>BLSH010158860.1:376534-401145 GCA_018402905.1 Glandirana rugosa | reverse complement strand
AAAAAGGAGATCTGCATTTCTCACGGGGGAACAGGAAACACAACATTTATTTGTGGGAGTGGGTCTATACTGAGGAGGGGGTTCTGTACTTAGGGGGGTCTATACTAAGGAAGAGGGGATTAAGGGGGGATATGATCAACATGTACAAATACATAAGTGGTCCATATAGTGAACTTGGTGTTGAGTTATTTACAACACAAAGGACAAGGGGGCACTCTTTACGTCTAGAGGAAAAAAGATTTCATCTCCAAATACGGAAAGGTTTCTTCACAGTTAGAGCTGTAAAAATGTGGAATAGACTCCCTCCAGATGTGGTTTTGGCCAGCACGGTAGATTGCTTTAAAAGAGGCCTGGATTTTTTCCTTAATGTAAATAATATAACTGGGTACTAACATTTTTAGGTAAAGTTGATCCAGGGTGAATATGGATTTTTTTCCCCTGCTATTGCAAATTGGATCATGCGTTGCTGGGGTTTTTGCCTTCCTCTGGATCAACTGTGCGTGAAGGATTGTATATGGGATTGTATGGTTATATATATTTTTTCTATTTTTTCTTTTTTTTTTGGTTGAACTAGATGGACTTGTGTCTTTTTTCAACCTGACTAACTATGTAACTATGTAAATAGAGGTTCACAGTAGAAGGGGGGGCTTACCTGATTGGAGGTAGTGGTGGCTGGGTAGGGTCTGGGCAGCTCTAGGAGTCAAGGTTCCAGTCCTGGCATCCAGTGGAAGATCGACAGATGCAGAAAAGCAACTTGGAAATCATGCTTTATTATGCTGCTGACCCCCCCCCCCCCTGGACTAGTGGATGGCTTTGGGGGACCAGATTTTGACCCAGCTCAGGGCTGCAGCCCCTACCAGAGGCATGGCTTGGCTGCATGCCCAAGTTTCCTCTCTGCTGGGGGACCAGGCCTCCAGTGCTTCGACTGGGGGGGAGGATGTCCCACATGCTTAGAGGTCTTAGGCCTCCGGAGAACTTTACCCCACTTTACCCCAGAATCATCCCCAGCGCCATGCTAGGAGCCCCGATAGGGAGCTTTCAGACACACCAGCAAAGCTATCCTCTGCTTCTGCTGGCAGCATGCCTGGGAGGAATCCTCCACAGCTGTGGAGCTCCAGGGGCAGGGAGCGCTAGCATGTCTCTAAAGTACGTTTGATGTGTGATAATCTCTCATTAACCGTATCTCAGCTTCTTCACAGCCCTTGGTTCAACTTCTTAGTCAGTTAGTTTTACATTGCCTTCAGTTGAATGTTTTTATTTATGCTGTACACCTCCCAGGAGCTTAGAATACTTTGGCTGACTCCTTGTTTTACTTTTAGTGGGGCAGGTTCTGAGAGCTGGCATCAGCAGTGGAGCAATGCAGGGTCCCTTGTCCCAACTGGCTATGGGGGATTGCCTTGAGGTTGTCGCTGGCTGGATCAGAAGGTCGATTAGTGAGTCAACTTGGTCGGCCTATTCCAAGGTATAGTAGGAGTGTCTGGATTTGTTGTGGCCGGTTGAGGTGGATGCAGTGGGCCCAGATGTTAGGCTGGTGTTCATATATTTAATTTCTGGAAACTTTGAGAGGGCACATCGGCATCGGCCATAGTGGGCAACTTGGCTGGTTTGGCCCTTTTCTTTAAACTGCAGGGTAGCTGCGACTTCACTAAGGATTATAGATGTATAGCCAGTCCTACAAGCATAGGGATGCTGGCGTCCAGTGTCCTTTGCTCTTTTGCAAGGCATTTTCTCAAAGTTGGACTCCCTGGGTTCCTCGGGTTGCAAAGTTTCCTTGTTTAAAGGGGCATTTTCTCTTGCTTTTTTGGAGCTTTTAGGATTGGGGAGTTGGTCAACCCTTCAAAAGCCATTCAAGGGGGCATGTTGGTTCAGGACATCACCTGTGGGGAGGATGGGGTTAGTTTGCTTCTCTGTAGGTCAAAAACGGATCAGTCTGGTAGGGGCATATGAGTTAGGCTGTTTGCTTCGCCCTTGTGCCCAGTGGTTGTAATACAGGAGTTTCTTTACACCCGCATTTGGATTGGTCATTTTTGATGCATGTGGACGTGTCTTCTTTACCCAAATTTCAATTCATTTCTGTATTCTGCAAATTTCTGGGGGCCTTGGGTTTGGATGCAAAAAAGTTATGCTTCACACTCCTTCCGCATTGGGCGGCCATGGAGGCTGCTTGATGGGGGTTGGATAAGGAAGCGGCCAAGCTTATTGGTAGGTGGGATTCTAAGAGGTTTCTACTCTACATGCATCTTCATTTATTGATGGCTTGGGGGGTGTGTCTGTGTCTGTGCATCATTGCTCATGCAATCATTTTGATGTTATTCCATTGTGTCTTGTTCCTTTCTTTTAGGTAGTGAACCGTGCCTCGTCTGGATATTGGGCCACTTTTCTGTGTTTTGGGGGGCCAGGCAAGCAGGCGTTAGTCCTAATGGTAGGCAACTGGGCATCTCTAGACAGGAGGCTTGCATCCGGTGGTTAGGGGTGCCGGGCATGATGTGGAGCACAGCTGTGCCAGAAGTGCATCACTTTTCACAGCTAGATAGACATCAAGACATTCTGGTACTCCATGTAGGGGGCAATGATCTGGGAGTCAGGTCAAAGCGGGAGCTGATTTGTGACATCAAATTTGATTTCCTTCGGCTCTGCATAGCCTTTCCCGACTTACTTATCGTGTGGTCTGATATGGTTGCCTGCATGACCTGGCGTTTGGCCAGGTCAGTTGAGAGGCTCAACAAGGCCCACATAAAAGTAAATAAGGAGGTGGGCAAATTTTTCAATCGTAATGGGGAGGTTGGTCATCCAGTGCCTAGAGCTGGAGGTGGATACCTGGCAGTACCCTCAGGGTTACGGTGTGCACCTCAATGCTGTGGGGATGGATTTATGGTCTCTTAGGTTACAAGATGGGATACAGAAAGCTTTGAGGGTGTGGTGGGGCACTCAAGGATAAGGGCTTAACCTTGCATGCTGTGGCATTTTTGTTGGACTTTGCTGGCGGGGCAAACATTTAGGATAAGTGAATGGTTAGGGACCCATCGGTGGTATGTGTCCTTCTGGTGCATTCCAGTTAATGTCAGTTTAACTGGGATAGGATAAAGGAAAAAGGAACTAGTGTGCATAAACAAGTAATGAAATAAATATCCATCAGAGCTCCGTTCCCAGCCCTCTTCCTCCTGCAAGGTTTATAATGGGATAGCAGCTCCAAAGTAATCAGCACCCGGTTCATCCACCCTCTCCTCCTTTGGTCACAGGATTCATGTAAGGGATACAAGGGGGACGCCATAGTGCACTATTCACATATAAAATGTATTTAAAAGTAGTAACTTACAGTTAAAAACACAATGTTCGGTGTCACAGTAATTGCAGGACTTCTGGTCTCGACCGTTCCGGAAGTGACGGGACCCGGCTCCTCCTGGGGTCAACCTCTTGGTTGGGACTTTAAAGGGCACAAATTCCACAGCAAGAATTCTAGGTTCGTATAAAAATTCTCAAGTTTTATTAACAAAGGCTAAAAAAGGGGTACAAAGACCCAACCAACCAATCAAAAAATTAGAGATTGGGAACAGAGAAATGGGGGGGGGGGGGGGGGAGAAGGACAGGAAAAACAAGCACAAAAATGAAAGAAAGAAAAAAGAAGAAAGGAAAGAAAAAGAAATGGGAAAACACCGGTGTGGAATACATATTGTTGGTGATTAAAAAGAAGGAAGGAATAGAATACAATTATGTTTTTATTTTGTTGTTGTTTCTTAGATTCATATATGTTTTTGATATATAAACACTATTTTATGTTGAATACCAGATTTAGACTATTAATTGGATCACCCGATCACCTTCCCTCTACCACCCTGTGCTATACTCACCAGTAGGTTCAGGTTATAGGGAATTTTAAACTACTACTAAGGGGCATTCCTTTTGTCACTTTCATAACAAATGTATGCATTTGCATCCACTAGATTCACATTACTCGACACCCAACGGGGAGGACCTTGGTTGGCCTTGAGCCTCCCCTTCCCTGTGTGGTGGAGCCTCTGGACTTGTGGATGTTTTCCACTCCAACTGGACTGTGCGGAATATGCCGCAGCAGCATCTGTCTCCTGTTTCCTAAAACATATGAAAAAAAATTTTCTTTACTGTTGATAACTTCCAAAAAGGTTGGTAACCACGGTGTATCTACATAATTCTATACCATCTATACTGTTGTAATGATATGCATTTGTTAATGTTTAATTGTATTTATATTTTTTCCTTTGCTCATCATAGATACTAATCACATTATCACCACTTCTCTTGATGAAGAGGAACAACGCATAACCTCGAAACGCATTGGGAAGCACTCCGCTCCAATTATATGCGAGGGCGCTTGGTTAGGTGGTTTTATTGATATGTGTACTATCACTATGACATATGTCTTTTAGAAATATACCATTGCATTTATGTCTATTGGGTCTCTGTACCCCTTTTTTAGCCTTTGTTAATAAAACATGAGAATTTTTATACAAACCTAGAATTCTGTGGAATTTGTGCACTTTAAAGTCACAACCAAGAGGGTTTTTGTTTTAGGATTGCACTTGCAGGGATGTATTCACTCTTTCCACATATCCCTTAGGAGCCAAGCGTGCTTACTGAATACTTATTGCATGGATTGCCATCAACCAGTTGATGTGATCACATTTAATAATGTTTGCTGATTATACACATTTGCTTCCTTTTGCACTTTTATATAGTTCATAATATTGTATATTTGCATGGCTATTTATCTACTGCTATTTGCAGATTTCTAACAGATATTTGTTATTATTGTTATTTGCACTTTTTATGTCTTGCATATTCTTGCACATATCTGAGAGATTATTATTGCTGCTATTGATGAATTATTTTCTATATTTGGGAATTGTTTATGAGCAGAGTTCAGCGGACACCTGGATGTTCGGGTTCGTCGGGTTCGTCCGAACTTGGCGAAAAAGTTCGAGTTCGGCACCGAACTTGACCCGAACTTGACTCCGAACTCCGAACCCCATTGAAGTCAATGGTGACCCGAACTTTTGAGCACAAAAATGGCTGTTAAAAAAGTCCTGGAAAGGGCTAGAGGGCTGCAAAAGGAAGCAAAATAGGGGTAAGAGTAGGACAAGTGCCCTGCAAACAAATTTGGATAGGGAAATAACTTAAAATGAAAAAAATGGGAGGAGGAGGTGGATGTGGAGTAGGAGCCTAGAGGTTGACTAGGCCGTGAACGTGGCAGTGTAGGTGGAAGTGGCGGTGGTGGAGGAGGAGGAGGTAGCCAACACTGTTTTTTGTTTTTTTTTATAATTGGGGTAGCCCCCAAAATATTGAGACATATTAAAAAAAAACAAGTATACCAATGGCTGTGTGAGGCCGGTCTGAATGTCTATTTTGCACAAGGTACAGACAAGTCTTGTGGGATCCATAGCTGGTTAATTTTAATAAACGTTAGCTTGTCCACGTTGGCTGTGGACAGGCGGCTGCGCTTGTCTGAGATAACACCCCCTGCCATGTTAAACACGCATTCGGACAATACACTTGCTGCAGGGCAGGCCAGCACCTCCAAGGCATAAAGGGCAAGCTCAGGCCATGTGGCCAATTTGGAGACTCAGAAGTTGAATGAGGCAGACCCATCAGTCAGTACGTGTAGGCGTGCGCACACATACTGTTCCACCATGTTGCTGAAATGCTGCCTCCTGCTAAGACTTTGCCTATCAGCTGGTGTTGCTGTTTGTGGCACAGCTGCATTGGCAACCTCTTCCTCCTCCTCTTCTGCCTTCGCCTTGTGCTTCCACTGAGCCCCCGGTGTCATTTGGGAATGCCCTCAGCAGCGCGTCTACCAGAGTGTGCTTGTAGTCGCGCATCTGCCGATCACACTTCAGTGAGGGAATTAAGGACGGCACGTTGTCCTTGTAACGGGGAAACAGCAGGGTGGCCACCCAGTAATAAGCACAAGTTAAAATGTGGGCAACTCGGCTGTCATTGAGCAGGCACTGCAGCATGTAGTCGCTCATGTGTGCCAGGCTGCCCAGAGGCAAAGACAAGCTGTCCTCTGTGGGAGGTGTATCAGCTGTGTCCTCCGTATCCCCCCAGCCAAGCTCCAGTGATGCCCACAAGCTGCGTTGGGTGCCACCCTGCTGTGAACATGGTTCCTCCTCCAGCTCCTCCTCCTCTTCCATCATGGCCCAAAGTGTTTTTTCAAGGAAACATAGAAGTGGGATAGTAATGCTGAGAACAGCGTCATCAGCACTGGCCATGTTGGTGGAGTACTCGAAACACCGCAATATGGTACACAGGTCTCGCATGGAGGCCCACTCGTTGGCGGTGAAGTGGTGCTGTTCCGCAGAGTGACTGACCCGTGCGTGCTGCAGCTGAAACTCCACTATTGCCTGCTGCTGCTCGCACAGTCTCTCCTGCATGCGCAAGGTGGAGTTTCACCTTGTGGGCACGTCGCATAGGAGTCGGTGAGCGGGAAGGCCGAAGTTCTGCTGCAGCGCAGACAGGCGAGCAGCAGCAGGGTGAGAACGCCGAAAGCGTGCACAGACGGCCCGCACTTTTTGCAGCAGCTCTTACATATCCGGGTCGTTTTTTAGAAATTTCTGCACCACCAAATTCGGCACATGCGCCAGGCAAGGGATGTGCGTCAAACCAGCTAGGCCCAGAGCTGCTACGAGATTTTGCCCATTATCGCACACCACCAGGCCGGGCTTGAGGCTCAGTGGCAACAACCACTCATCAGTTTGTTGTTCAATGCCCGTTCACAGCTACTGCGCAGTGTGGGGTTTATCCCCCAAACATATCAGTTTTAAAACAGTATGCTGTCGTTTCCCCCTGGATGTGCTGAAGTTGGTGGTGAAGGTGTTACACTGACCGGATGAAGAGGTGATAGAGGAGGAGGAAGCGGAGTAGGAGGAGGAGGCAACAGGAGGCAAAGAGAAATGCACTGCAATCCTCGGTGAGGGAAGGACATGCGCCAAACGGCTAGCCGCCTCAGGCCCACGTGCCACTACATTTGCCCAGTGTGTGAGATATAGCATCCCTGCCCGTGCTTACTGGTCCAGGTATCAGTGGTTATGGAGCTTGCCACAGATGGCATTGCATAGTGCACACTTGATCTTGTCCCCGACTTGTTTGTGCAGGGAAGGGATGGCTCGCCTGGAAAAGTAGTGGAGGCTGGGAACCAGGTACTGTGGTACAGACACCGCCATCAGGTTTTTAAAACTGTCTGTGTCCACCAGACGGAATTACAGCATTTCAAAAGCCAGGAATTTTGAAATGCTGGCATTTAGGGCCAGGGATCGCGGGTGGGTAGGGGGGTACTTCTTCTTTCTCTCCAGTGTTTGGGAGATGGAGAGCTGTGGGCTTCCATGGGACCATGGTGTGGAAATGCTAGGGGACGGTGGCGGACATGGTGGAGTTGCTGTCACATCGTCTGTTTGCTGGGTGACAGGGGACATTGGCACTGTAGAAGTGGAGGAAGAGGCCGAGGCAGCAGCAGAAGAGGAAGCAGGAGGAGGCCGAGGCCTTTTTTGGATTTTGAGGTGCTTATTCCACTGCAGCTTGTGATTTGCATGTAGATGCCTGGTCATGATGGTTGTGCTCAGGTTTAGGACATTTATGCCTTGCTTCAGGCTCTGATTGCACAGCGTGCAAACCACTCGTGTCTTGTCGTCAGCACATTGTCTGAAGAACTGCCATGCCGGGGAACTCCTTTGAGCTGCCTTTGGTGTGCTAGGTCCCTGGGTGCGGTGGGTAGTACCAGGCGTACTGTCTAGGGGACGGTCGCTCCGCTTTTGCAACCTGCTTCCTCTTTTGCTGTGCTGGTGCCTCTGTGCGACCACCACCTCTTCCTCCAAACTGCATACGTCACTCGCATGACCTTCATTCCATGTGGGGTTTAGGACCTTATTATCCTCCACATCATCTTCCATCCACCCTTCTCCACTGCCCTCCTTGTCAGTCTGCACATTGTAGAAAGCCGCAGCAGTTGGCACCTGTGTTTCGTCATCATCATCAGAGACGTGCTGCGGTGGTGTTTCCATGTCCTCATCCTGAACCAGAAGTGGTTGGGGATCAGTGCACTCAAAGTCATCCACTTCTGGGCCAGGGCTATGTGGATGGCCCATGGAAAGCACACCAGCAGAGTCATCAAAAAGCATAAGAGACTGTTGCATGACTTGGGGCTCAGACTGCTTGGCTGATTTACAAGGGGCTGAGGTGAAAGACAGATGGCCATGGGGTTCAGGTGCCATCAAGGGACCGGGTGTGAGACAATGTGAAGGAACTGGAGGCATTGTAAGCCACCCAATCTACTATCGCCTGTACTTGTTCTGGCCTCACCATATGTTGAGCGGCATTTGGACCTACCATATAGAATTGAAGGTTGTGTCGGCTACTCGCACCTGAAGAAGGTGTTTCACTTGTGCGTGTAGCTGGCACAAATCAACCATGTCCTCTCCTTGCAACAGGAACTTCACCAACACCACCAACACCAGCAGCACCAGAAGCACCACGACCATAACCATGAACACGTACCTTATTTGACGCTCTCCTCATTCTGGCCACAAAAATACTATGTAGCACTATTTATTAATACAAAAAAAGAAAAAGAATAATAAATTATTCTTTTTTTTTGGAAAGCAGCAATGTAGACACACTTTTTTGTGCAAGAAATGCACCACTCACACGAACAGCAGGAACCTCTCCCTACACCAGTATGATATGATTTTAGAACAATAATCTGTCCCTAACAGCACTAGCAGGAACCTCTCCCTATAGAAGTAGGAGATGATTTTAGAACAATAATCTGTCCCTTACAGCACCAGCAGGAAAATCTCCCTATAGCAATAGGAAATGATTTTAGAACAATAATCTGTCCCTTACAGCACCAGCA
The DNA here is from genome assembly GCA_018402905.1 of Glandirana rugosa. NCBI lineage: Eukaryota > Metazoa > Chordata > Amphibia > Anura > Ranidae > Glandirana > Glandirana rugosa. The sequence continues at coordinate 392,264 of BLSH010158860.1, read as the reverse complement.
GGAACCTCTCCCTATAGCAGTATGTGATGATTTTACAACAATAATCTTTCACTTACAGCACCAGCAGGAAACTATCCCTATAGCAGTAGGAGATGATTTTAGAACAAAAATCTGTCAATTAAATCACCAGCAGTAACCTCTCCCTATAGCAGTAGGAGATGATTTTAGAACAATAATCTGTCCCTTACAGCACCAGCAGGAACCTCTCCCTATAGAACTAGATGATTTTAGAACAATACTATGTCCCTTACAGCACCAGCAGGAACCCCTCTCTATAGAACTAGATGATTTTAGAACAATAATATGTCCCTTACAGCACCAGCAGGAACCTCTACCTATAGAACTAGATGATTTTAGAACAATAATCTGTCCCTTACAGCACCAGCAGGAACCTCTCCCTATAGAAATAGATGATTTTAGAACAATAATCTGTCCCTTACAGCACCATCAGGAACCTCTACCTATAGCACTAGGAGATGATTTTAGAACAATAATCTGCCCTTACAGCACCAGCAGGAACCTCTCCCTATAGCAGTAGGAGATGATGTTAGAACAATAATCTGTCTCTTACAGCACCAGCAGGAACCTCTTGCTAGAGCACTAGGAGATGATTTTAGAACAATAATCTGTCCCTCACAGCACCAGCAGGAACTTCTCCCTATAGAACTAGATGATTTTAGAACAATACTCTGTCCCTTATAGCACCAGCAGGAACCTCTCCCTATAGAACTAGATGATTTTAGAACAATAATCTGTCCCTTACAGCACCAGCAGGAACCTCTCCCTATAGCAGTAGGAGATGATTTTAGAACAATATATTTTACAACAATAATCTTTCACTTACAGCACCAGCAGGAAACTATCCCTATAGCAGTAGGAGATGATTTTAGAACAAAAATCTGTCAATTAAATCACCAGCAGTAACCTCTCCCTATAGCAGTAGGAGATGATTTTAGAACAATAATCTGGCCCTTACAACACCAGCAGGAACCTCTCCCTATAGAGCTAGATGATTTTAGAACAATAATCTGTCCCTTACAGCACCAGCAGGAACCTCTCCCTATAGAACTAGATGATTTTAGAACAATACTATGTCCCTTACAGCACCAGCAGGAACCCCTCTCTATAGAACTAGATGATTTTAGAACAATAATATGTCCCTTACAGCACCAGCAGGAACCTCTACCTATAGAACTAGATGATTTTAGAACAATAATCTGTCCCTTACAGCACCAGCAGGAACCTCTCCCTATAGAAATAGATGATTTTAGAACAATAATCTGTCCCTTACAGCACCATCAGGAACCTCTACCTATAGCAATAGGAGATGATTTTAGAACAATAATCTGCCCTTACAGCACCAGCAGGAACCTCTCCCTATAGCAGTAGGAGATGATGTTAGAACAATAATCTGTCTCTTACAGCACCAGCAGGAACCTCTTGCTAGAGCACTAGGAGATGATTTTAGAACAATAATCTGTCCCTCACAGCACCAGCAGGAACTTCTCCCTATAGAACTAGATGATTTTAGAACAATACTCTGTCCCTTATAGCACCAGCAGGAACCTCTCCCTATAGAACTAGATGATTTTAGAACAATAATCTGTCCCTTACAGCACCAGCAGGAACCTCTCCCTATAGCAGTAGGAGATGATTTTAGAACAATAGATTTTAGAACAATAATCTGTCCCTTACAGCACCAGCAGGAAACTATAGTACTAAATGATTTTAGAGCAATAATTCGTCCCTTACAGCACCAGCAGGAACCTCTCCCTATAGAACTAGATGATTTTAGAACAATAATCTGTCCCTTACAGCACCAGCAGGAACCTCTCCCTCTAGCAGTAGGAGATGATTTTAGAACAATAACCTGTCCCTTACAGCACCAGCAGGTACCCCTCCCTATAGCGGTAGGAGATGATTTTAGAACAATAATCTGTCCCTTACAGCACCAGCAGGAACCTCTCCCTATAGAACTAGATGATTTTAGAACAATAATCTGGCCCTTACAACACCAGCAGGAACCTCTCCCTATAGAGCTAGATGATTTTAGAACAATAATCTGTCCCTTACAGCACCAGCAGGAACCTCTCCCTATAGCACTAGGAGATGATTTTAGAACAATAATTTGTCCCTTAAAGCACCAGTAGGAACCTCTCCCTATAGAACTAGATGATTTTAGAACAATAATCTGTCCCTTACAGCACCAGCAGGAACCTCTCCCTATAGCAGTATGAGATGATTTTAGAACAATAATCTATCCCTTACAGCACCAGCAGGAACCTCTCCCTATAGCAGTAGGAGATGATTTTAGAACAATAATCTGTCTCTTACAGCACCTGCAGGAACCTCTCCCTATAGCACTAGGAGATGATTTTAGAACAATAATCCGTCCCTTAAAGCACCAGTAGGAACCTCTCCCTATAGAACTAGATGATTTTAGAACAATAATCTGTCCCTTACAGCACCAGCAGGAACCTCTCCCTATAGAACTAGATGATTTTAGAACAATAATCTGTCCCTTACAGCACCAGCAGGAACCTCTCCCTATAGCAGTAGGAGATGATTTTAGAACAATAATCTGTCCCTTACAGCACCAGCAGGAACCTCTCCATATAGAACTAGATGATTTTAGAACAATAATCTGTCCCTTACAGCACCATCAAGAACATCTCCCTATAGAACTATATGATTTTAGAACAATAATCTGTCCCTTACAGCACCAGCAGGAACCTCTCCCTATAGAACTAGATATTTTAGAACAATAATCTGCCCCTTACAGCACCAGCAATTACCTCTCCCTATAGCTGTAGGAGATGATTTTAGAACAATAATCTATCCCTTACAGCACCAGCAGGAACCTCTCCCTATAGAACTAGATGATTTTAGAACAATAATCTGTGTCTTACAGCACTAGCAGGAACCTCTCCCTATAGAATTAGATGATTTTAGAACAATAATCTGTCCCTTACAGCACCAGCAGGAACCTCTCCCTATAGCAGTAGGAGATGATTTTAGAACAATAATCTGTCCCTTACAGCACCAGCAGGAACCTCTCCCTATAGCAGTAGGAGATGATTTTAGAACAATAATCTGTCTCTTACAGCACCAGCAGGAACCTCTCCCTATAGCCCTAGGAGATGATTTTAGAACAATAATCTGTCCCTTAAATCACCAGCAGGAACCTCTCCCTATAGAACTAGATGATTTTAGAACACTAATCTGTCCGTTACAGCACCAGCAGGAATCTCTCCCTATAGAACTAGATGATTTTAGAACAATAATCTATCCCTTACAGCACCAGCAGGAACCTCTCCTTATAGAACTAGAGGATTTTAAAACAATAATCTGTCCCTTACAGCACCAGCAGGAACCTCTCCCTATAGAACTAGATGATTTTAGAACAATAATCTGTCCCTTACAGCACCAGCAGGAACCTCTCCTTATAGAACTAGATGAATTTAGAACAATAATCTGTCTCTTACAGCACCAGCAGAAACCTCTCCCCATAGCAGTAGGAGATTATTTTAGAACAATAATCTGTCCCTTACAGCACCAGCAGGAACCTCTCCCTATAGAACTAGATGATTTTAGAACAATAATCTGTCTCTTACAGCACCAGCAGGAACCTCTCCCTATAGAACTAGATGATTTTAGAACAATAATCTGTCCCTTACAGCACCAGCAGGAACCTCTCCCTATAGCAGTAGGAGATGATTTTAGAAAAATAATCTGTCCCTTACAGCACCAGCAGGAACCTCTCCCCCTAGCAGTAGGAGATTATTTTAGAACAATAATCTGTACCTTACAGCACCAGCAGGAGCCTCTCCCTATAGAACTAGATGATTTTAGAAGAATAATCTGTTCCTTACAGCACCAGCAGGAACCTCTCCCTGTAGAACTAGAGGATTTTAGAACAATAATCTGTCCCTTACAACACCAGCAGGAACCTCTCCCTATAGAACTAGATGATTTTAGAACAATAATCTGTCCCTCACAGCACTAGTAAACTGTACCTAGTCCAGTATCAGATTGTTTTAGAACGCTAAGCTTTCCCCTCACAGCACCGCCAGGAACCTGTCTGTAATGGAGGATGTGATGATATTAGATTGGTAATCTATCCCTCACAGCACTAGTGAACTGTACCTAGTCCAGTATCAGATGGTTTTAGAATGCTAAGCTTTCCCCTCACAGCACCGCCAGGAACCTGTCTGTAATGGAGGATGAGATGATATTAGATCAGTAATCTGTCCCTCACAGCACTAGTAAGCTGTACCTAGTCCAGTATCAGATGGTTTTAGAATGATAAGCTTTCCCCTCACAGCACCGCCATGAATCTGCCTGTAATGCAGGATGAGATCATATTAGATCGGTAATCTGTCCCTCACAGCGCCGGCAGCATGCTCTCCCCACACTAGCCTGTGATGATGTGACACGCGGCATACGTGACTCCAGCTCATATAAAGGCTGGGTCACATGATGCACTAGCCTATCACAGCCATGCCATTAGTAGGCATGGCTGTGATGACTTCTAAGTTCAAATGAGTAAAACGCTTGTGGATTGGCAGGCCTGCAGCTATAGAAAAGGCACGCAAAATACCCGAATACCGAACACGAACCCGGACTTTTTTGCAAATGTCCGGGTTCAGGGCACGGACACCCCAAAGTCTGGTATGGACCCGAATTTTACACTTCGGGTTCGCTCAACTCTAATTATGAGCATGTTGGAACAATATATCTAGGAGAGTTTCCAATTTTATTGTTTGGAGCAGTATTGAACAGCTAAACACAGGATAATACCGTAATTTTTATTGTATAATCAAGTTTGTTGATAGTGACATCTAGTGGTAGATTTGAGGTACTAGTGAGTTAAGCTCCCCATTTATATTTACTTAACACAAATTTCCACCCTATTAAAAGTCAGCAGCTACAAAAAGTGTAGCTGCTAACTTTTAATAATTGGACACTCGCCTGTCCCAAGCTCCAGCGATGCGGCCGCCCGAAGCCTCCCTCTTCTCCCCCTCCTTCGGCATCACAAGTGTTGGCTTTAAAGCCGAGCGTGCACTGCGCAAGTCGTGCCACACTTTGTGAATGGCTGGCGCATCTTCTGAGACCTGTGACGTGTCTCAGAAGATCACCAAGACTTTCTGTTTAAAGGAATATTTTCCCCTTTATGTTACTTTAAGTTTAAATTGTTAATAAACATCTGTTATGGCCATTTTCACTCCGCTTACTATGTGGTCTCCATTATTGGGATAGGTAATGTGAAGTGGTTGGGGATGGGTAGTGTATGGCCTTTCAGCCAGAGTCTAAGGTTGGGGACATCTGTTCTACACTGGTCATGATGCTCCATCATTCAGTATACTGTAAATGCAGTAGGTTTAAGCATTTATTCAAAAAAGGATTGGTATTTACAAAACTTTAGTGTACAGCAAGGTGGACAAATGGGCATTCAATGAAAACTCTCCACCTCTCACAGTACGCGGGATGAGGTCACCACTATGTACCATCCATAGCATTCACAGTGAGTCTTTATGCCAGCTTGTTTTTTTTGTTTTTTTAATATTGTGATTTTATTAAAAGTTTTATATGTTATCACTTTATCTAGAGTTTTATTTTTTCTCCTATGAAGTGAACAGTGAGTGGATACAATTCTATAAAACTGGAGATGATCAATAAGCTTGAAAAAGGAAATGTCCAATTTTTTCCCTCTGGTGGAAAGATAAGCATGTACTGACCTCTGTGTATGCTAGGTCCTAAAATCTAGTGCGTGTACTTCCCAGGTTTTAGGTGGAGGACAGTGTATAACACACAGATAAAGATCTCTATGCACAGACTTACTTTATGGATCTCCCCCTGCACTCAAAAGTTATTTCCAGTTATATAGTTTGTAGACTTGTTTTTCGTAATGTGATTTATTTTCTTGTTCTGTATGAGCCACCCTTTTTTATTGTGCTTGGCAGAGAATTCTGTTTAGCATTCCCTTTCTGATGGCAGCTTTTGGGTATTAGTGTAGCTTGTTTTTGTGTTCTGTAGGAATTGCTGAGCTTGTCAGTATAGGTGGCACTGATAAGTGGTAAGATATTTGTAGTGGGATCTGACGGCAGGACATATACCATTAATGGTTTATCAATTATGAGACACACTTTGTTGTGTAGGGTCTAGTCAGTCCATGTGGGTTAAATGATATGAGCCACATCTACCACCCTCTTAGATTTCACTTTGGAGAATGAAAAAAAGTATACTGAAAGGGGCCCACAATCATTCAGTCCCTAAATACTTTACAGTGGTCCATGAGAAAAATCTGGCGAGTCACTGTTTTGGATTGAGGCTGTGATGGGAGATAAGGACCTGCTGTGCTGACATCATTTGGTCTGCCAGCAAGAAACATGTTAGATCCTCAGCTGGAACAGCATGGAACCTATGGGATTGAATGAGGAGTTAGAGGTGCATGCTGTTGATAGTATCCATCTAGTGAAATTCAGTTAGGTAAGAAGCATAGGTAGTGTCATTTATTGTGTCATATGCAGTTAGTTATCACCTTTTTTCCTTGTAAATAATTGAGAGACAGAATTAATATGTGTGTGTGCTTCCACGTATAGGTGTTTTTTTTTTTTTTTTTTTTTACAAAAAATTGCATGTACAGTATCTCACAAAAGTGAGTGCTCACTTTTGTTGCCAACAATATAACATGGTCAGATCACGCTGCAGTGTCTATTTCTATTATAGAACAGGGAGCCCCGCTCACAACACCCATCTGCCGATGTAATTTAAAATTAATACAAGAAACAGAACCGTCCAAACTCATTTCCCAATATATTGCTGAATTCTTTAAATCCAATACAGGTTCAGTTAATAGTGCGTTGACACTTTGGAATGCGCACAAAGCGTATATTAGGGGAATCCTTATCCAGCAGGGAGCCAGACTAAAGAGGAGCTATGTTCTCCACCTAAATAAACTGATGGCCACCATCCATGACTTAGAAACAAAAAACAAATGTACCCCATCAACAGATCTATCTTGCTCACTACAAAAGCTTAGGGAGGAACTTTGATTACCCCTCTTGCAGAAACACGACAAATACATGAGGAAGCTACAAACAAACTGGTACACCAACGCTAACCGCACAGGCAAACTTTTGGCCCGCAGAGTAAAAACTGTGCAGACCAAATCAAGAATCCAATGCCTACTGCACCCCAAGACCAGCCACAAAGTGACAAACCCCCAAGCAATTGCAGACCAATTTGCGGACTATTATGGGGCACTGTACAACCTCAAAAATGATCCTCACACGATCCAACCCTCCGTTGAGGATATAACATTTTTTCTAGATGCGCTCAAGCTACCCAAGTTATCTGACACTCAACTTACAAACTTAAATGCACCCTTTACTGTCCCTGAAATACAAAAGGTCATAGCTTCTCTCCCTAATGGGAAGTCACCGGGCCCTGATGGCCTCCAAAATGAATATTATAAAACCTTCCATGCTTTAATTGCCCCCTGCTTATTATCAGTATACACCCTAGTCGCGCTAAACTCATCCTTCCCTCCAGAAATGCTCAAAGCGTATGTGGTAACACTCCCCAAACCCAGAAAGGATCCCAACATCCCTGCAAACTTTAGACCGATATCGCTCCTCAATTCGGATGTGAAGATATATACAAAACTTCTTGCAAGTCGACTTTCCAATGCGATATCAGATCTTATTGCCAAAGACCAGATGGGGTTTGTGAAAGGTAGGCAGCCTTCAGACGCCACTAGGCGCATCTTGAATGTTATAAATTATGCTAAAAAACACTGAACGCCTTCTCTGCTGTTGTCTATAGACGCAGAGAAGGCATTCGATAGAGTCATAATTAGATAAGTTAGTCCATACACACACAGTTCCTTTTATGGTGCATCAATGGTTAATATTCAAGTAATCCACCAGTCAGAATTCCACCTTGTGCAAATGAAGACAAACAAGTGATTCCCTTCACCCGTGGATGGACTCTTACCAGAGATGAATGCCTGTCACTCTCGTATACAGGCTAATTCACGTTTTGTGCTTTCTCAATGCACATCTCCACTTTGGGTTTCCAGTTCACTCTGTTGATCACCCGTACTCCTCATATAGGCATAGATTTAGGAAAAAATATAGAGCCACAATAGTGTAATACTGTTTCTCAATTTATTGTAACATAAATGTATTAAGATGTATTTTAAAACCAAAAATAATTAAAAAAGTTGCCACTAGGGGTCACTGTCCCCTTAGGTAATCTCCTTACCAGAGACTCAAGTCAATACAGCTTTGTTATGAGAAGGACGCCAGCTGATCCCGGAGCCTTATCTCAGACACCGCTCCCCGCTCGTCAATAGATATCCCGACCCGCAGGACACAAGAAACAGATCAGGGTGCCTCCGTCCTCCTTTGTGATGGTGGCCACCGCACAGCTACAGCCTCAGACGCGTTTTGTCTATCCAGACTTCCACCTCACAGACGAAACGTGTCTGAGGCTGTAACTGTGTGGTGGCGACCATCACAAAGGAGGACGGAGGCACCCTGATCTGTTTCTTGTGTCCTGCGGGTCGGGATATATAGTGACGAGCGGGGAGCGGTGTCTGAGATAAGGCTCCGGGATCAGCTGGCGTCCTTCTCATAACAAAGCTGTATTGACTTGAGTCTCTGGTAAGGAGATTACCTAAGGGGACAGTGACCCCTAGTGGCAACTTTTTAAATTGTTTTTGGTTTTAAAATACATCTTAATACATTTATGTTACAATAAATTGAGAAACAGTATTACACTATTGTGGCTCTATATTTTTTCCTAAATCTATGCCTATATGAGGAGTACGGGTGATCAACAGAGTGAACTGGAAACCCAAAGTGGAGATGTGCATTGAGAAAGCACAAAAAGTGAATTAGCCTGTATACGAGAGTGACAGGCATTCATCTCTGGTAAGAGTCCATCACTTGTTTGTCTTCATTTGCACAAGGTGGAATTCTGACTGGTGGATTACTTGAATATTAACCATTGATGCACCATAAAAGGAACTGTGTGTGTATGGACTAACTTATCTAATTATGAGCGCTACCACATTTGTGTATGCAGATTCAGCAATTCTGGATTAGTATAACTTATGTTTTGTGCAGATTATAATCTTTTTTAAAGGTAGCTGCTGATAAATATTACATTTACGGAAATTGTTGAATGAAGCATATTAGGCGCAGGTAATAGAGACCCATCTACAATTGGAGTGTGGGAATACTATCTCTATTTTTGTATTTAATTCGATAGAGTCAAATGGAAATATATGTCTCTCGTACTGTCAAAGTTTGGTTTCCAGGGACCCATTAAGAGTGCTATATTAGCCCTCTACTCCAATCCCTCTGCTCAGGTGTACACCTCTGGGCTCCTCTCTAAAGTATTTGACATCACCAATGGCACTCGCCAGGGGTGCCCATTGTCCCCTTACATTTTCAACCTGGTTATAGAGCCTCTGGCGGAGTCAATCAGGAACACCCATACATCTCAGGTTTTCATTTCAGGGACAAATCGCATGTTATAAATCTCTTTGCTGATGACGTAATACTCCTATTAACAGATCCTTCGACTTCTTTACCCCAAGCCCACTCAGCTCTAGAGGCGTTCAGCGCCATATCATATTACAAAGTCAACTATGCCAAATCTCTAATACTAGACTTAGGAATCCCAGATAAAGTGAAACAACGCCTCCAAGCCCAGCTCCCATATACATGGAATTCCAAAGGAATACTGTACTTGGGAATTACCCTGACCTCTTCACTTGCATCATTAACTCAAACCAACTATGTTCCGCTGACTCAAAAAATCCAATTCCAACTGCAACAGATGTCACAAAGAGAATTGTCATGGACAGGTAGGTTAGCGGCCCTAAAAATGATAATACATCCACAATTGCTATAATACTTAAAAGTATTACCAGTCCATGTCCCACAGATTTATATCAATTCCATCAACAAACTCCTAAACAAATATATATAGGACAACAAAAAACCCATATCCGCACATGCAAACTTAAGTAAGCATAAGACGGTAGGGGGAATGGGACTGGCAGATATCCAGGACTATCAACAAGCAGCACTGCTAGATCAACTGAAGCATTGGCTTAATCCTAATGAAGGTCCGCTGTGGGTAGAAATAGAAACATCTATGTCCCCTACAACAGACCTAAGCTCACTATTAGCATTAGATAGCTGGGAAAAATGGGACATTACGTCCCTACCCCCTACAATCAATCCATCAAAGCATGGAGCAACTTACTCAAACAAAACAATCCTCCACGCAACTACCCCCTACGCTGCCTATGCAAATGCTTGATGCCATAATTCCCTTCATGTATACAAAATTAATCCGCTCAGATGGAATTCTAAGTATCCAAGACTTCTTCCATAACTCCCAAATCAAAAACTGGGAAGCCCTACAAAAGGAATTCTCTCTTTCAGACACTACTTAATTTACAGGCAACCGCATTATTTCATTTCTGGCCAAACACCCCTTACCCATCCTTAAACTGCCCACCAACGCGTGAAAATTCTTAAACACTCATACACCTAAGGGGAAAGGTATATCACTATTTTATAACTTACTGAATAGCAAAAACTCACCGCAAAAGAACACGCCTATACAGAAGTGGGAAAAAATATGGCACAAACCTTTACCTCAACCCAATGGAGAATCGCCCTACAAGCTACATATAAATATTCAAAATGTTGTAACCACTGGGAGATGATGCTTAAACTCATCCACAGATGGCATTACACTCCCTTTAAACTCTCAAAAATCTTCCCTGGTCTCTCTCCTGATTGCTGGAGGCAATGTGGAAAGGTAGGGAACCTGCTCCACATTGTATGAGAGTGCACAAGCCTTATCAGCTTTTGGAGACAGGTCTTTAAACTGATATAATCAATCATGGGTATCCTATGTAAGCCCATTTCCAGCTTAGCTATCCTTAATCTTGGAGTAGAACTATTCCCTAAACAAATGAGACCCACGGTGATCAACATCCTTCTAGCCGCACGTAATACAATCCTCAAAAAATGGAAATTCCTAGATTCCCCTAACATATCTGAAGTTATTCAAATAGTACGATCCAACCGTTTTCATGAAAGATCCTTGGCAATCAACTCACTGACATGCCGACAATTCAATAACCAATGGTCAATCTGGACCTCTGTGAATAAGTAATCCCAACATCGTTGACTGTAACACATCCCAATGTTAGCTAATGTTGGATACCCAGACTTAACGCGTACCTCATCCTCCCCCCCCCCCCCTTTTTTTCTTCTGAGTTATCCCCATTGTTGGTTACTGTATAAATATTCAGAAATGATTAAGAAAATTCAGTGGGCAAAGTTGTGGATCCCTCCCTGTCCACAGATTGACCCCCTTTGGGGTGGCGGAAAGGGAGAAGCAACATGCACCGACTTAACAACATGTGAAACTTGTACTTCATGCTTATAACATGAACTATACTAAAAAGTACAATGTGTTGAATACTCTGTATAACCTACTTGTGATTACCCTGTAGAATGTTCGAAATGATTGTACACCTACTGAATACAATAAAAATCTTATTGGTTGAAAAAAAAGATATAACAAAATATTAACAAAAATGTGAGGGGTGTATTAACTTTTGTGAGATACTGTATATATATATTTATTATTATTATTATTATTATTGTTTGTAGTAGTAGCAGTTGTAGTAGTAGTATCTAAAAATACTGCTAATTTTATAAGTGGGTTAGGAGGAACATTTATAGTTCAGTAATTGAACTTTCTGTTAACAAATACCCCCTTTTAACTTTTTTAACTTCCATCTACTGTATGTCATATATGGCATGTATAGAATGTATGAGTCTTATTATCTCTTTAATATTCCTTTAATGTTTTAATTTTCTGTCATCTGTATGTATGGTCTTATTTAATTGACTTATCTACATTTATATTTGTATGCATATTATAAGTATGGGTATTGGTGTGTAATTGTACATTTAACAGGAGGGCTCCAGTAGAAGATATCCCTTCAATTGTTTATGGAGGTTTCTTTGGTAATGCTATGTCCTTCATATTTGGTGGGCAGAGCTCTAGCATTATTATGTAATGGATGTGGGGTGGAGAGTGGTCCTACAGGGGTGGGTCCAGCTTTGAAGTTTCATTCAAGCCAAATTAATTGTGTTAGGATGAGGTTTTGCCTCCACAGCATTGGACGCTGCAAACAAATGTAGGGAAGTGGACTAAGGAGTGGAGGTGCTGGAAGTTTACCTGCAACTGACATCCCATGTTTTGGGGTGAGATGGCGGAGGAGGCAATATTATTTTGTGACAATTTAAATACAATTTAAAATTAAGTACAATACAATTGATGTAGCCATCCTGCAGCTTCCTATATATATTGTGGGAGATTAGCCCGTGGGGATTAACTTCCCTGAGGAAAATAGTCAGCATGCAGGTAACTTTCTTTAAAATCTGGCGGCTTGATAGGTCTATTGGTAAAAGATTTGCAGGTTAAAAAAAAAAAAAAACGGAAAATAAATCCTTGCCATCTGGCGCTAAACTAAACAGTATAGTTTACTCACTATACGGTGGGGGGCTGACCCCTGACACTCATAAAATATAAGCCAAAATGCAAACCTTGTCTTTTAAAGTCCAAACAGACACAGAGCTCCCTCAGATCCCTCTCTGAGTTCCAGGTCAGAGCTAAAGTGAGATCTCTTCCTGATTATTTAAGCCACCTGCTGGTGGACTCCAGTGGACCACAAACTCTGGACCGGAACCAGCCCTGCCATGATGGCTGGTAAAATCCAGACCGGACTCTGTTTAATCAAGTCCTCATAAACGCAAACAAGGCAAAAGGTAGCGTCCGTCTACCACTTTGCCTCACATACTGTTACAAAATATACAGTGTGTGTGTGTATATATGTATATATCTCGTGTCTCACAAAAGTGAGTACACCCCTCACATTTTTGTAAATATTTTATTCTATCTTTCATGTGACAACACTGAAGAAATTACACTTTGCTACATGTATGTAGATGTATGTAAAGTAGTGAGTGTACAGCTTGTATAACAGTGTAAATCGGCTGTCCCCCTCAAAATAACTCAATTAATGTCTAAACTGCTGGCAACAAAAGTGAGTACACCCCTAAGTCAAAATGTCCAAATTGGGCCCAAAGTGTCAATATTTTGTGTGGCCACCATTATTTTCCAGCAGTGCCTTAACCCTTTTAGACATGGAGTTCCCCAGAGCTTCACAGGTTGCCATTGGAGTCCTCTTCCACTCCTCCATGATGACATCAAGGAGCTGGTGAATGTTAGAGACCTTGTGCTCCTCCACCTTCTGTTTGAGGATGCCCCACAGATGCTCAATAAGGTTTAGGTCTGGAGACATGCTTGGCCAGTCCATTACCTTTAATCTCAGCTTCTTTAGCAAGGCATTGGTCATCTTGGAGGCGTGTTTGGGGTAGTTTTCATGTTGGAATACTGCCCTGCGTCTCAGTCCATAAAGGGAGGGGATCATGCTGTGCTTCAGTATATCACAGTACATGTTGGCATTCATGGTTCCCTCAATGAACTGTAGCTCCCCAATGCTGGCAGCATTAATGCAGCCCCAGACCATGACACTTTCACCACTATGCTTTACTGTAGGCAAGACACACTTGTCTTTGTACTCCTCACTTGGTTGCTGCCACACACGCTTGACACCATCTGAACCAAATAAGTTTATCTTGATCTCATAAGACCACAGGACATGGTTCCAGCAATCCATGTCATTAGTCTGCTTGTCTTCAGCAAACTTTTTGCGGGCATTCTTGTGCATCATCTTTAGAAGAGGCTTCCTTCTGGGACGACAGCCATGCAGACCAATTTGATGCTGTGTGCGGCGTATAGTCTGAGCACTGACAGGCTGACCCCCCCACATTTAACCTATGCAGCAATGCTGGCAGCACTCATACGTCTATTTCCATAAAGACAAACACTGGATATGCTGCTGAGCACGTGCACTCAACCTCTTTGGTCGACCATGGTGAGGCCTGTTCTGAGTGGAACCTGTCCTGTTGAACCACTGTATGGTCTTGGCCACCATGCTGCAGCTCAGTTGCTGCACTGTATACCCTATCTGATGCCCTGTGTGTCCTATCTGATGCCCTGTATGCCCTATCTGATGCCCTGTATGCCCTATCTGGTGCTCTGTATGCCCTATCTGGTGCTCTGTATGCCCAATCTGGGACTCTGTATACCCTATCTGGTGCCCTGCATGCCCTATCTGGTTCTCTTTATGCCCTATCTGGTGCTCTGTATGCCCTATCTGGTGCTCTGTATACCTGAACTGCGGCTTTGTATACTGCTATATGGTGACTCTGTATACTGCTATCTGGTGATGCTGTATACCCTATCTGGTGATGATGGGCTGTATATTCCTGACACAAGGGGTGGAAACTACAAGGGGTGGGGCTTGTGAGAAGTGGGAGGGGTCAAAAAGGAAGGGTGGGGCCTGGCACCCCCATCCTAAAATTTTACCAGCCACCACTGTGCCATGTTCAACTTCCAGTGACCAGTATGAGAGAATGGGAGTGATAACACCAACTTTAACACACCTGCTCCCCACTCACACCTGAGACCTTGTAACACTAACAAGTCACATGACACCGGGGAGGGAAAATGGCTAGTTCGGCCCAATTTGGACATTTTCACTTAGGGTGTACTCACTTTTGTTGTCAGTGGTTTAGACATTAATGGCTGTGTGTTGAGTTATTTTGAGGGGACATCAAATGTACACTGTTATACAAGCTGTACACTCACTACTTTACATTGTAGCAACGTGTCATTTCTTCAGTGTTGTCACATGAAAAGATATAATAAAATTATTTACAAAAATGTGAGGGATGTACTCACTTTTGTGAGACACTGTGTACTGTGTAGTATATATTGTACAGGACGCCAAGATTGGGTCCTGGACGGGTGCTATATAGCACCAGTATTTTGTTTATGGTGCCTTAAGTATGGAAGTGCTCAGGGGGTCTCCCAAGATGGGTGAGAAATTCCAGGGATAGTCATATTAAAGAGAGGACTGACTCACAGTTCTCCCTGTGTTAATAGAGAGATACTTGGGACCCAGAATTTGGGAGGCCCTGCAGTGATCTTCGGGTGGGAAAGGGCCTCCACTCCTGACTACAGGGACTCCAGCACACAAGGTTAAGAGACTCCAGGAAAGAGCTCTTAAAGACAGGAAGTAGTGTTAGAGGTAGTGAGGAGAAGTTCAGTGGAGACACCTGTTTTTGGAGAGCTGTGAGTTAGCTGAACACTGCTAAAATAGCCAGCAAGTACTGGGCTAAAACTCTGGGGTGAAGTCCCACCCACAGACTGTATGTGCCTCTGTACTTTGGCATTTACTTTGTGCTGAAGATAAGCTGACTTTCTTTTGTGTTTTCATTTCTGTGTGCTGCTGGAAGCCTTATTTTGTATTTCTTGCTGAAAATAAAAGCCTCTTTGTTTCAAGTTTACCAACGTTGCACTGGGTCCTGTGGAGCTACGGTAACACCTGTCAAGGTAACTAAAGAATAGTGTTGAGCGAACCCGGACTGTAATGTTCGGGTCCGTACCGAACTTTCGGGTGTCCGGGGCACAGACCCGGACCTGGACATTTCAAAAATCGTTCGGGTTCGGTCCGGGGTTCTGCTATTTTACTCCACGTGTTGATGATAAGAAA
>BLSH010158860.1:267952-282420 GCA_018402905.1 Glandirana rugosa | reverse complement strand
TTCATATGGAATAACTAAGGTTTATACTAAAGAATTATGAGGGAGATAGCCATATTCTGGAAGAAACCAGCTGTTCCACTTTCCACGGTCAGGCGCAAAATATCCTGGATCCTGGAGCAGGAAAAGATTGTTAGCATCCTCCTGGACAAGGTTCGGGAATTTGAGCTTACATGGGAACACTGGATGACATTTTCACGTATTCCCCTGTATACGAGGGCAACAGATTCACAATCGGGTCCCCACATAAGACTCGGGAATGGTCTTCCTCTACTCTCTCTCTGTTGCTTTACACTGACTTCTCGTTCTTAATCTTCTCTTCTTTACTCCTATCTGCTCCCTCTCCCACTACTTACCTGGTTTGAAATCTAGATAAGAGATAAAGGAATTTGGTTTATCATATTTGGAATCAATAAGGTATACTTGTAAAGGGCCCGCACTCCACGGAGGGCAGGCCCTAGAAAGGATGGTCTTTCTCCCTCATGGAGGGGGTGCCGGGGGATCATGGCACCACAGCAGGATCCCATCAGGGGTGGTGCTGACTCCCCTGGCCACTTCCTTCATGCAGGGAAAGTGAGTTAGAAGCAGGGCAGAGGGTCCAAGCAGGATACAGCTCACGGAGGTGACAGGGGCTTTCGTCCTGCTCTAATACAGGTTTGAACGCTGTTTATGTTATACCAATGTGGACACGCTAGTTGAATATGTAATACTCTTACTGTTCTTATCTTGTCACTAATATGTACCTATTGTGTTACTATGCTTGTATTGCTTGAAAGATCAATAAAAATTATTGAAAGAAAAAAGAATTATGAGGGAAAGAATAGTGAGTATAATATCTTTTGGTTGGGTTGAATTCCCATATGAAGCAATTTGGCTAATTTCAGGCTCGCTCTGGCCGGGCGAGTTAATTAGTCCCCGAGGGGTCTAGATTTATCGAGTCCCTGATCAAAGGCAATGTTACCGCCCAGTATGACTCTGCCTTCTAAGTGAGGCTGGATAGAGTTAAACAGTACGTTAAAGAAGTTTAGTTGACCTTTATTAGGGGCATAATAGGAAACAAGAGAATATAAGTTCCCATCTATGATTCCTTTGATTAAAATATACCTCCCCTCAGGGTATTTAATTTCCACAAGGGGTGAGAAACCACAGGTTTTGGAAATCAGGATTGCTACCCCTTTGGTTTTGGATTCTGCATTAGCCAAGAAGAAAGTAGGGAAGTGTGAGTGGAGGAACCTAGGGCTGTACTGTATCGGGAAATGGGTCTCTTGAACCAAAACTACATCTAAGTTGAGTGTTTTGTAATGATTGAGCAATTTCCTCCTTTTTATGGGAGAGTTCAGTTACTAAGCATTGTGGGTTGCTATTTTGAGGTGTCTATGAGAGGCTTTAGCCATGGAGCCTGTGGGGGTCAAAGCTTATGTCAACAACGGCACTCACACTGTTCCAGAGGTCCCCAAAGAGAAGTTGGAGGTTTTGCGGAGACCCAGGAACCCCCGATTTACAACCGACAGACCTGGGGGCATCTCTAACAGAAGGAAAATTTAGGTGAGGAAGAAATAGGAAGCAAGGAAGAAAAAAACAAGAGCAATACATTTACACCTATGTGAAGCTAGTGGGGGTGGTGCCAGAGGGGGTGAGGACCCTCTCCGACCCATGATCCCTGCCCTCTTGTGAGGGAGCAAAACAAAAACAGAACAAATGAGATGAGCAATTATCTGACCCATCAAGGGCAGACAACTTATCCCAAGGAGATCCAAGGAAGTCCCGGGGGTAAGTGGAGGCGCATAGGGACCTACTTTGGCCGGGGCAGATTGGACCCCGGTGTGAGGGTGACTGGAGATATAAGTGGTCTGTTGTCCGATGTAGCTTCCTGGGTTGTAGAGAGTGAAAGGGCCCCAGCCGTGGCCATGTCAGTGTAGTGGACCTGGTCGGGCTCTGTGAAAAGATGTGCGAGCAACCTTCTAATATTCTCTCCCTGCATGCGGGGTGATGTTAGGGCTCTCCTATTAAAAGTCGCCCTGAGACCTGCGGCCCACGTGCAAATTTGAGGTGTGCTGTTTGTATCCTTATCTTCCTCACCCACTCTCCTTTGTCCCGTTCTGGGGGGTTTCACAGAATCTCAGGCTAAAAACAGGGAGTGAGGCCTGCCTTCCTTCAACAGATGTCTAGTAATTGTGGGCAAAAGGGTTGGAGTTCCTTGTGGGAGCTACAGGTTTGGTACCCTTAATCCCTGTGGCCACCGCAGGGGATGTGGAGTGCTGGCTCACCCCTCTGATGGCTATTCTCTGTGTTGGAACAGCTCTCTGGAGGCTTGTTTCTTTAGTTAGGCCACACCAGCGGCCATCTTGGTCCACCTTGCTGCCGCAGTAACAACTATAGCAAAGGAGGGGGGCTTGGAAAACTATGGCCCTTGTAAGCCCATGCACTGGGATTCTAGAGGGCTAGATCTGTCCAGAGTAGGGGGTCCTGTGTGCCATCTGCCACCGTCTGGTGTCCGCGCTGTGGCTTAGGACGCGGCCATTTTGGTACACCCAGGCTGAAGCAGACGAACGGCCAGCGGGTTCAGGAGTAGCTTCCGGGCTATACACCGGGGGTCGCGGCTGGATGGTGTTCTTGGGTGGTCGTTCCCCCTAGTTCTGGGTCGCTCTGGTGATTGCTGTGGGGGCCAGGGACACCTATGGCTGGAGTAGTTGCGGAGCTCCCGGGTTAGGCATCCATCCTGGAGCTCCCGCACATGTGCACTTAGCTTCTTGTTTTTTATACTTACAATTTGGATTGGAAATTTTCTAAAAAAAAAAAAAAAACTACAGTAACATGGAAAGTTATATGGTATTGGCACATATTACACTTTCAGTTTCAGTACTTTTATTAAGCTCTTGCACACTGGCCACTATACATATATGCCCAGTCTTCACTCCTATTGTTTCAGGAGGACATACTTGTATGTGATAAGGAAGCACCATTCGCTCTCACACACAAAATCAGTGTGTAGAAGGAAAGAAAGCCTCCTGAATGCCAACCAGCATCAGTGCAATACAGTACAGTACTTAAAGAGTGAAAACCCAGCCCCTATGTCAGCCCCATCCGGTCTCAGATTTTACTTGTATTTTAACCCTTTACCTACCTTATCCTTCACATCTGTACATTAACCCCTTCATCTCCACTCCCCAATGTATATGACCTGCACATTTAGACCTCTTAAACACAGGTCATTTTTCTTGCTGCTTTTAGCAGTTTGAGGCATTTTTTTACAGCTTAAAAACACATCTCCATGTTATTCTATGTGCCCATGCACACTATGGCTTTTCAAAGCTTTTAGTGGCAGAGGCTTTTAGAGACTTTTAGAAGCAGGAAAAAAAACACTGCCAGTGTATCCAGGAGCAGCAGAGTTTGGGCAGAAAAAAAGCTTGACGCAACTAAAAGCTGCTAGAAGCTGATAAAAGCTGCTAAACATGCCTAAATGCTAGTGCCTGAGAATTCATTCATTGGTAATTCTTCCTTGATATTGTAAAAAATGAAAACCCCAGTGGTTATCAAATATCACCAAAATGCTCTGCCTCAAAAAAAATATATATGTAAAATTAATTTGGGTACGGTGCTGAATTGTACTTGTCAAAGTATCACAGTACTGAAATCTGAAAAAACTAAGTTGTTAAAAAAAGTAATGAAAATGGACCAAGAGGTGTTAAAATCTGCTATAAAGGAAAACTGCTTTCCAACATATTATAATTAACAATAATAATCCACTTTGTGCCTGTTATTGATACACAAGCACATTAAAAATAAATAACTAGAAAAAAGTATCTAGTCCTAAGAAGAGTGTAAGAGTTCAAATTAACAAACAGTTTCATGTAGCAAGAATACTTTTATTATATAACTACAGAGAAATACAGTATAAGAAGTGTGATTTTTTTTCAATGATCCACAAGTCAAGACTTGTATTACAAAGCTAACTGAACATGGCCACTGCATCATTTTTGATTGTCTTCATACTGCATATTACATATACAACAGGCTTCATTCACACTGGTAGCATAAAAACTGCATTTATATGCATTTAGAATCCTTAGAATTTAAAATAGACTTTGGTGTTTCTAAGACCCAATTAGAAACTCTAAACATGGCTAAAAGCATTTGAACATGCCTACATGTGTTTAAACACACCAAAACCTAAAGCTTTAAAGCAGGAACATCTAAATGCTAGAAAAAGTGGTCTGAGAAACAGAAATTGTTTACACTCCCTGCATCAACTCTCCTGCATTTAGAAAAGCTAGTTGCATGAGTATCAATGTAAATGAGGCCTTAAAGTGGAACTTCACGCAAAATGGGAAGTTCTGTTTTTCTGCCTCCTCCCCCCTCTCCTCTTCAATTTGTATCACATTACATTATTTTTGGGAATGGGTACCTAGCTTTGATAGGTTCCCGCTTCCACTTCCTCTTGGATTACATGTGTAACCGCCGCCTGTTTAACAGAAGCCCATCTAATGACCAGATTCTTTAAAATGGTCTGGCTGGAAAACCAGCATTCGATCAGTGCTTGCGGCAAATGCTTGCAAGCACTAATCAGTGTATTATGATGCTGGGAGTGCCCACTGTCAGAATACAATAGATTAGTGGGAGAGATCTCTGTGGTACACATTGTTGGTAGTTCAAATTAGGAAAGCAGTCTAGTTTCAACTATGAATTCCTCTATAGACACAATGGCACGAATGACTGTAGCTACCCTATGGCAGAACGTGTTTAATTTGCAGGATTTCTAGGTGAATATACAGAAAATTAAGTCTGAAAAATGACACTCCATTTTTAACATCTGATAAGCTGCAATTTATTAGATTTTGGATTTGGATGCACTGTAAGTAAGATTTTGTTTTTGATACACGTTTGTGTTATATAGTATAACAAGTGAAAAATATAACTTACGTTTAACAATTACATGTATTCTTTCAGTAAACACATTAAAACCGATTGTTAATACTATGCAAATGACATAAACGATTTAGTGTGAAAGAATGATTGATTATATATTGACTGAATGATTTGTTATAGCTAAAGAGGTTTTATGAACTTCATTGAATATACTTTTATAAAATTATACTCAGCTACTTAATCTACAGTCCATTAACTTCCCACTCCTAACATCTGTGAACCATTATCAAAGCATGTAAAAAAATCCTAATCAATAATGCATTTTAACACCCAAGCAGCAAAGTAATCAGAAGTGGATGGAATTACTGCTGAGAGTTTAACATTTTTAGAATACTAGTTCATTACAATTTATAGCTTGCAGTGACAATTGACTTTATGTTTAAAATGCATTTATGCAACAATTAAATATTTTCATATTGCACAGGTCAAATAATGTGAAATTGAAAAATATATATGCAAATGCAAAGGTTTCTAAATATGCATAACTGTACTCAGTCTTACT
This sequence comes from Glandirana rugosa, assembly GCA_018402905.1. Classification (NCBI taxonomy): domain Eukaryota; kingdom Metazoa; phylum Chordata; class Amphibia; order Anura; family Ranidae; genus Glandirana; species Glandirana rugosa. Next base: position 276,995 of record BLSH010158860.1, on the reverse strand, counting down.
TAAAATTGCATTTTGTGTCTAAGTATAATTTCACATTTCTGAACGATAGCAGTCAAACAAATTCGATCAAACAATGTAAAACATTATTCTGTTTATAGCTACAGTATGAATGCCAAGGGGCATGTGCATATGTATGTTTCAAGCAGTTTTAGGTAAGAATATCCCTCTGTGATACTAAACACATGGATTTTGGTAAAATAATATAAGTGTGAAGACATTTGAAAAATATTGGAAGTGTTATATGTTCCTACAGTAAAGTTCTGTTTTTTATCAATAAAGTTGTTGTCTTTATGAAAGGTAAATGTTTGCAAAGGCATTTGAAATGCATGTAATGTTCTTGATAAGCATTTAACATGTTTTCCAATGGACAGCAATTGAATTAAAAGTGGGCGTTGAATGTGCTTTAGTAGGACAAGCTTCATTAACAAAAAACAAGAATGTATGTAAAAATAAAATAATTTGATAAATAAATAGATTTATACAATGCTAGATTCTATGAATAGATGTCAACCTCAGTGACTATTAAATACAAATAATAAGGCAATTATGGAACATGATTCAAATCAATAGTGCTATGGAGCTGTCATTTTAAGACATACGAAGCTCACAGCATTTAAATACATTGTGTTGTATTACTAACATCTGATTGTGACCTCCATACTGCTTTTCTGTTGTTGTGGATACAGTAGGAGCTCTATTTTTTCTGTAGTAAGGACCAACAGTTTTTTCTGACCAGAGTCATATTAAAACATTCTAGGGTTGATTTATTAATGGAGTAGAGAATGTTCACATAACAAAATTGATACTCAATTAGCTTAGTAAATATGTTTTAAAAAATTGTTTGTTTTGGAGGTCCATTTATGTACAATGGAAAAAAACACTGATTTTGCTTATACTTTATGAATTTATGGAAGTGAACAAGGTTTCACATGATTTTTTTAAACTACAATTTGAACAACCCTTATGGCCCGTACAATTTTCGGCTGAAAACTGTCGTACAACAGCCTGTCATACAATTATCCGACCATTAGTATGCTCCATTCGACAACTGACTTTGAATTATCGCACAACAGAAGTTGTATCAGCAAACCTGAAAACTTTTGTCTGTCGACAAGGTGTGGTCCGTTTTTCGGCTCGTGTGTACAGAAGTTGGACAAACAAAAGTTGTAAGTACAAACACGCATGTTTGGAAGCCAGGGATGAGCCGGAAGTGTACGGTCGTGTAAACCTGCATTCGATTTCCAAATGCACATTCGTGAAGCGGCAATTGAAATTGTGAAATGCAGCGCACAATGTGATAATAATGAAGATGCTTTGCTGGGGATACTCATGTTACGAGCGTAATAAAAAACATTTGTTTTGTAGTGATAGAAATATTATTCACATTATTCTTGTTGTATAATAATTTTTGGAGGTTCCCACAATACCATTATCCCTGAGATTTAAATATGAAAAATCAAATTATGTTGGTGTCCCTTGGTAATTTTTATTACTTTTCTTTTTAATGTAATTGCCTATTTCAAACCTGTCATTTGAATAAAAAATAGGCGAGTATTCTTCTTCACATGACTCTTTATTATGAATAAAAAATAAAGAATATGAATTAAATTAGACATTATATCTGTCACTAAGAAAAATATAACAGAAACGAAAAGTGCATTCAATTCTGCAAATGTGGGAAACAACCAAAAGAAAAGAAAACAATACACAAAAAAAATACTGAAAAACAAAAAATACATTAATGGGGGTATTTGGTAAAATCATCAGACCGTGACTGTTGGTGGGGGCCATGGGGATGATATTGCCACTGCCCACCATGCTGCTGTGGTGGGTCGGATGGCTGTTGAGGTGGTGGAGGTTGAGCCCCATACTCTGAAAGGTATGTATTGTTGGCGATAAGCTCCCTTGCTCAGCACCTGTGTAATTAGTTCTTCTGACCTGCTCCTTTGGTATGGAGTCATGCGCTGTAGTTTGGCAGCTGCATATGCAGCAAACGATTCCTCCTCATCAGGGTCCCTATGGAGGGCTGCTGAGGCCTGTGTGAAAAAAGACGAAGCAATGTCCTCCAAATGTTGGCTTTTTCTGAGTCTTTTAGCACCAAGATGCAGGGCGGGGGATCTGCGACTCCAGCCTGGGAAGTTGCAGCTGACTCATCCCTAGTGACACTTTCCATGACACTTAGCTGTGTATAAAAATGTGACATTATTAGATTATATTTGTTTGTGTGGGTCATCAATCAAACCAATTTTGACATTTCCACACTGTTGCTAATTGAATATTTTTAGAAATAGAAAAGACTATCATTCTGGCACCAGCATTTGGATTTATCCTTTAAATTATTTTAGGGCACAACTGTGTTTTCATATGTAACCAACGTTGTTAAGGATCATATATTTGACCAATAATGTTTAGTTATCATTTTGTTTTTTATTGACAATATGTTCAGCAACACTATCCCTGTGTCAAGATGGGCTCCTCCACAACTTCAGATTCAGGAGCTGTGGCCTCAGCAGAGGTAGATGGCAGGGTGGAGAGAGATGGCCTGGGCTCAGACTGGTCGCTGACAAAGCGCAGGCTTTGGAAGTACCACAGCCTGGGGACTCCTGACCTCTAAGATTTTTGTATCTTCTTCAGCTCCCTCGTATAGGTGGTCCTAAGGTTGGCAATTTTCTCACGGACATATTTGTAGTCAGCATTGGGGTCAAACGCTTTACAAAGATCAGCCAGTTTGTCCAATGCTGCCTACTTTATTATTTTGTTGAAGTAGTCCTTGCTTTTGAACCTCCAGAGACAAGGTAGCTGACAGTACATGTCAATGAACTGTGGCAGGAAATCAGGGGAGTTACATTTATCACTCATGATGCCTGCAAGGCACAACACAATACAAAGCATAATGCAACTTCATCTGGCATACCCATAAGCTGGACCCAATCTAGGCCCCAATCCAAGCAGTATAGCCCATGAACTCCCCATCTAGGCCCCAATCCAAGCAGTATAGCCCATTAACCCCCCATCTAGGCCCCAATCCAAGCAGTATTGGCCACTACCCACCTATGCCACAAGTTCAAGTCGAACCTTCGTTATCTGTACAATTTCTCACGTTTCCAATTGATCGTCCTCCACTCACAGATCGTACCTACAGCCATTCCATCGAACGTGCAATTGACTTTATACACTGCATATGCACACAACTCAGGTATGTCATGATGCTGGGGCATGAAGGGCCCTCCTATTCCCCACGCAACGCACTCGGTGGAACCTTCATAGTGAATATGGCGGATTCGGCAAGTTGCAGCCAAGCCCACGGTGCTGGATCTCATCGGAGGCCAAAAGTCACACCAACGAGTAAAGCTGAGATGGTGGACATGGTGGGCATCATGGAGAGGAATGACAATGATTGCAAGATCAAGAATTACAAGAGGCCCAACAGCAGAAAAGATTATATTTTGGAGAAGGTGATCTCAGTTCTCCATAAAGAATAAGGCGTACAGCATTTGAAAGATCAACTACACAAAAGATGGTCTGATCTTAAGCACTGGGAACAAGACCAGCTGGATAAGATCCATCATATCCTACATACAGGGAAACATAAAAAAGACAGCTGCAGGCAAACCCCCACAAGGGACGAAAGGAAGCTCTCATCCTTGGTCCAGCAACAGAGTTTTGATAAAGTTTTTAAGCTATTCAAATTTTTTTTATGCAATAAATTTTTATTTGTTTTAAAGACATAGGCTAACAAAACCATCAGAACATAATGCTCTGAAGATTAGAAAAAAAAACCCAGTATATAACAGACAAAGCATAGAAAAGCACAGTATATAGAAGCACGGCTAGGTAGAGATTGTTACATCGTAATGTACTAGATATTCAATATTTAAGGATGGTGTGAGATTAGCTACTCAAGTTTTGATAAAGGGGGGCACCCCAGAAACACATCAGCTCAGAACACGTGATGGTATCAACTGACGCATTTTGGTGCTGCAAAGCCCCTTTATCAAAGCAACTCTAGTTTGGAGGAAGGGGGGTTGCACCCCAGAAACACGGCACTTGATACCCCCTGATGTGATCTAACACATGTTTACACACTTTGGCATTTGGGGGCTTAGAAATGTTAATGGTTGGAAATAAACTCCTTTTAGGAATGCCATTCATGGAAATAATCTCTGTGAGAAACCAAAATATATATAAGTAGAGTGATGACTGTATAGACATAGAAAACTGCCACGTTCGAGTAACACAGAAAACTAGAAATGGGAGAAATATCCCAAATATGAATAATCCCCATGGACTTTATAGGCAGATGTGGTACGTAAAGTAATCAGAAAGAAAGGGAAAAAGAGGGGTAAATATATAGTAAAAATTGAACATTTTATTAGTACATGATTTGTAAAACCAAAGTGAGCCGAAATGTTTTACATATATCCGTCACTAACAGAGACAAAACAGGTAATGGCATATAAAAACAACATACAAATACAAGGTGCCACAGTATATATTATAAAGATTTTTTAACAAAATCAAATAAAACAAAGTAAAATGGATTATGATGCGCCTACCAAGAAAAGTAGATGGACCACTTACATCTAAACTGGAGGCACCCAACAAACCAGATTTAATGTCAGCCCAAGGGATCTGGGGCAGATGAAGAGAAGCCAAAAACACAGATCCTGGTAACCACTGTAGGTGCGGACCCCGGGAAGGGAGCGTAGAAGACCACGAGGAGCGCTCGGTGGCTGATTTATTAAAAAATCTTTATAATATATATATATATAATATATATAATATATACTCATGTTATGCATGCTTTACTCTTCTACAGATGGTATATTTTGTTGCATTATTATGCTTAATATCCCCTGAAGAAGGAAAAACCGAAACATGTTGGGACATCTGTGAAATTGCCCCTGGATCCTCTGTTATCAGTGGTCACCTGAGTGTGCAATTTCGACGCATTAAGTCCAACTTTATCTATGTCGCTATCTACTGTGGCATCTTGTATTTGTATGTTGTTTTTACATGCCATTACCTGTTTTGTCTCTGTTAGTGATGGATATATGTAAAGCATTTCCGCTCACTTTGGTTTTACAAATTATGTACTAATAAAAAATGTTCAATTTTTACTATATATTTACCCCTCTTTTTCCCTTTCTTTCTGATTACTTTACGTACCACATCTGCCTATAAAGTCCAGGGGGATTATTCATATTTGGGATATTTCTCCCATTTCTAGTTTTCTCTGTGAGAAGCCACTAGGTGGATGTGGATTTAATTTTGACATTTTAGGGAGGGGAGATCAGATCACACCATGTGAGGAAAGCAGCATCCACACAGTCTTGGGATATTGATGTCTTGTTTGCCCTTCACTTTTCCACGAACTTTGGAAGTGACTGACTTTTTAATGTGTATGTAAAGGTTTTAGACATACCTGGTCAACCCAAAAAAATATGACGAATGCCTAAATACATACATGTTAGACACAAATATTTTTTTTGTTTAATCACCTTAAAAAGCACCTGTGAATGTGCTTGGAGTAAAAAAAATTTGAACGAAACAGTGTGTGGCTTTTTATTTACTTGATATATAGCTGGGAATTTACTAAGTTGATGTATTTACATTCAGAATGTGCTCTTACATGTTGGCAACACCTGCTAATTTAAGCAGGGAAAATTTGAAGGAGTTGTAAATGCATGTTTTTGTTCTTCGTGCATTCCGTGTGTGTATGTGTGTGTGTGTGTGTGTGTGTGTGTGTGTAGCAGACCCCCAGCACACCATAATACTTAGCTGAAGATGATATTGTTACCTCATGTAGAAATGAAGGCTACGTTTCCCTCTTGGAGCAAGTGGCCTTCAGCCACTGTACTAGGGCCTGGCACTGCAGGGTCAATGTCACTTGGCAGGGAGGTCATGTAGCTGCTAGCATTTTTGCACAGAAAATTGTGGAGGATGCAGCAGCACACACCAGATTTATGGTAGTCAAAATGAGCCGGAAGCGATTTGCCAATATGCCAAAGGCATTCTCCACCACCCTTCTGGCACAAGACAGTCTGTAATTAAATATTCTCTGCTCAGGAGTCAGGTTGTGCATAAGAAATGGCTTCATAAGATGGTCCCCTAGAGCAAAGGCCTCATCTGCCACAAAGACAAAATTGAGGCCCTCCATTTTGCTCTGCAGGTGGCAAGTTTAGGGTGCCATTCTGGATCTGCCTATAGAACTCTGTCTGCATAATTACTCCATCAGAGTTGCGCCCGTTCTTCCCAACATCCAAAAAAAGAAACTCATAATTTGCAGACACAACAGCAAACACCACTATGCTGCAAAAGTCTTTATAATTAAAATAATAGGACCCATAGTTGGCTGGTGGGACAATCTTCACATGTTTCCCATCAATAGCACCATCACAGTTGGGAAAATCCCATTGGTGCAAAACATGGGCTGCAACTTCCTTCCATTGCTCTGGGTTGGAAGGAAACTGTGGAGAAAAACAAAAAACACAAAATTATTACTTCAGCACATAACATTGCAATCATATTTACACAACATGCTTTGACAACATAAGAAAAGACTTAAAGAAGGATTTAAAGAGTAAAGTGTAAGGTGAACTTATTTACTTCCTCACCCCCCTCTGGTGGCCCATTTGGCAACTTTCAGGGGGGAGGAGGTAGCGGGTAGATGTTTTAGACAGTTAACCCTCTCAATTTCCATAAGAGCTTGCTACAGGAATAATGGTTGTTAGTTTGGCCACTCCCTCCTCTATTGCCAGCCCAGTGGACAGGTAAGAAGAGTCATATTTAGAGTTGAGCGGACACCTGGATGTTCGGGTTCGTTTGGTTCGGCGAACTTCACGGAAAAGTTAGGGTTCGGTATCGAACTTGACCCAAACTTTACCACGGACCCCATTGAAATCAATGGTGACCCGAACTTTTGGGCACTAAAATGGCTGTAAAAAAGTCCTGGAAAGGGCTAGAGGGCTGCAAAAGTAAGCAAAATGGGGGTAAGGAGTAGGACAAGTGCCCTACAAACAAATGTGTATAGGGAAATAACTTAAAATCACAAAACAATAAATAAAAATGGGAGGAGGAGGTGGATGTGGAGTAGGAGCTTAGAGGTTGACTAGGCCGTGACAGTGGCAGTGTAGGTGGAAGTGGCGGTGGTGGAGGAGGAGGAAGAGGAGGAGGAGATAGCCAACACTGTTATTTGTTTGTTTGTTTTTTTCTAATTGGGGTAGCCCCCAAAATATTGAGACATATTAAAAAAAAAAACAAGTATACTAATGGCTGTGTGAATTAGGCAACAGGTGTATCTCCCTGCTCAAGACTGCTTCCAGATTATCCGTCCTTGGGTGCACACCTCGGCTTGCTACCGTAGCTTCAGAACAGAGGAAAAAACAATAGGTGGCACTCCAAAAGTAATGCTGGTGCTGTATTTATTGACCATAATCAGCCATACAGGGTACAAAGAAGGTAGACGCGTTTCACTCAAGACATGAGCTTAGTCATTACCAATGGCTGTGTGAGGCCGATCTAAATGTCTATTCTGCACAAGGTACAGACAAGTCTTGTGGGATCCATGCCTGGTTCATTTTAATAAACGTTAGCTTGTCCACGTTGGCTGTGGAAAGGCGGCTGTGCTTGTCTGTGATAACCTGCCGTGCTAAACACACGTTCAGACAATACACTGGCTGCAGGGCTAACCAGGACCTGTAAGGCATAAAGGGCAAGCTCAGGCCATATGCCGAATTTGGAAACCCAGAAGTTGAATGGGGCAGACCCATCAGTCAGTACGTGTAGGTGTGTGCACACATACTGTTCCACCATGTTGCTGAAATGCTGCCTCCTGCTAAGACGTTGCCTATCAGCTGGTGGTGCTGTTTGTTGTGGCGGGCTGCTGACAAAGCTTTTCCACATTTCGGCCATGCTAACCCTGCCTTCTGAGGTGCTGGCGTTGCCACAGCTGTGTTGGCGACCTCTTCCTCCTCCTCCGCCTTCGCTTGTAGTCGCGCATCTTCCGATCATGCTCCAGTGAGGGAATTAAGGATGGCACATTGTTCTTGTAACGGGGATCTAGCAGGGTGGCCACCCAGTAATTGGCACAAGTTAAAATGTGGGCAACTCCGCTGTTGTTGAGCAGGCACTGCAGCATGTAGTCGCTCATGTGTGCCAGGCTGCCCAGAGGCAAAAACAAGCTGTTCTCTGTGGGAGGTGTATCATCTGTGTCCTCCGTATCCCCCCAGCCATGCACCAGTGATTCCCACGAACTGCGTTGGGTGCCACCCTGCTGTGAACACGGTTCCTCCTCCTCATCACCTTACTCATCCTCCTCATCCTCCAGAACTGTGCCCTGGCTTGAAATTTTTTTACCTGGCCTATGCTGGTGCAGGAACCCACCCACTGAGCCACTTGTGAATGACTGGCCTCTTCCTCCTCCTCTTCCTCCTGTGCCACATCCTCTTCCATCATCGCCCAAAGTGTTTTTTCAAGGAGACATAGAGGTGGGATAGTAACGCTGAGAACAGCATCATTGGCACTGGTCATGTTTCGGGAGTACTGGAAACAACGCAATATGGTACACAGGTCTCACACGGAGGCCCACTCGTTGGTGGTGAAGTGGTGCTGTTCAGCAGAGCGACTGACCCATGCGTGCTGCAGCTGAAACTCCACTATTGTCTGCTGCTGCTCGCACAGTCTCTCCAGCATGTGCAAGGTGGAGTTCCACCTTGTGGGCACGTCGCAACAAAGGTCATGAGGGCTTTGTACTGGTCACGGTTACTACGACAAGAGTCGCAATGATAGGGTGGAGATACAGAGGAACTTTTTTGTGAAACCCGCTACTACCTTCTCCTACACCGTGTCCTCCTTCTCCTCCTCCTTCTCCGGTCAGTAAGTGTTCACCGAGTCACCCACCCAAGGACGTGGTCGTATCCGGTCCATTTTTTTAAAGTTCGGTCCCGTGTCAAGACCTCCTACTCCTCCTACTCATTCCACTACTCCTCCTCCTTGGCACAAGTGTCGTCCCACCGTGGGTTGCGTCAAGCACCCTTAGTGA
>BLSH010158860.1:233162-249861 GCA_018402905.1 Glandirana rugosa | reverse complement strand
GAATCCTTTTGAAAAGGGAGAAGTATTGGATATTTAAACTGGGCTCTCTTGTGCCGAAAGGCCTCAATAGAGAGCTCAACTTACAGGTATTTTTGGACACAGTTTAATCAGGTGTCCCCCTTTGCCCCTTGTTTTCTTATGGCATCTCTTCTCCCCTTCCAAATCTAGCTGTATTTGTCTTTCTAATAAGTTCACATGTGTTCTATTCTATCCTATGTGGTTTTATTATATCTATTAGTAGATTTCCTTTACAGGACTCATGCAGCTCTTTGGCCAACTCAGTTTCCTTGTATCCTGACCATATAATTATTGTTCCCTTATTGAGGAGTTCCTAGTGTAATTTATGATTGGTGAGATATATATATATTTATCTCCTATAACTTCACTCACTGGGTATCAAAACATTGGGTCCCGTAGTACTGTTGATATCATAATCAGGGAAGGCCTTTGTGCTGCACAGAGTATATATCTCTACTGTTTTTTCCTGATACATATTGTTTTGGTATGCCTATGGCCCCCCCCCCCCCCCCCGACATACTCGTAATTGCTTCAAATTTTATACCGATATGCTCTTTGCAGAGGTGTTCTTCCTTGATCCCAAATTAGGTTTAAATTTGATCTTACCTATACTTATTTTCAATATCAACGACTGTTCTTGTACGAACAATGATTTGGACCCGCCAATCTGATCGTCTGTATCCTCTTTTGGTGTGCTTTTTTTTTTTTGTTTTGTTTTTTTCGTTTGTCTGATCTTTTTGCTCTGTCTGTATTTTCAGTCCTACTGACTGTTTATGTATGAGCAGTAACCGGGATATTCCAATTTTGCTGATGGTACTTTCTCTTTTGCTTTATTTATTTGGTCCTTCCATTTTGCAGGTATTATTTTTTACTTTTTATGATATATGCAGATGGCAGTCTGGGTAATGTTAGGTTGCACTGTATTACTTATTTGGTTAAACATGATGGCAATACAAGCTATGAATGTGCACATATGCATGACTCTTGTATCCCAGCCTATTTTTCCTATGGTTAAGACTTAAAATGTATTTAAACATTCAACCACAAGAGGGTGGTAGTCCTGACGAGCTGTTCTATACAGTCAAATGCGTCAATGTCATGTCTGGTATGTCCTGACGCTTCCAGCTCCCTCTCTCTGGGCTCCGAGGCATCCACAGCTGGCGATATTCATCCACGAGCACCGCCAAGGATTTACCATATAGTGGATGGCCACGGGCATATGTCCCCTTCCAGCGGTACCTCTCCCAGCGATTTTCATTGATTCATTGCAGCTCTGACCCCACAGCTACTGATGAGGGACACCCACTAGGCCGCTGCCAGAAGACACCTTCAGGTTGGTGAGACAGCTCCGGTCTCCCCCTGAAGCTCCCTACATCTGCACACAGCCCATAGCCATAGCTCATCCCATCTGACCCCTCCTGGTCAATTATGACTTTGGACTGTACTTGTGTGGATGATGCATCAATAGGCTCATCAGGGTTTGGATAGGTGTATTCCCTCATTTTCTCTTTCACTGTCATGTGGACTATGTTTACTATTACCATTTCTGTGGTGTCATCCTGCACATTGATTTGAAAGACAGAGGTACTGTATTTGGGGCCCTATATTTGTTTATTACTGTGATCTCATTCAATGTTTTTTGGAAATTGCATGACTACTATTCCCCACTAAGTGCTCTGCCATTACCCCGGCTTACACAACCTGCGTTGTGATCCTGCCCGGCTATCCCATACACACCTGTTCCATTCCCAGTTGGTTGGCCCCCATAGGTTTGTCTGTATGGTTGGATGGTTGAGAGGTGTGTGGCGTCTGGACGTACATGTTTTTAATTGTGTATATGGCAATATTGTCGTAGTGTGGTGGAGGTGTTCGGTGCCTACCTATGCTATGAATGGTGTGCTACATTTACATATTTTATGAATTTACAATAAAGATAACTTTTTATATTTCTACAATTGAGCATGTATTCTCTTGATGTACTCTAAACCATCCACACTCCGCTGGCTTATGCATGGCACTTTAGGTCTGCTTCCTGCAATACCTCATTTTGATATCCTCTCCCTTCCAAGCCCGGACTGGCCATATTGTCATATTTTGCAGTCTGGTTCTGAGCAGCCAGCATGTACAGTTATGTGTACCCTCCTTCCGGTATTCGCACGGAGTCGGGAGTGCAGACTTCAGCCTTCACTAGGGGAATACTGATAAGAGTGCAGCGCACGTCTGGTGGTCACGCCCAGGACAACGTCAATTGTATGACGAAACCGATCGGCGAGAGACTCCAGACATGTGATCCTGCGCTCCCACGTCTGTTTCCATGCACCTTACCTGGGTTTGTTTGATGTGAGCTGATCTCTATTTTGGACAATGTGAGTGGAACTGACTACTTTTAACTACATGTTTTAAATAAAAGTCCATGCAGTATCACGCTATGGTTGTCTATGTTTCTCACTATATCCTCTGAGGAGCGGTGGAGAGGCTATACATTGTGCTGAGGAATATACATGAGTAACAGCTGAATCCATAAGGGGGTCAAACCTCCCTGCAAGCGTATTTTGGCTGTTCCATTAATTTGGAAGACAACTCGCTCTGGTAAGCATTTTTGCATAAGTGGTGGCGGACTTGGACACTTTTATATGGATTACCTATAATCTATCCTCACTGGGTGTCTATCCTTTTTGAAAAAGAAGTCCCCTCATGCTACAACTTCTAAGTGTGCATTTATACCAACTTTTGGACTAATTATTATTTACTGATCTATGAGTGTTGTCAGTTTTTTTTTGGGACTTATTATTATTACTTTTTCTTATATTTATATACTACCCACATATGAGGTTATGATATATTCCTCATTAGAGGTTGCATAAGTGATTTATTTATATTTTTACTAATTATGTACTAAGCGCCGCTATTCTCATTGATTTTAAGACATACTAATCAACCCACCCTCTTTCTCTCAATTCCACCTCTCCCTACCTCCGCTCTTCCTACACCCCTCTCCCCCTCTGCTTCTCCTTCACCCTCTCTCACTGTCCCCTCTCAATAACCTTCTCTCTGACTCCCTCTCCCTCATCCACCTCTCCTTCTCCCTCTCCCCCTCTTTCCCTTCCCTCTCTCCCCTTCCTCCCTCTCTCTCTCCCCCCTAATTCCCCTCCTTTCTCACCCTCTCACTCTTTCACCTTCTCCCCCCCCTCTCTCTCTCACCCCCCTCTCGCTTACCCCCCTTTTCCCCCCTCCCTCTCTCCCCTTCTTCCATCTCTCTACTACTTTCACATCTCCCCATCTCTCCCTCCATCTCTAGACAGAGATATATGGTTGCAAGACAGCTCAGCTGCTCCAGATCACGTACCTAGTACATGATCTGACACTTCCAGGTAGGGAGTGCACGCCACCGGCGACCTGGCCGTGCTGTGAGTAGACACAGCAAATGTCCACCACCGGGTGCAGGTGCACCCACCGATCATCATGAATTTACACAGGACAGAGCCATGCCTGTGTAAACAAGGCAGAGCTCTGTCCTGTCAGCGAGGACTTAATAGATTTTTTTACCTGCAAAGCAGGGAATAAAATCCAAGACTTCCTTTAGTAAAACACCAATCACAGTACACACAAACACTAGCTAGGCATACATTTAACCCTTTGATTGCCCCTGATGTTTAACCCCTTCCCAGCCAATGTCATTAGTACAGTGACAGTGCATATTTTTAGCACTGATCACTGTATTAGTGTCACTGATTCCCACAAAGTGTCAGCTAGTGCCCAAATGTCTGCCACAATATCACAGTCGTTGATCGCCATCATTACTAGTAAAAATAAATAAATACTTTTTTTTTTTTTACATATTTTTATAGCAGAAATTAAATAATATTATTTTATTTTTTTCAAAATTCACAGTCTTTTTTTGTTTATAGCCCCCCCCCCCAAAAAAAAGAAACGCAGAGGTGATCAAATACCACCAAAAGAAAGCTCTATTTGTGGAAAAAAAGAGCATACATTTTATTTGGGTGCATTGTTGCATTACCGCACAATTGTCAGTTAAGATAATGCAGTGCTGTATTGCAAAAAAATGGCTTGGTCATGAATGGGGGTAAGTCTTCCGGAGGTCAAGTGGTTGAACATGGAAGTGCCCAGCAGGTTCTATCAAAAAAAGCCAGGAACTTCCAGCAGTCTATGCTGAAGTTAATAAATGTCTACTCTATGCAGCTTAGCTGCAATATGTAGGTGGGGTTTGTGTAGCTGTGTGTGGGCAGGGACACAGAGTCCTATTACCCCAGGGTCCTATGAGTTGTCAGTCCGTGTCTGGTATGGGCTGCTCAATCTAAAATGCCCGGGCTTATTATTTGTCCCAGTCCGGGCGTGCTCTCTTCTGTCATCTTCTTCCAACCCCTGGGGGGAAAGGCACTGCCAAGTGAGCACCATTCAGTGCTGGCCGTGGTTGCTTGGTGACAGCTGCATGGCCCACCCCCAGGGGCGGACTGACCATTTAGGCTCTCGAGCTGAGTGTCCGAGCGCTGGGGCCAGTAGGGGGATCTATGGGAGGCTCCTGGTTGGACAGGGCAGGATGGATTCAGCTGTGAGATGGATGGTGTCAATGGGCTCCTGGTCCTGAGAGGAGAGGGAGAAGGAGGACACTTCCTGGACTGGGTAAGTGTTACTGGCCGCGACGGTGGGAGGAGGGGAGGGAGAGGGACTGGTGAGCAGCTAAGAACTGGAGTGTGACAGCTTCTGCATGGTCAGGGGAGAGACTAGACATGCGCACAGCCGACAAAATAATTTTTTTTTCATTTTTTTTTTTTTTTTTGCTTTTTGTTTTTTCTTTGTTTTCTACGTTTTTGCTTTTGTCTGTTTTTTTTTTTTCATTTTTTTTTCATTTTTCCGTTATTTTTTTCAGTTTTTCAGATTTTTCTTTATGATCGAAATTCATTATTTCAAATAAATTTGTAAATTCGGAAACATATAGAATTCGGTTTACTCTAGGCGTATAGATGTGGTATTTGTTATTATCAGGAATTCTGAAAAATTTTAATTTGGTTTGTTCCATTCTTATAGATGTGGTATTCATTATTTTCAGTAAATCGTGAATTCGGAAACATTCAAATTTTGTCTGCTCCATTCGTATTGATGTGGTATGCGTTAGTATCGGTAATTACGGAATTCTGAAAAATTTGAATTCAGTTCATTCCATTTGTATAGATGCGGTATTCATTATTATTGGTAATTTGGGAATTTGGAAAAATTTGTTCACTAGCAGGCAGACAAATTTGAAAGGAAATGCCAATACCTAACTAATTTAATAGTTTATAACTATTATTATAGTTCTATTATTATTATTAATAATAATAATTATAAAAAACTATAATAATGGTTATAAACTATTAAATTATAGGTAGGTATTGGAATTTCCTTTCAAATTATATTATTAAAATTAGAAAAAAAATAGAATTTATCCAAATGTTTTTTGTTCTTTAGGATTCTCAAATTTTTGGATTTCTGTTCTTATTTTCGGATTTTCATTCTTTCAAATTTTCACATTTTCATTCTTATTTTCATTTTTTGAATATTTGGATTTTCGTTCTTACTTTCGGATTTTCGTTCTTATTTTTGGATTTTTGTTCATTTGAATTTTTGGATTTTCGTTCTTACTTTCGGATTTTCGTTCTTTTAAATTTTTTGGATTTTCGTTCTTATTTTCAGATTTTCATTATTATGAATTTTCAGATTTTTGAATTTCAGATTTTCATTCATTTGGATTTTTGAATTTTCATTCATTCGGATTTTCAAATTTCGGACTTTAGCTTTTCCGATTTTCATTCTTTTAAAAAAATTGGGAAACAGATTTTTGTTATTCTGACATTTCCGAATTAACGAAAATTCTGAATTTCTGCAAAAAAGTTTGCGATCTGCAAGCTTTAGCCATAGAACAAGAAGAAAACTTTCTCCAATGCGGCGGGACTCTTTCTTCATTTTTGGGTGCCGCTGCAGTAATCTCCTGTCATTTGCGACAAGTACATGTAGTTCCGGTCTGCCCGACGGATTGATATAGAAGGGACTGGAACTACATGTACTTGTCGCAAATGACAGGATATTACTGCGCACCCGAAAATGAAGAAAGAGTCCCGCCACACTGGCAAAAGTTTTCTTCTTGTTCTATGGCTAAAGTTTGCAGATCGCGGCGCTCTGTCTTCTCTATGCCTCTGCCGTCCACCCCCTTCCTTCCCTGCAGAACAGCAGCAAAAGAAACCAGAAAGTCCCCCCTGATGGCGTCCCCCCTCCTCCAGAAATTGTAACGCCCAGGGCATCCACCCCTGCCTAGTACTGGCCCTGCCCCGATCATCATGAATTTACACAGGACAGAGCCCTGCCTGTGTAAGCAAGGCAGAGCTCTGTCCTGTCAACGAGGAAGTAATAGATTTTCTTTACCTGCAAAGCAGGGAATAAAATCCATGACTTCCCTTAGTAAAAGCACCAAGCACAGTACACACAAACACTAGCTAGGCACACATTTAACCCTTTGATTGCCCCTGATGTTTAGATGTTTAACCCCTTCCCAGCCAATGTCATTAGTACAGTGACAGTGCATATTTTTAGCACTGATCACTGTATTAGTGTCATTGGTTCCCACAAAGTGTCATCTAGTGCCCAAATGTCTGCCACAATATCATAGTCTCTGATCACCGTCATTACTAGTAAAAATAAATACATACACATTCCAGTATGTATCCCATAGTTTGTAGATGCTATAACTTTTTTTTTTTTTCAATAAATTTTTATTGAGATTTATACAAACAGGACAACCATGAATCATCATCAAGAGAACAAAAGATGAGACAAAAACTCAATTAAGTATAGGATAATGATCATAAATCCCAGAATGAAAACACAAGTCCTGAGTGAAGCGGACAGGAACTGGCACCTGTGTATGAAAAGACATTGCATTCAATCTAGCAAAGCCTAATAGTACAATGGAGTCTAGGAACCTGACAATTAGAGTAATTCAAGACTGTAAATAGCATAAAACTAACAAGGGCTGCAGTTATCTTTGGCTTTGAGTGGAGGGAAGGAAGCCCCGAGACCGCTACCCCTGACGGGGACTTCAGACCAGGGGCAACCCTCCAACCAACCCAAAGAAGAGCTCCTACTGGAGGGCCCCTAGGGACAGGCCCCCCACACCCCGGCACCCACATGGGGACTCACTGTGCCAGGGGAGGAGGGCCTAGACCCCCGGTGCCCACCACCAGGCCGAAGCTAGCCCTAGGACTAGTAGAGGAGTGATTTTAAAAATTCTCAGACAGAACGAACATTATGCAAACTGATATTACCTTTTGTTATAAAGGATTACTGTAGCCTTCTGAGGTGCAGTTAAAGAGGAAAAATACAAGGTAGACGAATAACAATAGTACTAACAAGAATCTGGAGTGAAAGGGAAGAAGAAGCAAAGGAAAGTGAAGGAATAGGAAGTAGAGATAGATAGATAGGGCGGTTGTTGCTCCAATATTAATTCAAGCGAGATTGACTCCTTATAGGCTGGAGGGTTAGTGGGACTCCTACAAAGTCAGCCCAGGGTTCCCAGACTAATTCGAATTTATGTAGATTATCCTGAAGGATGCTAGAAAGCCTTTCCTGAGTCATTAGCCAGGAAACTTTCCGGATAGCCGCTTTCGGAGAGACCTTGTCAAGTTTCCAAGCTCTGGCAATCGTGATTTTAGCTCCTAATAAAAGGAAATGGATTCATTTTCTGTTGGCTTTAGTGGAGTTAGGGATATGATCGTTTAAGAGGGGGATGGTAGGGGATCTTGGAAGTTTGTGACCTGTGACCTTATGGATAATGCAGAAAATTTTGGCCCAATATGATCTAATTCTAGGGCATTCCCACCATATATGGACCAAAGTACCTTGGAGTTTACACCCCCTGAAGCAGGAAGGATCATGGTTTTGAATAAATGTATGTATCCTGGCTGGAGTTAGGTACCATCTCATCAACACTTTCATATTATATTGGTGTTGAGAATGCCCTTGAAGGATCTAGAGCAGGCCAATTGCCATTTGTCTTGCTCCCATTCAAATTGAAGATCCGCTTCCCAATTAGTCATAAATGCTGCTTTCTTATTTGGGAGAGTGAGTGCTTCATAAATGAGTGAGATACCCCCCTTCTGTAACGATGGCTGACCACACCACTGTTCATAGGACGTAAAGGTGGGAGAGGTTTCTCTTTCCAGAGTTTATGGAGGAAGTTCGATATTTGATAAAATCTAAAGGTTTGACACGGGAAGTTCTAAGACACTAACACAGTGTCTATATGTGATTGGACCTTTATTAGTAAAGAAGTGACCTATACGGAATAAGTCCTTGTCTAGCCACCATTGGAAGGCTTTAATGTTTAATCCCGGAGGAAATTCAGGATTGTTGAATAGGTGAGCTAAAGGTCTGATAGAGGAGACTAAGGACGAATTTCGTTTGACTTTATCCCATAAGGCTAATTCATTGGAGAGGGTGGGGGCTAAAATGGGGGGTCTATCTTTGGGAGTACTCCATAGGAGAAAGTCCAAGGTGTGCCTAGGGATGGCTTCCCTCTCAATCCGAAGCCAGTCTTGCTTTTCCTGCTTGGAGTATACAGAAGACAGTTGGGCTAGTCTAGCTCCCTGAAAATATTTCTCCAGATTTGTGAGACCAACGCCCCCCCTCCGCCTACTTAGGAAAAGGGTTTGCTGGGGGATCCTATAGCCTGAGTTTCCCCAGATGAATTTAAGAATTTTGCCCTGAAAAGTGGTTAGGTGCTCTTTGCGAATAGGGACGGGCAACAAACGAAAGAGATAGAGCAGTTTGGGGAGCAAAGTCATTTTGATTGAATTGACTCTCCCTAGCCAAGAGATGTTTTGCCTAGACCAAGTTTTAAGATCTGCTTCAAGTTTACGGAATAAGGGTGGATAGTTGGAATTATAAAGGGTTTCATATTTGGACGTAAGGTTAATTCCTAGGTAGGTGATCGAGGAGTTACTCCATTTAAATTTAAAATTGGTCACAAGTTTTGAGGTAGTCTCCGGGGGTAGAGAGATGTTAAGCGCTTGGGATTTGGTGTAGTTAACCTGGAGCCCTGATATCGTGGAAAACTTATTAAGAAGCTGACAAAGCGAGGGAAGCGTCGACTGAGGAGATGTTATGAACACTAGTAAGTCATCTGCAAATAACCCGCATTTATGTTCCTGGTTTCCACAAAAGACCCCTTTGATGTCTGGATTGTTTCTTATGGCTGTGGCTAGGGTTTCTATTGCAATGGCGAATAGTAAGGGGGAAAGAGGGCACCCTTGCCTCGTGCCTGTTTTAATCGGAAAAGGGTTTGAGTAAAAGCCTTGCATTTTGATCATAGCTTGCGGGAAGGAATAAAGGGCTCCTATCAGTCCTCGGAATCTATCTCCGAATCCCCAGAACTTCAAAACGGAGAACAGGTAAGTCCATGATACTGAGTCAAACGCTTTTTGTAAGTCTAGAGAAAGGAGCATCCCCTTTTGGGCTGGACCACCTGGCCAGTTGGATTGAAGTATGGAAACTAAGTTAATTGCCCTTCTGATCTGATCAGGTCCCTGACGAGCCGGAATAAAACCCACCTGGTCTTTATTGATATATTGGTTGATAAATGTTGCCAGTCTGTTTGCCATAATCTTGGTCAGGATTTTTAAGTCATTATTAATGAGGGAAATAGGGTGGTAATTGTCTACATCCTCTGGATTTTTCTCTGGTTTGGGGATTACCGTTATATAAGCTGTGTTTAAATGTTTCTCAATAGGGTCCCCTTTCATTTTGGAGTTAAAAAATCTTAACAAATGAGGGGCCAATGTTTTGGAGAACGTTTTATAATAGGAACCTGAGAAGCCATCTGGACCAGGGGCAGAACCAGGTTTGAGGTTTTTAATAACCTCCTCTTCCGAAACTGCTTTGTCCATTAAATTTCTATGTTTGACTGAGAGAGTAGGTAAGGAGACGTCCTCCAGAAACTTGTTTGTTATCGGCGTTTTCATCTGTCCCTGGGCTATACAGGCCCTCATAGTATCTTTGAAAAGCCCCTAGGACTTTGTTGGGGTTAGAAGAGGGGGGGTTACCGTCAATCCTAATTTTAGGAATAGTGAGATGTCTGGCCCTGGGGGAAAGCTTCCTAGCTAGGAGCGAGCTCATTTTGTTGTCATGGGTATAATATTTATTTTTGGACCAACGGATGGCCTTCTCAGCCCTAGTTGTGAGTGCCAGACTCAGCTCTAACTTGGCTTTATCAAGTTTTTCTAAGAGGAGACTGGAAGGGTTAGACTTATGCTCAACTTTAAGCGCTTTGAAGGATTCCTCTAGTTTTAAAAGAGCCAGTCCTCTTTCCCGTTTAAGTCGGGACGCTAGTTGAATCATTTTTCCCCTAGAAAAGGACTTATGAGCGGCCCAGACGGTTTCCGCTGAGGAACTGTACGTCACGTTAATGGAAAAAAATTCCTGAAGGCTTTTGTCAATTTCGGTATTAATAATAGGGTCCGATAAAAGAGACTCGTTGAGTCTCCAATGCGGTCTGGGGAAGAATTTAGATCTAAGTAGAATTTGTATCATCACTAGCGAGTGGTCAGATAGGACTGTATCAAAGATGTGGGCCTCTAGAGTGGAAGGTAGAGTGTAGCTAGGAGTGAGTAGGTGGTCGATCCTCGAGTATGAGTTATGAGGGCTAGAAAAATGGGTAAAGTCCCTCCTAGTGGGATGTTTGTCCCTCCAGACAAAAACTAAATTATAAGTGTGAAGGAGTTTGGCTATCCTGAGGCTTTCTCTGGAGGGATGCAATAGTTGGCTGCCTAGGGGTCTAGATTTGTCCAAAGATTGATCAAAAGCTGCATTTGAGTCACCCCCAAAAATGATAGTGCCCTCAAGTAGGGGGGAGAGGGATTCTAACATTTTCTGAAAAAATTTAAATTGACCTTTATTTGGAGCATAATAAGAAATGAGGGATATCAATTGTTCGGTAGAGTACCTTTTACTAAAATAAACCTGCCCTCTGGGTCCTTTACTTCAGATGAACATTTAAAATTAAAAATTTTCCTGAAGAGGATCGCTACTCCCCTTGTTTTGGTTTCAGCACTGGCCAGAAAAAATTGAGGAAAGTGAGAGTGAATAAAGTTTGGTTTATAACTAGAGGGGAAGTGAGTTTCCTGGAGCAATATTATATCCAGTTTCAAAGATTTGTAATGATCTCCAATTTTTTTACGTTTTATGGGGGAGTTTAGGCCCTGGACATTGTGGGTAGCAACCCTTAAAGGGCCTCGACAAGGGTCAGCCATCTTTACTAGTGTGTCTAGGGAATGTGAGAAAGAGAGAACTCATCCGAACCTGGAAGCTCTTACGAATCAAGGAGCCTTGAGTAATCTTGCAATCTGTAAAATGAGCAACAACCGCCCTAGAAATAGAAAGAGAGAGAGAAAGAAGAGAAGGGAGAAAAAAGGTACAGAGCAAAAAATGGAAACTATAACTGGTAAACCGAGTTTCAATGCTAAAGAGCCCTGAAAAGGGCCATTTTCTCCTAGTAAGGGAAATATGACCAAGGGGGGAGAAACCATAGAGCCCCTTGGGTACCCTTTGGAACAAAATGACAAGTCTGGCTGTAAAAACCGGACAGCCCGTCTCCATTCTGCCTTAGACGGACAGGTAGAGAGGGGCGGAGGCGCAAGTGGGCCATCGCCTGCCCAGGGACCAAGATTAAGACAAAAGGATTATAAACAGTAACTGTGCATTTAACATATATATGACAACATACAGAGTAGACTTCCTCTCCTTCCTATGAACTGAGGAAGGGAGCAGCTCCCACAAAAGAGAGTCATTAAACTTAACCTATTTCGTAAACTAATCCCAGTAAGGGATGGGTTTTAGCAGTCCTTTCCCGGAAACCCTTAATGGGCCTCTCCGCCTTGACCGAAGGAGGGTGGTTGCCTCTCCTGTGAAGGGAGTCCACTCCGGGGCTGTATGCCTGAGGCCAGAAAAAATTAAAAGGGGGAGGAGGAGGCACTGTTCGGTGAACCCCTTTTCCTACTTAAGTTTTAAACCGCTAAGAGGGAACCAAGAACAAAACCAAAAGTTATTGGGAGGAGGTACCAAATAAGATTCCTTTCAGAGTGTCCCATGTACAAAAGAAGAGTTTAAGTCGGGAAAAATAAACCGTAACCTGAGGACCACCCCTCATCTCGAAAGATACAATGAGGCTGTGGGGGTTAAAAAGTAGAAAAGGTAGGGGTCTGACAAGAGATCCTTTTACAGGGTGAAGAGAGCGTAGAATAAACGCTGAAGAGAGCTTGTTGAGAGGCCAAGTCATGGAGGACCATTTTCTTTAGCTCGTTTTGGCTTGGCTTTTTTCCACAGAGGTGTTCTGGGGCTGGTTGGGGATTGTCTCTTAGAGGAGCCGATGTTGTTGGAGGTGTCCATACTGGATTCTTGGGAGATCAGGTTAAGATGAAGCAAAAGTTTCTCCCCTTCATGTAGGGAGGAGAAGGCGTATTCCCTTCCTTTGAGGGAAAATTTGACGGCAAACGGGAAGGTCCATTTGTATTTGATTTTGGTGTGTCCGGAAGTAAGGTGGAGATCATGTTATGTATTGCCTCTGGAATATCCTTAATCTCTTCCGGTAGGCCTCTCACTCTAAAATTATATCGTCTGGTTCTATTTTCCAGGTCATCGATTCTTGAGAGAGCCGTATCCAGTTGATCTTGTAAAGAGCTGATAAGGTCAGAGTTCTGATTTGAGATTGCCACGGTTGATTCAAGCTTGTTCTCAATCGCTTCAATCCTATTTCCGAACATTTGAAAGTCCGATTTGATCTCCCCTGTTATGGTGGCAATCGTGTTAGCTAATCCCCTTTCTAGGAGAGCCGAAAATTTGTGGTAGAGATCTTCCACCTGTAAGGACAGATCATGGTTAGGAGGATTCAAGGAAGCCGGAAGTGGACTGTTAGGATCTATCCGTGGGGATGATAGTTCCCCCTGAAACCACCCCAATAATGACTCGGTGGAAGAGGGTGAGGAAACGGTGGGAAGGGGGTGCCCACCCTTCAACCCAGGCGTGAAGTTCAATAGTGCCGGAGAAAGCACAGGTCTGGTATCTGATCGACCCGAGGATCCTGGGGTTTCAGGGAGGGGTCCTTCTGTGTAGGGGCTCTCTCGACCTCCCGAAGCCATCTCTGGGGCCTTAGACGCTCCTAAATTCCCTTGCGGGGTTGCCGAGGCAAAAAGCTGGCTAAGGTCCTTTTTGGCCGCAGGCCCAGACATGAAGGGGTGTCTTACTTCGGCCTAGAATTAGTGGACCTCTTCTGGGGTGTAGGGTTGAGGTTAGGGTGGTCTCCCAGAGAATTTAGAAATCCAGGAAGTGCCGCTGACCCATTATTTGAGGCCTGGCTGGGGGGATACAGAAGACTCCAGTGGACAGTATAGCCTCCTTGATTTAGGGTGCTAGACTTGGGAGCGCCTCAGAGGGACTAGGTGGCGACCCTGTAGCCCTGAGGGCCAATTGGGGAGAGTTATATGTCCCTTGGAAGTTATTTCACCCCGAAAGGGTGAAAATCCTCTAATGGGTTAACGAGCAATAGCAATTAGATTCCTTACCGCCGTCCCTTAAACTCAATAGGACCGGGGGGGTGCCGAATCTTGGTGGTGGGCTCTGTCAAAGCTTTATGAGGCAGAGAAGGTCCGTAGCATTTAGTAGGCCGCGACCGCGGGCATGTTAGTACACCCTCCTGCGGTAGTCAGGCTTCGGATCTTCTCCGCCGCTTCGGCCTTAACGAGTGGGGTACAGCCCCATGGCAGCGGGGGCAGTGCTATAGGCTTAGGGAGAGGACCTCTGGGATACCGATCGGGCTGGCTGAAGGGTCTCGAGACAGACGATGGTGCGGAGCTCCATCCTACGCGTCCATCACGGAGCTCCCGCACATGCACACTGATGCTATAACTTTTACGCAAACCAGCAGCCTATGCTGCAGTTAATAAATGTCTGCTCTATGCAGCTTAGCTGCAATATGTAGGTGGGGTTTGTGTAGCTGTGGCTTGAGTGTGGATGGGGACACAGGGTCCTATTGCCCCGGGGGCCACATAAGTTGTCAGTCCATGCCTGGTATGGGCCGCTCAATCTAAAATACCCGGGCCTATTATTTGTCCCAGTCCTGCCCTGGTGAGCATAGTTACATAGTAAACACTATAAAATCCTCAGCCTTCACTTGTTAAGACAAAAAAATAAAAACACTTTACTAGTAACTTATTTTTAAAATGTATTTTTTTAACATATAATTTGTATTTTCGATTATTAACATTTTATTTCAAAATAGCATCCGAGTTATGCATATCAGATAACAAAGTACAAATATAAGTTTGACAATTCAACATGAAACTACTTTTTCTTGTTAAGTATCTTTCAGGCACTCATACATAACCAGGTTGATTGAGTGCATCTGAGATGAATCTCAAGTGAGACTATCAAGTGGTAAAACATAAGTAATGAGGCATAGCTTGTAGAGATTAGTCTAGCATGACTTTTAAGATATGGGTGAATCAAAGATAACAAAAGCAAAGGAGATAAGAAAAAAAAGGGGAGGGGGGTGGGAAACAAAATTAGACAACCTGCTAGTTGAGTCATCTGCTGGGATTCAATGGTAATTTATGTAATGTCAGTGATGGGTGTTTGAGGATGACCAAAGGCCGAGTCATCCCAGGCTTTCCATGTTTTGTGAAATTGGGCTGTCCTATCTTCATTTAAAGCAGTCATATACTCCATGGCTCTTATCTCAGCCACAGTAGCAAGTAGCTGAGATAGTGTGGGGACTTCTTCTGACTTCCAAAGCCTAGGGATTAACCTTCTAGCTGCTGTCAGCATATGGGTGGCTACATTTTTAGAACTCTTGGGAACATTTCCGAATGGAAGGCCCAGTAAGTACTGCAAGGGGTCCAAAGGCAGATTTGTATCCAGGACCCATTCCAACACTCTCTGGACCATAGTCCAATAGGTCTGTATCAAAGAACAAGACCAAAAAATGTGAGACAAGGAGCCAATCCCCTCCCTGCACCTCCAGCACTCAACAGGAATTGACGAGTTAATAGCGTGTAAGAACGTTGGAGTCCTCTACCAGTGCATAAGAATTTTGTAAATGTTTTCTTTGTACATGACACACCTGGAGATCTTGAAGGCGTTTTCCCAGATTCTGCTCCAAACAGTCAAGGGTATAGGGCATTGGAGTGCATCTGACCATTTTGTCATATATTTATGTGTGTTCTCATCTAGGGAATTGGATGCCATGAATAATTTGTATAGAGATGATATTAAATGGGCTTGGGTGTGGCCTTGCATAACTATACATTCAAACCCCGTAGGGTGGTCCAGTGCCAAAGTGGGTTTTAAGGTCTGGAAAAAATGATGAAATTGGAGATATACATAGAAAGAGTGCACCGGAATTTCTTTCTTCTGGTCCCTTAATTGGTCGTAAGAGAGTATTCTGCCATTAATTGGGTTGGTTAAGTGTCTCAGCTGAAATACATTTACCTGGGCCCAAGGTAACATTTGTGTATAAGACAGACTGTCGGGCATATCAGGGTTGTATAGGACATTAATCAAATGTGAGCAGGGGGGAACAGGGTAAACCTTTTATTGCAATTATGCCATATATCTAGTGTAAAAGTCATGGAGTTCAGCATGTTCTTGGATGGTTTAAGTCTAGTCAGGGGGTTTTTGAGAAACAGTAAGGAGGATATATGTATTGGGTGGAGTTGACTGGACTCTATTTCCGTCCATCTGTTCCCAGGAAGCCTGGTCATCCACGATGGAGTTTGTCTGAGGTGGGAAGCTAGATAATAGTTTGCTATATCGGGGACCCCTAGACCTCCTCTGTTCCTGGGTGCCATCAGGACAGAGCGCCCAATTCTAGGTTGTTTATTGCGCCATATAAAGCTAAGAAACAGACATTGAAGGTTTTCCAGTTGAGTCCCTGGGATGGATACTGGGAGAGTCTCAAAGAGATAGAACAGCTTTGGCAAAATGGTCATCTTCAGAACATTTATCCTTCCTAGGAAGGATATGTCCAGGTGAATCCACTGGTTAATGAGATGTCTAATATCCTTAACCACTTGCCGACCGCCGATCGGAGATTGACGGCGGCAAAGTGGCTCTGTAAGGCAAACACCCGTCATACGACGGCGGCCGCCAGATCGCGCACAGTGAGCGCGCGGGCGCGCCGCCGGTGGCGCGCCCGCGCGCTCAATGTGTCCGGGGGGGCCAGGGAGCGGGTGCGGCGGCTTCGATTGCCGCCGGCCACCCGCGATGCCCCCCCCGGAGTGAAGGAGCGGAGGTCCATGTAAGTAAACACGGACCTTGACTAATGACACATTTACAGTAACCGTCACTTCCCCAATTGGACGTCCCCCGCGCGATTCCCAATTGATACAAGGGACCCGCACAAGATTGACATACCCCCTGACGGATAGACCCCTTCCCTTCAATAGTGTCGGAAGTGCATTTCCTTCCGACACTAGTGTCGGGAAGGGGGAGTGTGTCTCGCCTCCAGGCACAAATGAATGTACCTGGAGGCGAGGAAGTGAGGCCCCCCCCGTAGCGCCCACCGGCCGCCGTTAGCTTCGGCGGCGTGGGCGAGGGACCGGGGGGGCCTGTGTAACTCGCGCGCCCGCGCGGTGGCCGCCGC
>BLSH010158860.1:220497-231020 GCA_018402905.1 Glandirana rugosa | reverse complement strand
GGGTATTGATATGAGTTACATATACGGGTTTAAGACCAGTCTAGCCAAAGGAGTCCCTTTGTTAGAGGGGATAGGACAGTAGGAGGGTAGGGGCAATGACAGGTGTGTGATGTGGATGTGTTTATCAAGAGATCAATAGCCAAGAATGAATGGTCGGACCATGAATTAGTGATAATGTCTGAATCTACTGTCAACTGTAAAAGGGGAGAGGACACCAGGAAATAATCCAGTCTAGAGAATGTGTGATGCACAGGAGAAAATAATGAAAATTGTTTGCTGCATGGATGTCTCACTCTCCAGGCGTCAAACAATCTGTGCTCCCTGATCCATTGACGAAAAGACAGGGCCTGCCGGAGAGCTTGTTTGGAGGGTTGATGGTTTCTAAGTGATTTCCTATCCCTATAGGGAGAAGCAGTTAAGTTGAGATCTCCTCCCATCTCCGTACGGGGATGGGAGGATGACAGGATAGGGGAGATTGTTTCCCTGAGGAAACCGATCTGACCAGAATTTGGGCATATACATTGAGTATAGTTATGGGGGTGTTATCATATTTACAGTCCAGGAGTATGTAACATCCCTGGGAATCTAATGATGATGAGCAGATCTGGATTGGGGTGTTTTTTTTGATTAGTATGGCAACCCCTGCCTTACCCACAGGGTCAGAGGCTGAGAATACTGTGGGGAAATATTCAAGGGCAAATTTAAGGGAGTTTTCTCCTTTAAAATTAGTCTCTTGGATAAAGATTATATCCGCCTTAGATTGGCGAAATTCTCTCAGGGCAAGCCACCTCTTTCGCAGGGAATTAAACCCTTTGACATTACAGGAGTAAATACATAACGCCATTGTGTCATGGCTGTTATTGTCTTCTGATTATAGCAGGTTATAAACAAATATAACAAATCATAAAATAACCAACTGTAGCATAAAAAAAACTTAAACAGTGCTGAAAGAAAAATCTGTAAAGGAGGACTAAAGTCCTTCCCTGGTACCTGAATAGACCTAAGGTAGGCCTATGGGTTTTCAAATCACCCTTGATACATAAAAAGGTGATTAAAAACAAAATAAGGTCCAAAAAGAATTTGAACCTGGGCAAGCCCAGGAGTCCATGGTATATACCATAGATCTGGTGGGGCAACATGAGGAGGGACCAAGTAAATGAGTGGTCGTCCCCCGCTCGATCCCTTCTTCAATTTTCTCCACCCTCTGGGGGTGTGGTGGTTTGATCACTACGAATGTCAATCCAAATGGGAATATATGTATATTCAGTGAAGGATAAAAAGAGAGATATATTAAGGCAAGTATGGTAAAACTTAAGTTATCACAGCTGTAAGAAGGCTTCTACCGGATCTGATCAAGTGCCAGTGTCCAATCTTGATCTTGGGGTGCGCTGTGGAATTGGGAGTCCGGTCTTTGACTTAAAGGCCGGGGTCCAGAGCTTCTTAGGAGTGGTCGCCGGTCTGAGACGGAATGTAGGGGTCCCCACATGATGTCGTCTGGAAGGTGGGGGAGATCCAACTTGCACAAGAAGGCCTCCGCCTCCTGAAGATCTCGCATGTGGTGTTGCACACCATCCTTGGTCACGGTCAGCTTAAAGGGGAAACCCCAGCGATATATGAAGATTTTGTAAACGGAGAGTGACGGGTCATAGTGAGAGCCTTTTGGCCAACGTAATCGGTGAAAGGCCGCTAAAAATCTGCAGTTTCTCTCCCTTGTAAGTGATTGACGTCTTATTGCGTGTCGAGTTTAAAAGCGATTCCTTACTCTCATAGTAATGGAATTTGATTATGATGTCTCTGGGTCTGGCTCCCACTGGAGGTTTGGGTGCTAGCGAGCGGTGTGCGCGGTCCATGCGCCAGTCTATGTCACGTATGGTGGGGACCAAGGTGACAAAGAGGCCTAATAGGTATTCGCGTAGCTGGGCATCCCCCACTGTTTCTGGAACCCCTCTTATTCAGAGGTTCTGTCTCCTTTCCCTGTTCACAAGGTCCTCCTGTTGGCTCTGAAGAAGTGTAATTTGTTGTTTAAGCGTATGATTATCCTCCTCTAGCACTTGCACATAGTTAATCAATTCATCCAATTTATTTTCTAAGCGATCTGTCCTCTCATCTACCAGTGCAATCTCTCCTCTCAGGTCCTGAGCTATTTTCCCCACCTCATTCGCTATTGTGAGAAATTCTGCAGGAGCGTATGAAGCTTTGCATCTAGAATGTCCACTGTCAGGCCTGGTGATGCTTGAGGGAGTTGGCTTACCTCTGCCATCTGGTCTGGAGTATCAGCAGAGCAGAGCGTCTGGGAGGCGGAATCACTTGAGGCCGGGGATCCGGATCTTGTTAGGAATTTTTCCATGTGTACAGGCCTCAGTTCTGCTGCAGGCTTATAGACAGCTTTTTGTTGTCCAATTTTGCCCATTTGGATCGCAGGCAGGTAGTGGGTGATGTTACGAGGCTCCCGTTCTACATGTATGCTGCCGTTTGCTGCTGGGGAGCTTTGAGGATCAGCGGTGTGACGGAGCTGATCTAAAGTGCGTCCGCCATTATCGGTCCCTGCGCATGTGCCGCCGGGATTCCTGTTTCTAGGTGTTTCCCAGTGCCTAGGGTGTAAGGTATGGTGCTATATCCACTTCGGCCACAAGATGGCGGTCTTTGTGTTAATCCCGAGTAGGCCACAATTGAAGTCGCGGCCCAAACTAGATGATGTGGCCTGGATCGGGTGCGCAGGCCTATCGCAAAACGGGCCGATATTCTGGGGGTGGGGGGTGAAGGGGGGGTGGATGGTGAGCAACCCCGCGTTTTGAGGGCGTACAGTTTTTATGGATGTGCCCCAGGGAGCCGGAGAACGCCGGCCTAGTGTTCGTGTGGAGGCCGCACTGGCGGCTTGGATTGCTGGAGCTAGGGGACACCTTTTAGCGGGATTTTTCCTCAGTGATGATGCTGGGGTGCTGGAGTATCCCCCCCGGGTGATGAAGTAGCTCACCTGTCCTCTGTTGCGCCAGATGGTCCTGGATGGGGTGAAGGATAGACGGAGCTCTAGGAAGACATATAATTTGTATTTGATTTTTACAAAATTACAAACATGGTACTGTTTACATAGATAGCATTATAAGTTGTAAGCTTATGAGTTAGACAAGTGCACACACAAGGACTCATTTCACTTCTGAGTTTTACAGTGTAATCAGAAATATTCCAACCTATTGAAAATGTTGGTAAATTCCTATAACTAATGAAGTGTGCGACTTCTGACTTTACGCTTGTATCTACACAAGCGACACATAACATTGTGTTATCAGCAAAGGAATCATAGTTAGAGTTGAGCGAACCCGAACTGTAAAGTTCGGGTCTGTACCGAACTTTGGGGTGTCCGTGACCCTGACCCGAACCCGGACATTTGAAAAAAGTTTGGGTTCTGGTTCTGGGTTCAGGTATTTGATCACGTATGTTGAATAGCTGCAGGGCAGCCAATCAACAAGCGTTTCACTGGTTTGCCCTTAGAAGCCATCACAGCCATGCCTACTAATGGCATGGCTGTGATTGGCCAGTGCATCATGGGACCCAGCCTCTTTATAAGCTGGAGTCACTTAGTGCTGCATGTCACATGCTCTCTGGCTAGTGTAGGGAGAGGATGCTGCTGGCGCTGTGAGGGACAGATTGCAGATATAAATAACATCTCATCGATCTGATTGTGGACTAGGTAGAGATTACCTGCTTTGAGATACTACTGCTTTGAGGGACAGATTGCAGATCTCATCCTGTATTACAGAACGATCTGATTGTGGACTAGGTAGAGATTACTACTACTATTGCTTTGAGGGACAGATTGCAGATATCATCCTGCATTACAGAACGATCTGATTGTGGACTAGGTAGAGATTACTACTACTGCTGCTTTTAGGGACAGATTGCAGATCTAATAATATCTCATCCTGCATTACAGAATGATCTGACTGGACTAGGTAGAGTCTACTGCTTAGAGGGACAGATTATTGTTCTAAAATCATCTCCTAGTTCTATAGGGTCAGGTTCCTGCTGTTGCTGTAAGGAACAGATTATTGTTCTAAAATCATCGCCTACTCCTATAGGGTCAGGTTCCTGCTGTTGCTGTAAAGGACAGATTATTGTTCTAAAATCATTGCCTACTCCTATAGGGTCAGGTTCCTGCTGTTGCTGTAAAGGACAGATTATTGTTCTAAAATCATCGCCTACTCCTATAGGGTCAGGTTCCTGCTGTTGTTGTAAGGGACAGATTATTGTTCTAAAATCATCGCCTACTCCTATAGGGTCAGGTTCCTGCTGTTGCTGTAAGGGACAGATTATTGTTCTAAAATCATCACCTACACTGCCACGGTCAAGGCCTAGTCAACCTCTAGGCTCCTACTCCACATCCACCCCCCTTCCCATTTTTATTCTTTTTATTTGATTTTAAGTTATTTTCCCTATCCCCATTTTTTGTAGGGCTCTTGTCCTACTCTTACCCCCATTTTACTTTCTTTTGCAGCCCTCTACCACTTGCCAGGACTTTTTTACAGCCATTTTTGTGCCGAAAAGTGGGGGTCCCCATTGACTTCAATGGGGTTCGGGGTAAAGTTTGGGTCAAGTTCGGTACCGAACCCGAACTTTTTCGCGAAGTTTGGCCGGATCCGCCGAATCCGAACATCCAGGTGTTCGCTCAACTCTAATCATAGTCCTATACCACTACATGTGGATATTTGTATTGTCTATTGAATAAATCTGTATAAGAGAAGTAAAAGAAAGACAACAATACAGTAGTATCCAAGCTCCTGCTACACTAGGATCAAGAGCCTTTAAAGAAATAGCGCCAAGGTTGCCACTGGTTTTTGAATTGAGAGATTCTCCCATTCTTATATGCCAATATTTGCTTATATTTATTTACTTCGTTGACTTGGTTGATTACCTCAGTTATAGTAGGGACTTCATTTGTCCTACATTTTTTCAGAATAGATGCTCTAGTTGCAAATAATACATGCATATATGTTGGTCGAAGAGGGCTGGGGATTCTAGATGAATTGATGCTAAGGATTGCTTGTTTTACGTTTGGCTTAACAATGAATCCTGTGATTTGAGAAATTAATTTAACCAGTTGCCGACCACCCGCCGTTGCTTGACGGCGGCAACTTGGCTCGTTATCGTGGAACGCAGTCACCTGATGGCAGACGGCGAGAACGCGTTTTGTGAGTGTGCGCCGCCGGAGGGGCGCTCATGCGCTCACTTTGGTCTGGGGGCCAGGGAGCGGGTACGGCGGACTCGATGTCTGCTGGCTACTCGCGATTGTCCCCCCCGGAATGGCAGAACAGGGGTCCATGTATGTAAACACGGATCTCCGTTCTGACAGAGGGGGAAGGGATGTGATCAATGGCTCTCTGTACATGGGAGCTGCAATCACTACCCTCCCCCAGCCAGCCCAGCCCCCATACAGTTATAACACGCCTAGGGAACACAGTTAACCCCTTAGAGCATCCCCTGCAGGTTAACCCCTTCCCTGCCAGTGACATTTATACAGTAATCAATGCATTTTTATAGCAATGATTGCTGTATAAATACCAATGGTCCCAAAAAAGTGTCAAAATGGTCCGACATGTCCGCTGCAATATCGCAATCCCGATAAAAATCACAGATTGCCACCATTACTAGTAAAATATAAAAAAAATAAAAACCCAATAAATGAAATTTCATCATTCGTAAAAGTGGAGACTTTTGCGCAAACCAATCAATAAATGCCGATTGCGATTTTTTTTACCAAAAAAAAAGAAGAATATAAATCGGCCAAAACCAATGAAAAAAAATGTTTTTTTATATTTTTTTGGATATGTATTTTAGCAAAAAGTAAGAAATATAGTTTTTTTTGCAAAATTGACACTCTTCTTTTGTTTATAGCAGTGATCAGGAATGACACAGAGGTGATCAAATACCACCAAAAGAAAGCTATATTTGTGGGATAAAAAGGATGCATATTTTGTTTGGGTACAACGTCGCATGACCGCGCAATTTTCAATTAAAGTGATGCAGTGCCGAATGGCAAAAAGTGCTCTGGTCCTAAACTGGAAAACCCTTCCGGGGCTGAAGTGGTTAAATATTTCTGCCCAGACACCCACTCTAAAATGTATCAGTATTATCAGGCAAACATTTTACCATGAAATAGACAATATGGTACCAGCGTAATTTAAGTTTCTGGGCCATTTTCTAGTTAGAACATTTGGAGTATCGGTAGTTGCATTTAATTGCTCTCAGCCATTGATTTTCAGAAAAAGAGTGGTTGAGTTCTGTCTCCCATTTACTCAAATGAGTTTTTAACAAATGTAGATTTTGATTTCAATAGCTCATAGAATATGGTGATACCCTTGAGTTTAGAATCTGTTGAGTTCCAAAATGACCATGCCTTATTCGGCACATCAATAGATGAGAGCTTGTGGACTCTTAATGTTGACGACCGTCTATTGTACAGAAAAGATTCACTAGCCGATAAGGACTGTTTTTGGACCACAATTTTAAAGAGGATCAGGTGGCCTTTGTTCATGATATCATTAAAGTGATACCAAAGTTTTATTTTTTGTTAATCATATGGTATACTTACCTGCCCTGTGTAGTGGTTTTGCACAGAGCAGCCCAGATCCTCCTCTCGTCAGGTCCCTCTTCAGTGCTCCTGGTCCCTCACTCCTGTTGAGTGCTACCATAGCAAGCAGCTTGCTATGGGGAGCACCTGAGCCGAGCCACAGCTCCCTGTGTCCATTCATACATGGAGCTCTGGCCCTGCCCTGCCCCTTTTCTCTCCTCATTGGCTGACTTACTTTGATTGACAGCAGCGGAAGCCAATGGCACTGAACTGCTTTCTCAGCCAATGAGGCAGCCAAGATACTCTTGCAACATTGCTGGATCTAGATAGACCTCAGGTAAGTATTAGGGGGGCTGAGGGGGGCTGCTGCACACAGAAGGATTTTTATCTGAATGCATAGAATGCATTCAGATAAAAAAAACTTCTGCCTTTACAACCACTTTAAGTGTATTCAGACCTCTGGCTGACTATTTAGTGAAGGAAATGTCTGAAGTTATATGTTTGAGTAATTTAAGGGGTATTTAAACTGTTGTGTGTTTCTCAGAAGAGTCATAGTGTGCGTAAAAAATATTGCCGGGCTTGTAAGCTCACCGCAATAGTGGGGTGATCAGTGTGTGGTCCTGGATGCAATCAGTCATCAAACAGCAATAGGGAAGTGTTTCTGTGTGTGCCCAGTCATGTTACAGTATACTTCACTGTTTTAACTGGGCAGGCTGAAACCAGAAATGAATCCGGTCTAGTAGGGTTGCAATGTTATAATTTTTTTTTAAGTGAGGAACGCCCATATCTACTGCTGATCTACGTTTCATCAAGATCTGGAATGAACAACAAGCTTTACGGTCTGCCCAGACAAATTTAATTAATTGTGATTGTAAACTAGAGAAAACGTGTCTGGAACATGGATGGGTAGCATCCAAAAGTAGTATAGTATTTTAGGTAGTAGTATCATCTTGTATGCCACTAGTCTACCTGACAAGGAGAGGAAGAATTTCTTCAGTCGAGTCATCTCTTGTTGGATTGTAGTGAGAATTGAGAAGAAGTTAATTTTAAATAGAGTCAGGTCTATAAATATTGGGACATCGACACAATTGTAATCTTTTTGGCTCTATACACCACCACAATGGATTTGAAATGAAACAAACAAGAGGTGCTTTAACTGCAGACTTTCAGCTTTAATTTGAGGGTATTTATATTCAAATCAGGTGAACGGTGTAGGAATTACAACAGTTTGTATATGTGCCTCCCACTTTTTAAGGGACCAAAAGTAATGGGACAGATTAACAATCATAAATCAAACTTTCACTTTTTAATACTTGCTTGCAAATCCTTTGCAGTCAATTAAAGCCTGAAGTCTGGAATGCATAGACATCACCAGATGCTGGGTTACATCCCTGGTGATGCTCTGCTAGGCCTCCACTGCAACTGTCTTCAGTTCCTGCTTGTTCTTTGGGCATTTTCCCTTCAGTTTTGTCTTCAGCAAGTGAAATGCATGCTCAATCGGATTCAGGTCAGGTGATTGACTTGGCCATTGCATAACATTCCACTTCTTTCCCTTAAAAAACTGTTTGGTTGCTTTCGCAGTATGCTTCGGGTCATTGTCCATCTGCACTGTGAAGCACCGTCCAATGAGTTCTGAAGCATTTGGCTGAATATGAGCAGATAATATTGCCCGAAACACTTCAGAATTCATCCTGCTGCTTTTGTCAACAGTCACATCATCAATAAATACAAGAGAACCAGTTCCATTGGCAGCCATATATGCCCACGCCATGACACTACCACCACCATGCTTCACTGATGAGTTGGTAGGCTTTGGATCATGAGCAGTTCCTTTCCTTCTCCATACTCTTCTCTTCCCATCACTCTGGTACAAGTTGATCTTGGTCTCATCTGTCCATAGGATATTGTTCCAGAACTGTGAAGGCTTTTTTAAATGATGTTTGGCAAACTCTAATCTGGCCTTTCTGTTTTTGAGGCTCACCAATTGATTACATCTTGTGGTGAACCCTCTGTATTCACTCTGGTGAAGTCTTCTCTTGATTGTTGACTTTGACACACATGCACCTACCTCCTGGAGAGTGTTCTTGATCTGGCCAACTGCTGTGAAGGGTGTTTTCTTCACCAGGGAAAGAATTCTTCGGTCATCCACCACAGTTGTTTTCCGTGGTCTTCCGGGTCTTTTGGTGTTGCTGAGCTCACCGTTGCGTTCTCTCTTTTTAAGGATGTTCCAAACAATTGTTTTGGGCACACCTAATGTTTTTGCTATCTCTCTGATGGGTTTGTTTTGTTTTTTTCAGCCTAATGATGGCTTGCTTCACTGATAGTGACTCTTTGGATCTCATATTGAGAGTTGACAGCAACAGATTCCAAATGCAAATAGCAAACTTGAAATTAACTCTGGACCTTTTATCTGCTCCTTGTGAATGGGATAATGAGGGAATAACACACACATGGCCATGGAACAGCTGAGCAGCCAATTGTCCCATTACTTTGTGCCTCCCACTTAAAAAGTGGGAGGCACATATACAAACTGTTGTAATTCCTACACCGTTCACCTGATTTGGATGTATATATCCTCAAATTAAAGCTGAAAGTCTGCAGTTAAAGCACATCTTTTTCATTTCATTTCAAATCCATTGTGGTGGTGTATAGAGCCATAAAGATTATAATTGTGTCGATGTCCCAATATTTATAGACCTGACTGTAAATTACCTTTGGAAGGGGGCTCATTTAATTCCCAGGTATTACAAGTAATCTTTGTTCCAATGGAAAGGGCATCTATGTTGCAAGTTTTTTTTTGTGATATTATCAATAGATATACCCATTATATTAGACTTGTAAGCATTGATTTTATAGTAAGATACTTTTTTGAATGCATTAAGTACTTCGTATACAGCAGGAAGTGAGTGGAGTGGGTTGGAGAGTGATAGTTTGACCACATTGGCAAATGACGTGATAGCATGTTATTGGCTACACAATGTTACTCCTTGAATGTCTGGATGTGTTCTAATCCTTTCAGCCAGGGGCTCCATGAACAAAGCAAAGATCAGGGGTGACAAAGGGCAAGCCTGTCAAGTGCCATTTGTTATCTGGAAAGCAGTAAAATACATTCCTTCTGTGAATACGTGTACTGAAGGACTAGAATATAAAGGAGGAAGAATTTAAGAATAGTAGACTTTACTGAACAGAGTGAAGGAGGCAATCTTGTAGCTTTTTTGGAAAACTGGTTAAAAGATACCTTTGGGGAAGAGACGTTCTCGCGCATAGAGTCCCATACAGAGCTCCAGCGCCTGGGGGCTAACCTAGACCATTTAAAATTAAACTGCTTTATTACCCAGATAAATAGATAATCTTACAAAGAGCGAGGAAAAAAGAGGATATAATCTACAATGGAACCAGGGCCTCAATATACCCAGATTTTTCTCCTGAAGTGCAGAAGAAAAGAACAAGATATAGGGATGCTAAGAAGAAACTTCAACAACTCCATATTTTGTATTCAATGATATATCCAGCACGGCTGCAAGTGGTAACTGGTGGAGAGGTAATATTCTTTAATACAGCAATGAAGGGAAGCTGAGGAAAACATAGTCTAAGAAGAGCACCTAACCCAGACTGAATATAATATTATGAGCAGGAGCATGTGGTTAGAGGAGAAGAGGGAAGAGAGAAGAGAGCGGAGGACCGCCCCCTTTCCCCCCCTTTTTTTTTTTTTTTACACAAATTTAACACTATGGAACACTGGAAGAGGGAGGGCAGGAGGGGAGGGAGGGGAGGGGAATCACGGATTTGAGAGAGTGTTTGTGTTTAGGCCACGGTAGAAGCCCCTGGTCTGGACCCGAGGAGGGTCTGGAATGGGAGATAGAAGAAAGGATGTGGATGGGGGGGGGGGGGGGGGGGGGGGGGGGGGGGGGGGGGGGGGGGGGGGGGGGGGGGGGGGGGGGGGGGGGGGGGGGGGGGG
>BLSH010158860.1:173778-191223 GCA_018402905.1 Glandirana rugosa | reverse complement strand
TCCGTGCGATCGTTCGGGTTCCGTCCGGACCCGGACCCGGACTTTGTCCCGAAGTTCGGACGGACCAGCAGAACCCGAACTTCCAGGTGTTCGCTCAACTCTAGATATGAGGGCAGACAGTACAGTTACAATACAATTCAATACAGGAGGAATCAGAGGGCCCTTGCTCATTAGAGCTTACAATCTAGAAGGGAGGGTCAAGTGAAACAAAAAGGTAACAACTGTGGGGAATGAACT
Organism: Glandirana rugosa; assembly: GCA_018402905.1. Classification (NCBI taxonomy): domain Eukaryota; kingdom Metazoa; phylum Chordata; class Amphibia; order Anura; family Ranidae; genus Glandirana; species Glandirana rugosa. The sequence continues at coordinate 190,986 of BLSH010158860.1, read as the reverse complement.
GATAAAGAAAATGCAAATGTAGTTATCAATCTACACTCTAGGGTACTTTCTCCTTTACCCTCCCATAATCTCATCTTGTGTATCTCTTGCACCTCTCCCCTGTATTGCTCTTGATAGGTGCTCCCCCATATTGTTCTTCTCATCAATCACCCCATTCTCTGTACTGTTCGTTTTGTCTGCTCACCTCTCATCAGCCTCCATTAAACCCATATTATTCCTCTTTTTCAGAATCCCCCATTCCACACTTATCTTCCTCATCCAATGAATCTCTGTACTGCTCGTCGCTTCTGCATCAGTTCTCTTTCCTATGCTGGAACCCTCCTTTGCCTTAAAAATCTATCATACTGGTTGTCTGTTCCACAGCAGCATTCCCTCTGTATTACTCCTCTCTGTATCTTCAATCCTCCTATGAGGTGCCTCACCTTCCCATCTAACATCCCCCCCACATGCACTATCCATTATTCAATCTGTTTCTGGTACATAATACTGTAATTAATTATGCTTTGCTAATGTACCAACTTAATAATTATTTAACTGTATTTTTTGCACTCAACAACAGCTTTAGACCAAGGAATCTGGTATGAATTTTAAGGGGGAATCTAACACAAAAAAAGAGAAAAACGTCCTCCATAAAATCTATACCAGCACATTATTGGAGCATGCAGGAAAGAGGGCGGATAGGTGTGTGGCCCCCTTCCTGAACTATAGCAGGTTACATGTCTTCAACATTGTGTTGCACCTTGCCAGAGGGGTCCTCACTGTCAAAGTCTGTAAATCTGCAGGCAAGGGGCTTATCAGAATCTAGTATTCCAAGCTGTCATCTGCCGAGTATACAAAGGAAAGGGTATACTCTGTAATGCCATTAACCAAATATTGCCATAATCATATTTGGTTAATGCCATTGCCCAAATATGGCCACGTGGACATATTTGGTTAGTGATGTCAGTGCTATCAAAGCCTCTTTGTTTACATAACAAGAAATTGCTGGCCAACAAATGAATGGGGCCAGGAAAGGTCACAAGTTGCTAAGGATGCAGTGGATGCTAGAACCTACTGCTTTTCTTAATAATAACTCTGAATCTGCCAAATATCATAGCTGTAGAAAAAATGCTACTATATATGATGCTCAGCCCACTCTGAGCATGTACATGTTCAGGCATGCAAATGAACTTCCAAATAAGCAAAATTCAGTCTGAACCTGTGTCAATGGCACCATTTTTTTCTAGTTTTTTGAAAGTCTGTTAGAGGCATAGAACCTATTTTATGTTTGTTATACTGTCCCTGACCCGATTAGGAATGATTCTTCACTTCATGTCTCAGAAACACAGCAGAAAATGAGAGAAAATCTACTCAAAATGGGAAATTCCATGTTTGAAAGTTGTATTTTGGGACAGGTGTCCCAATTCAGGCATTTTCCCCTACTCTTGTTCTAATGATAGCTGTAAAATATTAGATTTCCCCCAATGTTGGTCCTGGATACAATAATCACACATACAGAAAATGAGAATGAATCTCTCAAATGGCTACGCAAGCAGAAATTAACATATTGAAGACTTTCAGAGATCTTCCTTGGTTACCCAAAACTTGAATATGTTTTTGGCTGGACTTACACTTTACATCCAAACATGCAAACACTTTGTATGCAAGTACAGTTGACTGAATTCAGAGTCTTTGGCTTTCACTAGTTGAAAAAAAAGCATCCAGTGTTTTTTTCTTATTAATTTAGCCATATTCATGTGTAAAATGCATTATATGACATTTTACACATTCCCTCTGTATCCCCTGTGGAACTCAGGGCTGGCCGGTTTTACATACAAGGAAGTTTCATCTACATGTGTTTTAATGATATCACTGAGGAGCGGGTTGAAGGTAGGTGGTTGCCTGTGATGTTTGGCATTTCCTGTCCACTTGGTTTGGAGTGACCTGGTTGGATTGCTTACTGTTTTTCCATTTGGGGACACAGGGGCAAGATGGCCAGCAGATGATGTCACTTCCAGGTTTGCTGGGTCACCTGCAACATCAGTTCCTATTTGGCTCTGATTGCTGTGGAATTCAGGTTGTGCTGGCCTGCTCCTGTCCTGCTGAGGAAGCCTTTGGAGGCCTAACGTGTGTAGGAACGGAGTCAAGTCAGCACATTTGATGCCACTACCCAATGGTGTTTGATCCTGTGAAAGGGCAGTTTACTTTTCTACTATGCGCAGAACATGACACTGATAATGCATTTGTTTGTGAGTGCCCTATTTTAGATTTTATTAAATATGGAGAGCACTATTAGTTTTATTCCTTTTGCATGAGTACATTTTGAACGGAAAGGAGGAGGCTGAACAAAAGCTCCAGTCCATGTGTTGGTGCCTTATGACTGCTCCTGGGAACCAGGAGCCAGCTGGAAAATAGCCTCAGGAGGGCAAAAAAGTTCATTTGATCTTGATTATTGATTGAGGTCCAATCCAGGAGGTGAGTACATATGGTTTACTAGGTGTTATGCATGCAACACGTGGGTGATTAATTGAAGTGAAGATTTTGACATTTGGATTTCACTGATGGTTGATTTACTAAAGGATAATAGACTGCACACTTTGTAAAGTGCAGTTGCTTCAGAGCTTAGTAAATGAGGGGAAGCTCTGCTGACTTCCATTATCCAATCAAGTACAAGCAAAAATGCTGTTTTTTTATTTCCCTTGGACGTGATTGGATATTCTTTGCAAACTGAGGCTTCACCTCATTTACTAAGCCCTGGAACACTTTTCAAAGTGTATAGTCTATTGGCCTTTAGTAAATCAACCCCACTGTTTAGTTGTGCTGCATCATTATTTGTATTAAATCTATAAGCTAGATGCTTGCCCATTTTCTTGAGTGAGAGCATTTTCTGCCAGAGATCTTCTGGATATACTTATCCAAGCCATTGTCGAACAGATGTACCCTATGAAAAGAAAAATCTGCTAACATTTTTGTTTATGGGACAGTTCTGTGGACCAGCTTTTAAACTACAGAACTGTATGCATGAATAGACACCAGTGCAAAATGAGACGTTTATTGGATAGAGACCTTCAGGGCATCTACAGCAAAATATAAAGTAAAAATCTACTAAATCTGTGATAGTAAAAGCAGCGCTAGAGTTAAATTATTATTCTCATGTGAATGATTCTTGTGCAAAATAGCTTGTACAAAAAAGTGCTGGTGCAGAAATATAATAGTGCAAATATATATAAAGTGCAAAAAAGAGTCCTTTTGGGGTTAAACAGCTTCAATGTTTCAAAACTGCATCCTTCACCACTGGTCACCACATGCGTGTGCACACATTGGGGGCTCACCAGAACTTAAGGAAATACCAGCCCGTCATTCAGCAAAGGGATCTCATCCCAAATCCGTCTTTAAGGACCAACACCACCAGGATTCGTTGCTCTCCAATTATGGTAATCATGGGAGACAAGCAGAAAAAACCCTCATTGTGTATCTCTTTAAACAAAATAGTTTATTCCAACACTAAATGCGCTTACATTAAAACCATATTTCAATCGCCAGTTTCATTTAAACAAGCCTCCTACCGCCCGGCCTTCAAATGCTCCTCTCCTCCAACTCCTGAGCGTCCCAGCTGCCGGTACTCTGATTCGCCTCGGGTCGCCGCGTGGCTGACGCGTTTTGTCACTTCCGACTTGATCACAGGGCTGGCCACACGGCGATCCGAGCCCTCCTATATAGTGGCAACCTAATACCACCAGATGGCGTCTCCGGCTGGATCTCCTTTCACCTCCGCTGGCCTAGGGCTCTCGGCACACTTACCGGTGGCAAATGGAAAGTTCCCTATCCCTGCTTACGATTGACAGCTTTCCAATCATGTGACCGACATGACAGCCAATCACGGTGGTCACATGATCATGAACCCCGCTCCACCTCCTGGCATATGAAACCCCTTAAGGGGGCCAGGAGGCACCGGCACCAAGGGGTTATATTTAGAGGTAGAATAATTTCCAATACATAAAATAATCCATGATTGTCAAGAGATTTTGTGATGAATAGGAGAGTCATCTCCAAGTTTAGATATACTTTTAAATCTAATTGAGATACAATTGCTGTGGAGAGAGAAGTCCAGAATGGCAGCACAGCCACTGGAAATAGTAACAAATTCGTTTATTGAAAAATTAAGAGCATAAATGGGGTACAGGCATGGGAAGGACAGGTAGGTTGATGTGTTTCACAATATTCAAAGTGCTTTGTTAAAACCATATGAAAAGCAACACCAACAGGGTTCCCCTATAACATGTAAATCACAGCCCACAACCACAAAAGAGTTCCTAAAGGTACAGCAACTGAAATAGCAAAAGTGAATATAAATACATAAAGTTCATGCAATCATGACACTTATGTATGAAAAATAAAAAATAAAGAATAAAAAATATATAAACACAAAATTTAAATACATAAATAAAAAGAATGAAACATACCAAAAAGTACATATACCATTGAAAATTCGAAATCATCTAAAAAAAAACAGCAAGACAAATAAACCCAATCTAACAACTGTGAGACGTTGATTATACTCATAGGTATAGATGTCTAGAAACCTACAACAAAACAATGTTGCATTTCCAGCAATCAGACCAGCTAGAAAAAAATGTACAAAGCTAAAAGGCAGCTAAAATTGCTGTCTGTCTTGTAAATAGTTAATCTGCATTTATCTTGTTTGAATTAAAACTGCCATGTAGTTGCTTTGCAAACTAAAAGCAAAGAATGCGTGCCAAAAATGACATTGCAGATGACAACACAAATACAGAGGGCATATGTTTCTTTGTTTCCAAAAATTCCAGGCAAAGTGCAGCCTCACACTCAGACAAGCTGACAATTATATTGTGTTGTGCATTTGCTTATTTATTTTAAACCCTGTAAACATAAAAATAAAGAATACATTCAGGATATGTTAAAAAGATATGTAACCAATTCAGGAGATGTGCAACTTCTGCCTATTACAATTGTGTATGTTTACCAGCATCATCTATTCAGGTGTATACCACCCTGGATTTCATACCTTCAGAAAAAAAAAGTCAAATCAGCTCCTTTGCTAAAAATAGTAACTAGAGATATGAAAATTGTTCTTTTATGCTCCTATCACCAACTATGCATTAGCATGACAGCTTTATTGCACAGATACAGTGTAAATATAGGGTTATTTATTCTACTTGCGTGCATACATAACGCTTTTTCAACCCCATTAGCTTTCATCAATGTAAGATATGAAAACAGAGGCTGTTATGAGTTGGGCCCTACTGCAATAGGAAATGATGTACCTTTACTGTTAAGTTTATCAGTTTCCCATCACATTAATCAAATTAAACAAATGTGAGGTAATGTTTATAACCTTAACCTTTATCAGAGACGTGTTTGCGTGATTGAGAAGTTTGAGCTGCAACAGAACAGTGGTTACAATTCAGCGTTTTCCTTACCATATCATGTCATTTTACCAGCAGCAGTAGTTCTACAAAGAAAAACAGGGTCTACAGAGATGGGTGTATGCGTTTTGTAATTCAAGTACATTATATACAAGATTGATAAGCAAAATTACATTTTGATGATTGACCAGACATGTAAAATGTTCAACTGTACATATTAAGTCAAGACCAATGGGCAAAATCCAGTAACATATCATAATGATCAATGACCTTTTTTGTTCAAGCTGTTGTGTACTACCTACAAGGTGTGACAAGCAATGTATTAACCAATAAAAAACAACCAGATAATTTACTGAAGTTATAATGTACCTGATGCAACACAATACTATCCAGGTATTATGTCTTTGAAAATAAATATTAACTTGCTAGTTAAGAGCAAATTGTTAGTATTAAGTTTGACAAGGTAAACTGCATTTCAAGCTTTAAAAATCCAGGCAGACCCCTTTCTTAACCACTTCAGCTGTGGAAGGTTTTACTCCCTTCCTGACCAGGCCATTATTTGTGATACGGCACTGCATTTCTTTAACTGACAATTGCGCGGTCAAGCGACATTATACCCACATAAAATTGATGTCCTTTTTCCCACAAATAGAGCTTTCTTTTGGTGGTTTTTTTATTTTTTGCCCTAAAAAAGACAGACAATTTTGAAAAAAAAAACTATATTTTTTTACTTTCTGCTATAAAACATAACCAATAAAAATTTAAAAAAATCAAATTTCTTCATCAATTCAGGTCAATATGTATTTTGCTACATATTTTTTGTAAAAACTCTACCCTGTTTTACAAAAACTGGTCTTACAACCGGCTTCTGTTGAATAATCATGCTGGAAAACCAGCATTCAATCAGCTCTGGCAGCCAATGGCTGCAAGTGCTGATCAGTGTATTCTGGCGGGAGGGAGTCCCCCTTGTCAGAATACAATAGCTCATCGGGAGAGATTCTTGCATCACACATTGTTATGTTGATGCTGAGATATGTGAGTTTTTTTTCAACCCAAAACCTCAAAAAACTATGTGGGTATACCCAGTGGGGGGTTAGGTCAGCTCAATAGGGATCCCCTTCCCTGGGAAAAAAGGTAGTCCAAACGGCAGGTTTTTCTTAAAAGATGACTTGTAGCAAGTTTTATTTAAAGTTTATTTAAAGTTTTATTTATTTTTTATTTATTTATTTAAAAAACAAACAAAACAGAAAATAAATCCTTGTCATTCAGGCTCTTGCTAAACATCTCCGGGTTTCAGAGGTGAAGGGCTTCTCCCAGTCACCCACAAAACAAAGATAATGCAAAACTTCAGTTAAGCACCTCTCTCAGGTTATTGGCTTCCTGAGACCAGGCTAGAGCAAACCTTTGCTCTACTGCTTATTTATACCACCATGCCAAACTTGTTTTTTTATTTTTAGGTTGGGGCTACTTTTGAACCACCTCAATCTTATTGATCTGAGGCTTAATCAGCCCTCGCCAAATAATGTAGCTAAGGTATTTGACCTCCTTCAAGCCTATGGCACACTTTTTGGGGTTGGCAGTGAGTCCTGCTTTCCTAAGGGAATCTACTACTGTTTGCACATGGGGCAAATGAGATTCCCAATCTGGGCTGTGGATGACAACATCGTCCAAATAGGCGGCTGCATATTGGCAATGTGGTCTCAATGTTTGGTCCATCATTCTCAGGAATGAAGCAGGAGCACCACTCAAAGCAAAAGGTATCCGCTTATATTGGAATGACCCCTCAGGAGTAGAAAAGGCAGTCTTCTATTTTGCAGATTCTGTTGGGGGTATCTGCCAATAACCTTTAGTCAGGTCTAAAGTAGTTATGTACCTCGCACTTCCCAATCTGTCAACAAGCTCGTCGACGGGAGGCATTGGGTACGCATCGACTTTGGACATGCTATTCAACTTCCTGAAATCATTACAAACCCCTATAGTGTCATCTGGCTTTGAGACCAATACTATGGGACTTTACCAGTCACTGTGGGACGCCTCTATCATGTCCAACTATAACATGTTCTTTATTTTATTTGCAGCTGCTTCGCACCTAGCCTTGGGTATTCTATAGGGCTTTACATTTACGCGGACACCTATTCTTTAATTACGTCATGCTGTAGGTGAGAGAAAAAGTCTCTATTCTTACTCACAAACTCTTTAATGTCCTTTTGTTTGACCACTGATAAGGTTTCAGTTATAAAAAGGGGGGTTATACTGCACTAAATATGATAAGAAATGGGGAGAGGTAGCTGCCACACAATAAACCAAACAATTTGTAAATCGAATATATGCCCAAAGTGTAGCGCTCACCCTTATGACAAAAAAGAGGGGAAAGTGATTCAAACCTCACCAATTAATAATAAAATAACAATGAAATGGGAGGGGATTAGGGACTTTAAATGAGGCACAAGTGGGTAGATCAAGTGTCTCCATCCCTATTAATCAATTTAAGAAGCGAGGAAAAGTTGGTGGGACTTTATATGAGGAAAGCGCCCGACTACGTACCAGGAGCATGGGGTGACTAGAAGATATATATGCAATCATTTGGAGGACATGTAATCATAACCTATCCACATCCACATAACAATCATTTAGGAAGCATATAATCATAACATATCCACATTACTCTTCAAATAGGATTTTTATTTACAAGATATCGCCACATAATGACCATAAAAATGATTTACAAAGTGGTGCCACATAATGACAAATGTGGTGATATGATACCATGGGAATGACATGGTGTATTGCAATATATCTCCATATAGACACCCAACCTCCCAATTGGCATGCTCATGCAATATATTATAAAATAAAATAAAACAATACACAGGTACAGGCCCATCAATCAAAATAAATACATTTGTAAAATGTTTAAAAAGGTACTAGCATCTCAATAGCTCTAGTAATGGCATCTTTATAGCTCGACGCGTTTCATGGATGTTGTTATCCAATCTTCAGGAGCAGATGCAATGCGATTCATCTATAAAGAGGAAGAATTGATGCATCTTGAGTGGGTGTGAAGTGAGAGACATTGCACATGAGCAGGCATACTGATACACTAGGGACAATAAATGATAGTTCACTGATACTTACAGGCGAACAAATTGTCCAGGAGGGGAATGTGGGTGACCAGACGCTGACCGGGGGGGAGGTAGTCAGCCCCGGGAGCTGAGGCGGCATAGGCCCCATGAGGTTAAATGGGAGTCAACTGGGACCAGGACCTGTGTATTGTTTTATTTTATAATATATTGCATGAGCATGCCAATTGGGAGGTTGGGTGTCTATATGGAGATATATTGCAATACACCATGTCATTCCCATGGTATCATATCACCACATTTGTCATTATGTGGCAACACTTTGTAAATCATTTTTATGGTATTGTACTATTACATGGTCATTATGTGGCGATATCTTGTAAATAAAAATCCTATTTGAAGAGTAATGTGGATATGTTATGATTATATGCTTCCTAAAGGATTGTAATGTGGATGTGGATAGGTTATGATTACATGTCCTCCAAATGATTGCATATATATCTTCTAGTCACCCCATGCTCCTGGTACGTAGTCGGGCGCTTTCCTCATATAAAGTCCCACCAACTTTTCCTCGCTTCTTAAATTAATAATAAAATAAATAATAAAGTGATAGTGCATAAAAATTCAATGTGCAAATGATATAAATAAGACAGTATAATAAGTTGAAGTTCAAATTTAGTTCATATATATTCCAAAAAAGTTGTGCAAAAAACAGCAGGTTGTGCAGCAAGGTGTCAGTCTGTGCAAATCTTGATGTATTCAAAAAACAACAAATAAGTAAGTAGATGGATAAATAAATGGAATCCTCCGCCACAATAATGCGCTTACAAGATGGTAGATAAAGTGACGCCTGAATATATGTGTTGGCTCTGGAAGTCAGGAATCCACCTCTAGGGATGATCCGGATGGATGCACAACAGAACAGGAAGCCAAGACATGTTCCAGATGGGAACACAGCACAGCAGGAACCTGTTCAGAGATTATCCAATTAGATATTGAAATGAAGCCAAAGGGAAAACCGGGGGAGGTTTTCACCCAGAGGGATGATCTCTAGAGTTGAGCGAACCCGAACTGTAAAGTTTGGGTTCGTACTGGACTTTAGGGTGTCCGTGTCCCGAACATTTTTTAAAAAGTCCGGGTTCGGGGTTCGGGTATTTTTTGGTGCCTGTTGAATAGCTGCAGGGCAGCCAATCAACAAGTGTTTCACTCATTTGCCCTTAGAAGCCATCACAGCCATGCCTACTAATGGCATGGCTGTGATTGGCCAGTGCATTATGTGACCCAGCCTCTATATAAGCTGGAGTCACGTAGTGCTGCATGTCACATCATCTCATACTAGTTTAGGGAGAGGATCCTGCTGCTGTGAGGGACAGATTAGCTTTAGAAAATCATCTCATACTGGTGTAGGGAGAGGATGCTGCTGCTGCTGCTGTGAGGGACAGATTAGCTTTAGAAAATCTGTTAAAAACTGTGATTTATTGGTGGGTGGGTGCTAGAGGAGATTTTTGTTTGCTAGAGTACATTTTGTTTGCTAAGCAAAGTACCTCATATAAAACCTAAGCAATTTTTCTGTTTGTTAGGTGGGCGTTTGCAGCCACTTTTGCAAGTGCAGTGCACTTGCAACTGCTTGTGTGTCAGGGACACTGCTTTAATCGTGTTCTGTTAGTTCAGTTGGCAACATTTCGGCATATTCAAATACTGCTTTTACATTGCAGTTAGATAAATTCAATTTTTTTTTTTTTTGCAAAATATTACATTTGCAGCCAGCGGTGCATTTCTTGCACACAATTAAAAAGTGTGTCTACATTGCTGGTTTAAAAAAAAAATATTCTAAATACTACATTTGCGGCCAGCGGTGCATTTCTTGCACAAAAATAAAAAGTGTGTTGACATTGCTGGTTTAAAAAAATAAAATATACAGTGCTACATTGTACATTTTCACCTTTCTGTGCATTTCTTGCAAAATTAAATAGTGTGTCTACATTGCTAGTTTAAAAAAAAGAATAATAAATAGTGCCACATAGTACATTTGCACCTTGCTGTGCATTTCTTGCACAAAATTAAAAAGTGCGTCTACGTTGCCGGTTTAAAAAATAATATAAATTTGTGCTAAATAGTACATTTGCATCCAGAATGAGGAGAGCGTCAAATAACATGGTCGTGGGGCTGCTGGTGTTGGTGGTGTTGGTGAAGCTCCTGTTGCAAGGAGAGGACGTGGTTGATGTGTGCCAGCTACACGCACAAGTGAAACACCTTCCTCAGGTGTGACAGAACCTTCAATGTTATATGGTAGGCCCGAATGCCGCTCAACGAATGGTGAGGCCAGAAGAAGTACAGGTTATGGTAGATTGGGTGGCTGACAATGCCTCTAGTTCCTTCACATTGTCTCCCACCCGGTCCCTTGCTGAAAGCACAGAGTTGGCACCTGAACCCCATGGCCATCTGTCTTTCACCTCAGCCCCTTGTAAATCAGCCAAGCAGTCTGAGCCCCAAGTCATGCAACAGTCTCTTATGGTTTTTGATGACTCTGCTGGTGTGCTTTCGGTGGACCATCCACATAGCACTGCCCCAGAGGTGGAAGACATTGAGTGCACCGTTGCCCAACCACTTCTGTTTACATTTTACATGCAAAAAGTGAAGCCGTGCTAGAACATCTCTGGGTTTGTCTGCAGATAGTGATTTTTTTTTTATACATGTCTCAATATTTTGGGGACTACCCCAATTAGAAAAAAAAAACAAACAAACAAAAAACAGTGTTGGCTACCTCCTCCTCCTCCACCGCCACTTCCACCTAGAGGAAAAAACAATAGGCGGCACTCCAAAAGTAAAGCTGGTGCTGTATTTATTGACCATAATCAGCCATACAGGGTACAAAGAAGGTAGACGCGTTTCACTCAAGATATGAGCTTAGTCATTACCATTTCATTACCATTTCCACCTACACCGCCACGGTCACCGCCTCCTCAACCTCCAGGCTCCTACTCCACATCCACCTCCTCCTCCAATTTTATGTCATTTTAAGTTATTTCCCTATCCACGTTTGTTTGCAGGGCACTTGTCCTACTCTTACCCCCATTTTGCTTCCTTTTGAAGCCCTCTAGCCCTTTCCAGGACTTTTTTACAGCCATTTTTGTGCCCAAAAGTTCGGGTCACCATTGACTTCAATGGGGTCCGGAGTCAATTTCGGGTCAAGTTCGGGGCCGTACTCAAACTTTTTCGTGAAGTTCGGCTGAACCCACCTGAACATCCAGGTGTCCGCTCAACTCTACTTGCAACTGCTTGTGTGTCAGGGACACTACTTTAATCGTGTTCTGTTAGTTCAGTTGGCAACATGTTGGCATATTTAAATACTGCTTTTACATTGCGGTCAGACAATTTTTTTTTTTTTTTTGGTGCAAAATATTACATTTGCGGCCAGCGGGGCATTTCTTGCACAAAATTAAAAAGTCCGTCTACATTGCTGGTTTAGAAAAAAGTATACTAAATACTACATTTGCGGCCAGCGGTACATTTCTTGCACAAAAATAAAAAGTGTGTCTACATTGCTGGTTTAAAAAAAAAAAAAATCAAAATACTACATTTGCAGCCAGCGATGCATTTATTGCACAAAAATAAAAAGTAATCTACATTGCTGGTTTAAAAATATATATATTCTAAATACTACATTTGCAGCCAGCGGTGCATTTATTGCACAAAAATAAAAAGTAATCTACATTGCTGGTTTAAAAATATATATATTCTAAATACTACATTTGCAGCCAGCGGTGCATTTCTTGCACAAAAATAAAAAGTGCGTCTACATTGCTGGTTTAAAAACAAAAAAAAGATTCTAAATACTACATTTGCGGCCAGCGGTGCATTTCTTGCACAAAAATAAAAAGTGCGTATACATTGCTGGTTTAAAAAGATAGAATAATAAATAGTGCTACATAGTACATTTGCACCTTGCAGTGCATTTCTTGCACAAAATTAAAAAGTGTGTCGACATTGCTGGTTTAAAAAAAAAAAAAAAAATAGTGCTACATAGTACATTTGCACCTTGCTGTGCATTTCTTGCACAAAATTAAAAAGTGCATCGACATTGCTGGTTTAAAAAAAAAGAATAGGGAAAATTGTTATCATACTTACCGTAATTTTCCTTTCCTGGAAGCTCATCATGTCAGCCTACGTGTGGGTCAGGTCCTCCCCTCGGACCCCCATAGGACAACCCACTAAATGAATAAAAGGAGGGCCTCCCTATACCCCTACTTTCCTAAACCACCTCGCGATGGAACATCAGGGCTGGAAACCCTAGGCTGACATGATGAGCCTCCAGGAAAGGAAAATTACGGTAAGTATGATAACAATTTTCCCCCTGGAGCTCATCATGTCAGCCTACGTATGGGATCTAACTAGCATACGAAAAAACAGGGCGGGAAAAAATAACCACCCATCACTCCAACTCAATGCCCAGAAAACATGTATTATATTGGACAGAAAGAACAGAGTTCAGCACCGAATTGCCCAATGCCCAAGCTGGGCCGTACATTACATCTAACCGATAATGAACAATGAAAACGTTCGAATACTTGGATTACCAGGATTTGGATATGGATTACCAGGATTCTAGATGGGGCCTTTTGATCAATTTTAGGACTTACAGATAGGCAGTTACTTGCCAACTTGAAATTCTGCGTTCTCTAAAGATACGTTGAAAAAATTACCTAAACTGCATCCACTCTTGACCAATCTTCCTGTCCCAAAACTGCAGACAATGAAGGTTGCACCACTTCTGAACTTATGAGAAAAAAGGTCCAACCTTTTGAAGAAAACATGGAACTGGATTAAGAACCTCTGTCTTGAAACTGCTCAAAATATGGAGACTTGGCTGAGAAAGCTTGGATTTTATCCGAGACACGACTGGTTGTTGTTTAGTTATAAGGTTGCTTGTATGAAACCTGATCATCTACACCAGTGTTTCCCAACCCAGTCCTCAAGGCACACCAACAGGTCATGTCTTCAGGATTTCCATTATTTTGCACAGGTGATTTGATCAGTTTCGCTGCCTTAGTAATTACCACAGCTGTTTCATCTGAGGGAAATCCTGAAAACATGACCTGTTGGTGTGCCTTGAGGACTGGGTTGGGAAACACTGATCTACACAATGAACCGTTAGAGCTGAAACGGTCGACAACTGGAACGAACTGTAGCCAAGCCCTTTGTCTAGGGCCGATTGCAAGAGCGCCAAGACCTTAATACGAGAGGAAGACTCAGGATTGCATTAAATAATCACTGCCACACCAAAGATCTTTTCCACATGCTATAGTACGTAGGATTAAAGGATATCTTTCAAGATTCAAGAAGCTTCCACTGGACCTCTTCTGCTTCTTCTGCTATGCCCTGTCTAATTGAGCCATATTGGGATGAGGCATGCTGTCTGAGTACCAGAGATCTCTGAAGTGCCATCAGCAGAGCTATCAACTGCCTCAATAGTGGAAACCATGAACGGATCATGTTCAGGATTAGGGAAGTTTGAGAAAAAAAATTTATACAGGCCAGAAAATCCAGCGCTGGGACAGATATAATCTTTATCCTTGGTTGCTTGAACAAAGTAGTATTCTTGCAGTCATGTTTATCCTTAATCGCTATTAGTAAGCAGCTGAAAAGGATTGGTTTGCCTGGAAAAAAGGCTTGGAGACTGTTCAATGTCGGAACAGGTAACCCCTTCACAGAGCGATTGGAAACATGCCTCTAGAGTGTATAGACCATGTGCTTAAACAAATGTGACAGCCTGTTACGTGTTGCCATCCTTACCCTTGTCTGCTTGAACCAACAAGCTTCATATATCAAATTCATGTGTATCCTCTCTTGGAAGAATCTGGAGAAAGTTGATTTTCCCACATTGTGAGTGAAAACAACCCCTTTAGGCTCAGTTTCCACTAGTGCAACTTGTCATGCGACTTTGGACACAGCCGCATGACAAGTCATAATCCATTGATCTCAATGGCACCCGTTCCCATCTGTGCGACTTTGAAAAGGTGCCTGCACCACTTTGATGCGACTTTGGAATCACACCAGCGGAAATGAAGCCCAAGATATATAGGTGTCATCAAGAAACATACAGTGCTTTGCCTGCCAAGGCATGGGTGGCACAGTACCAGCTTAAGGCCGTGCTTGATGCCTGTCAACTGAAGGGACTAAGAGCTGATCACACTACAGCGATCCGACTTGTGGGGGCAACCTCAGCATGGCCTGCAAACGACCCCTGTAATAGAAGTCAATGTATGTCACCTGAAGTCGCCCCAAAAGTCGTACAGGAACCTTTTTCCAAGTCGGAGCGACCTGAGTCACTCCTATTCCATTGCATTGCATAGAGGCGACCCGTCAGGCGACTCAAGTCGCCTGACAAGTCGCGGCAGTGTGAACTGCTCTAATGGAAAAAAGGCCATAGTTAATTTCTATACACCTGAAAGAAAAACTACTTGAATGGTGCCCCTTACCTCCTTAGCAAGGCTTGGCTACCAGGAAGAGTTGATGCTCATGGCTAGCAATATAAGCAAATGGCTTTCAGCAAGCTGGCAGAAAGACAAGGTAACCATACATAGTCTTACTGCAAAGGACCTCTTGACCTCACTTATACCTGATAAACAGGATACTAAGCAAGAGTCATAGACAATTAAATATATATAAGTTATGCAACTACTTCAAATGAGAGCCCTGCGGCTTGATAAAGCATTTCAAAACAAAAAGTTTTCATGCAATTGGAATTAGCTGGTTAGGCAATAATCCTCTAAGGGGTTAACCAGAGCTAAGGGTGGCTGACACAGAAGGTTCTTAGACCTGACATTAGTACCAGGTGCTTAATTAAACAAACTCAACTATGCCAGAAGCAGGACAAGTAAAAAAAAAGCTTGTTCAAGACAGAAAAATGGCAGGATTCAGCAAAGTTTACCTATAGCTAGTACAGATTTTTTTTTTTTTTCTAAAGTAGAGTGAGGATGCCCATACACTACACATCTCTCCAACCTCTTCCAGATCCACCTTCAACCATGCAGTGCAAGGGTGCGCCTGATTGCACACAATTACATGGGTTATGTTTGATCTCACACTACATGGTTTTGGTAACCAAGGAAAGCTGAACAAGAAGTGCACAGTGCAAGGCCAGTCCCCCACCCCAATAGCCAACATGCAGCCAGCCAGGTTCCCACATTCCACCGCAAGCTGCTGTGGAACTCAGACATCCCAGCTGCCATATTGGGATCTGTACAATCTAGAGAAACATCCCTGAACAAAGGAAGATGCATTACAGCAAAAAAAGGTAAAATCAGCCATACAGAGAGAGCAGAACATGCCATGCTCCCTGCTAATAACAGATCTAACACACCATAGGATGCATGGACTTGCCCAGGCACCAGGGTGCTCCTACAGGAGAGGGTTTACCTCTGTCAGCCCTCCACCTGCGAGGCAAGGCGGGAGAGGTAGGAATCTTCAATACTTATCACTTCATTGTAGAATCATAGTGGTGTTGTCTCTGGAGCGAGGACAAAAAAGTAACGTAGGGGTATAGGGAGGCCCTCCTTTTATTCATTTAGTGGCTTGTCCTTTGGGGGTCAGAGGGGAGGACCTGACCCATACGTAGGCTGACATGATGAGCTCCAGGAATAATAAATAGTGCTACATATTACATTTGCACCTTGCTGTGCATTTCTTGCACAAAATTAAAAAGTGTGTCGACATTGCTGGTTTAAAAAAAAAAAAAAAATAGTGCTACATAGTACATTTGCACCTTGCTGTGCATTTCTTGCACAAAATTAAAGAGTGTGTCTACATTGCCGGTTTAAAAAATAATATAAATTTGTGTTAACCTCTACAGGTCCGCGCTATTGATAAAAGACGTCAACAGCGCGGACCTGAAAATCCGGGTGGACGTCCATGGACGTCCGCCCCTTTACACGCCCCCTGCGCGCTCTGGGCGGCGGCGCGCGCGCACCGCCGCCGCACGCTGCGGGGGCGTGCCCGCGGGTCGGGTGGACTCGATGTCCGCTCCTGACCCGCGATCGCCGTACAGAGCAGTAGAACGGGGAACCGCCGATGTAAACACGGCGGTTCCCCGTTCTGTGACAGGGGACAAACAGATCTACTGATCCCTGTCACTGGGATCAGTTAGATCTGTTATGTCCCGACCAGCCCCGCCCCCCCACAGTTAGAACACACCCAGGGAACATTGTTAACCCCTTCATTGCCCCCTACAGGTTAACCCCTTCACTGCCAATGACATTTATACAGTAATCAGTGGACATTTAAATTTCTGATCGCTGAATAAATGTCATTGGTCCCAAAAAAGTGTCAAAAATGACCGACATGTCCGCCCGGATATCAAAGTCCCGATAAAAATCGCAGGCCGCAACTGTGAAAAAACCCTGGTTACTGTAAATAAGTCGCTAGTCTTTAAATTTACAGGTGACTAATGACATATTTACAGTAACCGTCACTTCCCCAATTGGACATCCCCCGTTACTTCCCCAATTGTTACAAGGGACCCACACAAGATTGACACCCCCCCGCCCCGACCAGCCCTGTATTGTCTAGATTGACTAGGGTCACTGTCCCTAGTCATCTAGACAAACAGGGGACAGTGTCTTGCCCCTTGGCGGCACAAATGTAGCCGCCAAGGGGCAAGATGACGAGACATGCCGCTAGCGCCCAGTCCTCGCCTGTAGCTCAGGTGGGCTGGGCGCCCGTGCGGGGGCGTCGCACGCCGCCGC
>BLSH010158860.1:117213-128220 GCA_018402905.1 Glandirana rugosa | reverse complement strand
ACGGGCGCCGAGCCCGCCTGGACTACAGGCGGCCGCTCGGTGCTACTCGCCGGTGTCCGTTTCTTGCCCCTTTCCCCGTTCTTTGCCTGTGGCCGCTCATCGTGGCTCGCCGGCGGACATCAGGTCCGCCCGAGCCGCGGGCACACTCCTCAGGAGTGCGGTGGCGAGCGTGCACCCCCTAGTGGTCGTTCGCAGATCTTTTTACGGCAATTCGCGTACAGCAACCACACTGCCGCCGTGAAAACACGGCAGGCTGTCGGGAAGTGGATATCATTAGAAAACTTGTGGAAAGGTTAGACATGAGGGAAGTTTGGAGTGAGAGGAGCAGGTCCTTCATTGTGGAATCCAGGGCAGGTTGCCCAGTAGTGGGGAAAGAGGCAATGGATGACTGTAAGGAGTTGTCAGTATGCAGAGGGAGGATATCTGTACTCACCCCTGGAGCAGGATGGTGAGGGGAATCCATCCTCATCCTGGCTTTGGCTGGGCTTCCTGAGACAGGACTGTTGGGAGTGGAATCCCTTGGGGATATTTGTCCCCCTTCCCATTCTTCCATGTTTCATGCATCCGGCAGGCCTGTGTAGGATGCTGAGGGAGAGTAATTACTCTGCTTGCCAGTGCCATCCTGGTCCTGCTCTCTTGGTGGCGCCGACCTGTGAAAGAAGGCCATGAGCTTCTTTGGGCATAATTCTTCTTTCCGCTTGATGGATGTTATCTCCACTGTGTCTCTGGTGTGTCAGGAGAGAGAATCTAGCCTGATGGGCAGCGATACGAGCACTGGGAAGCTGGATGTCTCTGGTCCGCTTAGTCTTAAGTGCCCATCTTCGAGTGCTCGCAAGCCATGCCCCCCACTTGTTACTGTTTCTATTGGATTTTTTTTACTTGAAATCCAATTAAAGATTTATAGTATTAAAAAAAAAGAAAAACGATGGAATTAACCATACAAAAGGGACCTCAAAATATTTATATTACTCTGATATGTGTGGAGATAGCCAATCTGTGCTACAGTACCATTGTTTCCATACACATGCACATGTTTGCATTTGTTTGTGTACATGGTGCACAATTTTCTTATAGTTTACATTTTTAACACATCACAAGAGGGGCTAACAGGCTCTACACAAAATAGAAGCAGGTGACAGGTAGGTACTAAAGAGACATCAGGAATCTATTAGACCCCTAATGTCTCCCTCCCTTTCACTCTGCTCTAGTCAGTCAAGTGCAGACTTATACTTAAATGTATTGTATTAACCTTAATTTAAAGTGCACCCACGTCTGAGTCACTGACCTGGCACAAGTATACAGTTAAAAATCCTATGCTTGCTAAAGATATTTTCTTGACATGAATTTGCAGCATGCTTATTCCAGTTCTGTAAATGGAAAATTACTGAAACCCATACACTACCAGGCAACAAGGATGTTAGAAATGGTAGCCCCATACTTTTAGGGGTGTACTTAAATGTTTAAAGTAAACATGTTACCCATTTAGAATAAAGTAACACCTTTATAGCCCACTCTCTGCTGATAATACCGTCTTCAAAATACTTTGCTACTTGATTAATCTGGGACTCAAAGAAGCCCTAGGTAAGCTGTGTGGGTCTATGCAGGTGCTCAACACAATGCTAAGGTCTTTCCTCCAAACTCCACATGACATTGTTTGGACATGGTAACTGATCATATAGTCACTATATACTGCTCAGTGAGACGATTGTGAGAAGCTCATTAACTCCCTCGTACTCAAAACTACTGACTATTATATCAATTTAAGGGTTGGCAAATGTGAAAAGTATTAGTAGCAGAATGGATGTAAAAATTACTTTTTTTTCCCTGCATGATCAAAATTATAGGTTTCCTGTGCTTTAATCGATTCCTTACTTTGATTTCATGTTTGAATAAATGTAAAACAATTTTAAACTAATTCTGAACTTTGCTTACTTTGTTAGGTATTTTAAAAATGTCACATCAACAAAAAATGTAATACAAATTGTAAAATGAGAAATGTACTAACAAATTTAAATTTATAAAACAACCAGAACATTTCAAAGCACTAAAGAAAAATTGACATAGAAATTATACTTCTAGACAATTTCTTATAGCAGCATGCATTGAATATATTATTAGACTATTATCTTATATTGTTAATGCAATCAAAAACATGTCTATAAGACTTGAATAGATTCTGATTGGTGTCTTGTAATCTACAGCATTGTTTCTAGTATATTTTTAGAAATGAAGCAGGTTTGATTTATGATAAAAAATATGTGCAGCTGGAGGGATTTGTTTACATGCAGTGCACATGTGTACCTAGTTTAAGACCATGCATATGCAAATTTACTAGACTCAAACATTCCCCCCTATAGTGTAATATCCCATTTCCAAGAATACATTATTTTTCATCACATAAGCAGGTAAGCTTTGACGTTCTAATTAATATAGCAACAATACTGCAATTTTAGTATGTGATTTTTTTTTAGAATGGTAAATTATTAGGCTAAATAAATCGCCCCATTTTGTGTCAGAAATACTGTATGGGAGCCACAGATACTGTACATGAATTTGGGGCAAGCACCAGGTGCAGAGATAAAGGCATTCAATCCTCAGTGTAGCTGAGGTTTCTTCCTTCCACTGTAGCTGTCACACAGCAGCCAGAGGCCAGGGATTTTGTAGGTGGGTTGGTAGAGCATGATGGGGATTCTGAAAAAGTTACAACAAATAATTTCTGAAAGTTACTATCTACTGTCAATAACAACAAGAGAGCAAGCCTGATGGGGAACTATCCCCTTAGCTTCCCCACCAGCCTCTGCAGAATGTCAGCATCATTGGAAGTTAGGAGCCTGTGGGCTGTAAAGACAAAAGTATCCTTAACAACCAGTGACAAGTAGGGAAGGGGTAGTGGAAGCAAACATGCTGCCCTGCTACTCAGCATCACAGCATACAGTGACAGACAAACTAGAATTGGTCTTAAATACCTACAGTTTTTTTATCGATTAACTGAAGGTATTTGTTTTTATTTAATGCAGCCTGTATTTTACAAAGTGGAGCTATTAGGAACTATCTGAATCTCTTGCACATTTAAGTAAAGCTGCTAAAACAGGCACCAAGAATGTTTTTCATACAAGGCAGACCATATTAAAAGGCTATACTGCCAGAAAAAAAGTGTGAGTGTAAGTGATTTATTGGATCTCCCCCAATAGGATCACTCACCAGTTAACTTTCAGGCAGCACAGTGCTCAGTGGGAGTCTTAATAATAAATCTGCAAGAGGACACATGACCAACCCCCTGTGTGACCTCGGTGACCTAATTAAAACATATTATACCAGGTAAGATAGAACCATATATGAAAGCATTACAGTTACTTACTGGTCTACTTACAACACAGGAGGAAGAAATTCTCACATCATAACCCTCTGTAACAAAAGACATGGGCAGTAATGGGAGTGTGGTCAGCAGGTGGAGTAGATGGCTGCACAGCAGCTCCCCAGAACCCCATACAACTGCACAAGAACTCCTCCAGTGGCAAAAATAACATTATCAGCCTTGGAAACTCTTGGTCTAAATGTCTAAAAAGCACAAGGAGAGGGAGAGACTGGGAAAGATGATGGACTTCTTCCCACAGCCACACTATCTCAGCAGTCAACATGGTGCTGGAAGATTCCTGGGAAACACACATGGTTGCTCCTTTAGGCACATGGAGACAAGCCAGCATCTTTCACTGCACAACAGCCACACAGCCCACTACAATGGTTCCTTCTCACAGTCATCTTCTACCGCTTCAAGCCCTGTGAAAGCCAAACAGAAAAAAATCAATTCACCTGAGGTTTCACTGAAGGTGAGTGGCATTGAAACAGCACTAGACAACAACAGGGAGCTTCAGGATTCCATCTTAGAGTTTCCAACTAATAATTAGCCAGTCCTTGATACTACCCTAAAGAACATGTTGGTGTCCCTGTGCAGCACCACAGACGCAATGACACTAGTTCAATAGTTCAGATCTGAAATACATAGGGTGAGTAACAGGGTATCCCATATTGAGAATAAAATGGGGGAATGTGCAGCTACTTTTAATAAACTGGTGGATGCTCATAATGAAAGAGATGATGATCTACAGTGGATTAAGGCAAAAATTGGCATATCTGGAAGACAGATCAAGATGAAATACTATAAAAACATCTGATCTGAAAGCTTACTTCAATAATATACTGAAAAGGGCTCTTCCTGTTACACCACTAGAAGATTTGGTGATCGATCCTTTCCACAGATTACCAAAACCAAAACACATGCCAGCGCAGCTGCCCAGAGATACAATTGCACAATTCTACCACATTAAGGACAGGCTGCTTATGTTCACTAGAGACCAGGAGAAATTCCCATAATGTCTGCACGGCCTCACTCTATTTGTAGATCTTTCACTATACACTATAAAGCAGAGGAATAAGCTCGCAACTATCACCAAGCCACTTTGAAACCACCACATCATATACAAATGGGCATGCACAGCTAAGCTACTAATCACACAAGAAGGCAACACTTTTGCCATTAACTCAGTTGAGAAGGGCCTGTTACAGCAGATCTGGTGAGCTCATGGAGTAAATTCCATTTTCTGCTTTTTGTTCCCCAATAACATCTGGGAAACCAATCCACCCAGATTCTATATAAGAATTGTTTATTTTTATTTTTCTCACACATTTATTTTTTTGTGTTTAGATTTGAAATTAACTTTTTTGTTACCCAGTTTCTATTTGTCCAGGACATTTGTATTTTGCGATCTGCAATGTATCCTAGGAGGGTGAACACGTATCTTAAAGCCACTCGTCCTTGGAGCACCTCACATACCCAGCTTTCTGCCTCTCTAGAACATTAACCTCACCTCAGGTAACGTTTGCCATCCACTTTTAATATTTGTAACTAATTGTTATTTATCAACATTCTAGGGAAGATCGCAGTATGAGGTTTAAATTATTTGTATTAAATGTTAAACAGCCCTGCAAAAAAACATATGCTATGGAAATAGGCTCGTACCTTAAACTGTGACATAATATGCCTACAAGAGACTGACTTTTCTTCTCGCAACCCACCAAAATGTCTGCATTGGCAATTTCCCCATATATACTGTTCTAATGTGTCTTTAAAGAAGAGAGGCTTCTTTATAGCGATAAAGAACACTGTGACATTTAAACTTGGGAAGATATATAATATTAATCTGTAAGATTAACAACTCTCTGTACACACTGATTAATGTATACAGTATCTGCCTAATGTGAAACAACTATCCTTTATAAAAAAGGATAGTTCATTTCTATCCTTTATAAAAAAAAGGTTTGGAAAAAGTCCAATTCCACGAAACAAGGTCATGTGACCCTCTGCGGGGATTTTAATGCCATACCTAACATATAACTAGATATGTCTGACCCTACTGAAAATTGCCATTACAGAGCTACATTATCTCCCTTAATTTCCTCCTTAAATTTGTTTGATGTTTTGAGATGCCACCATTTGACTGAAACGCCTCCTTTTTCTCAAGTATGCCTTACCTTACATACTTCGAGAATTGACCTTTCCTTGTTTGATAAGTTTATCTTGCAAAATATAAGCAAATCTGAAATACACAATATTATGTGGTCTGACCCAAGCACCAGTGTCGATCACGAGTGAAGGGACCCCCACTAAAACAAAAGCAAACAGATGCTGCAATTACTTATTTTTGCTGTCACAACCAGATTACAAATCTATGATAACTAATTCAATCCAAGAAATATTTGATATAAACTCATTTTACATTGCTGATCCTTTCACATTGTGGAACTCACACAAATTATATATCAGAGGAGGTTCTTATGAAAATGAGCAACACTGTTAAAAAGTGACTATTATGAAACAAAAAAAGCAACAGCAATTTAATGACTTGCACGTATTCAAACATTAGAAATTTCGAACAAGGAAGCTCCTTCTGACACTATTAGTACACACTTATCCCAAGCAAGATAGGAACTCAGTTCCTTACTGCTTTCTCAGCACAACCGTAATGTTAGAATATTGAAATCTAACATTTATCACTATGGTAACAGAGCAGGAAATCTTTTTGCCAACCAGGTTAAGGAGAAGATAATAAAACAAAAAATGTCCTACCTCGTACACCCAAAAACAGGCACCAAATTTCTAATCCCAAAGAGATTGCAGACACCTTTAGCATTTACTACAGTTTGCTCTACAATTTCAAAGAAGACCCTACGACCCCACACTTAGTTGAATTTTTTTTAGATTCAATTTCCTTACCCAAACTCCTCTCTGATGATATATTAATCCTGAATGCACCTATTAAAGAATTAGGAAATATTATTAAGACACTTTGCTTTTCATCAGAATGTTACCAAATTTTTGGTTCACTACTGTCTCATTTACTACCCCTCTAGAATACTGCTGTGTCTAGCACTTCATTGCCATTTGAAATGTTAACTGTCAATATAATAACGTTACCAAAACTAGGAAAAGAGCTGGATTCTCTGCAAAATTTTAGACCAATCTCTCTATGAAATGTAGTTTTTATTTTTTGCGCTATAAACAAAAAAAGACCGACAATTTTGAAAAAAAAAAACAATATTTTTTACTTTCTGCTATAAAACATATCCAATAAAAATATGTAAAAAAAATAAATCACATTTATTCATCAGTTTAGGCCAGATTTGCCTAGATTACAGTGTTTGGTACTTATGTATCATAGTCTGCCTTGTACACCATAGTCCTATAGACTGCTCAAGTGTGCATGTTGATATCTGTTCTATGAGCACCAATACACTATTATATTCTGGACATGTTTTTAACTGATTGTTATGAATAACATTTATACCATTTTATGAATACAAGCTTTAGTCTCATGTGGGCTCAAAAAGTCCACTATACTATATATAGATTTTCCATATTTTTTCTCTTCTTCCAAAAATTAGGACGCCTGCCGTGGAAGGCAAATTTTCCCTTTTGTAAATTTAGGGCGGTAGCACCCACTTTTTGGCACTTCCATATTCTTGGCATCCTCCTTTGGAGTACTCCGAGCACACAAGACTAAAACACTTATTTTCTTTATATCATTCATTGTGGGACATATAGCATTGTTTATATCCTTTTTTTTTGACTGTTGAACGTCGCAATGGCAGATTACACAGGTACAGCATGGGAGGGGCTAATGTCCACATATCAAAAAACAGCCCAAGACAAGAAAGGTATTCCAGTTGACATGGATTTTTTTATACAAAAACTTAAGAAGAATCTAGAGAGAAAGTCTAATCGTTACTGTCACATTAAATATCTTGAGCGTTACAGAGATGATGATCTGAATCCCAAAGGTTTACCCATACAAATATTTCTGAACATTAGGAACATGACCCCACAACTCAAAGCAAGCTGGGAAACAAATTTTAAAAATTGCTCACGTGGAATGTTATCCATCCTACTTGAGCAATACCAAAAGGAGATGCAGGAAGTTGATGATGAGCTAAAACAAGCCTATTCACAACATCAGACACTTGTCTCCCATCTGGACTTTGCCACCAACAATAAAGAATTATAGACACACTTAGAGAAATATAATACTCTCTTGATTCAAAAAAAGGAACACAAGTTCCTACGAGACAAAATAGCTTTTAGCAATCAATCAGCTTACAGATGGCCCTTAGGGGGAGTGAGAGGGTCACAATAATATGGCTCTATGCGGCAGGAAGAAACTTTGCCTATACAACTTGGAGATGATTTTAGAACAATAATATGGCTCTCTATGCGGCTGGAAGAAACGTTGCCTATACAACTTGGAGATGATTTTAGAACAATAATATGGCTCTATGCGGCTGGAAGAAACTTCCCCTATACAACTTGGAGATGATTTTAGAACAATAATCTTTCCCTTAAAGCAGTCAGACCGTTCTCTGCAGCAGGATGAGGTCTGCAATCTGTCCCTCAAAGCAGCAGTACTAGTATCACTACCTAGTCCACAATCAGATCGTTCAGAGCCAGCAGCATCCTCTCCCTAAACTATCCTGAGAGCATATGACATGCAGCATGGTGACTCCAGCCCCATATAGAGGCTGGGTCACATGATGCACTAGCCAATCACAGACATGCCATTAGTAGGCATGGCTGTGATGGCTTCTAAGGGCAAACCAGTGAAACACTTGTTGATTGGCTGCCCTTGGCAGTTATTCAACATGTGGAATAAAATACCAGAACCCCGGACCCAAACCTGGACTTTTTTTGAAAAGTCGGGGTTCGGGTCCAGGTCCCGGACACCCCAAAGTTCGATACGGACCCAAACTTTACAGTTCGGGTTCGCTCAACTATAATAAGGACACATATGACATAATTTTGGTCAAGCACCCCCGCATACCCACCTTTTACACATTACCAAAGACACAGAAAAACCTCACAAAACCTCCGGGCAGACCAATCGTTTCTGAAAATGGTTCCTATAAGGAACAAATCAGTCGAATTGTTGATGCACACCTTAACCCCCACGTAATAGCTTTACCCTCTTATATTCAGAACACACCAGACCTTCTTAGGCTTGAAGATCTTCATGTTCCTGTCAACACTCTACTGGTAGCTATTGACATAGAAGCCCTCTATAGTAGTATCCCTCACACTAAGGACATACAAGTGATTAGAGAATTCCTATACAAGAGACACCAAGATTTTTACAAACAGAATGAATTCATTCTGGCCACCCTGGAACATATACTCACTTGCAATGCCTTCATCTTTGATGGCTCCCACTACCTTCAGGTGCAGGGGGTGGCGATGGGGACATGTTGGGCCCCGTCGTACGCCAACATGTACCTAGGGGGTGGGAGGGCTACCTCTTCTCAGACGACTGGTATAGTGGGTTCTGGCCATACATACTCCTCTGTCTCCGATACATAGATTATGTGTTCATGCTGTGGTTGGGGCCAGAGGAGGTGTTGGCCCAGTTTTTTGTTGCCATGTCAGAGAATGACTTCAATTTCAAATTCACCATGCAGTCAGATTCTACACATATCCCTTTTTGGATATTCAAATTTGCTTGGGCCAAGATGGGCGTTTGTCAACAACCCTATACAGAAAGCCCACGGCCGGCAACACAGTCTTGCATGCCAAAAGATTTCATCCTAAACCATTGGTACACAGTATACCATATTCTCAATATCTACGACTCCGCAGAATCTGTTCCACTGACGAAACATTCAGAAGAAGCCAATAATCTACGAGACAGACTTTTGTTGAGAGGGTATTCACGCACTATGTTGCAAAAAGCCTACAATAAAGCCTCTCGGTACTCTAGAGAGGAGGTAATGTTTCGTAGACCCAAACCAAACAATGATAATACAGTTTGATTAATTACTCCATATATCAGACAACACAATACTATAAAAAAAAATACTACAGGAACATTGGTACTTGTTAACCAATGATAATATTCTAAAAAAATACATAAAAGACTACCCAGTAGTGACCTACAAACGTGCACGTTCGGTCAAAGACCAAGTGACATGTAGCCACTTCCAGGAGTCAGTTGAGGATCTGCAGGAATCCTTGAAGGGTACATGGAAATGTGGCGACTGTAACTTCTGCCATTGGATATTTGAG
The DNA here is from genome assembly GCA_018402905.1 of Glandirana rugosa. NCBI lineage: Eukaryota > Metazoa > Chordata > Amphibia > Anura > Ranidae > Glandirana > Glandirana rugosa. The sequence goes on along the minus strand of BLSH010158860.1, from coordinate 118,616 downwards.
AATCAATCTTTTTACTTGCCCAATGGCTGACTGCACACCATACAGCATTATGTGGACTGCCAAACCATTGGCATTGTTTACATAATGTTTTGCGAATGTGGATCTTTTTATGTGGGCAAGACCAAGTGCCAATTTTGGCGCAGGATTAAAGATCACATTTACTATGGCAATAAGAGCATCCTCTCCACACTGATAGGCCGACATTTAGGGCTATACCACAATAATAGCACCGAGGTGGTCCGTTTTGCAGCACTGGAGAGAATATTGGAAAACCCCAGGGGATGTGAATTTGACAAAATTATTTTACAGAGAGAAACACCGTGGATATATATGCCAAATTCCACTCAAAAACCAGGCCTCAATGAGGCCCTTTGCTACAAGCCATTTCTTTGAGGTTTTTTTAATATATCACATCATAATACGTTTACCTTTGTACCAACAATTACATGTCCCCTTGGTTTTTCCCATACCTCTCCAGAGGCCAAATCAGCAAATAAAGTATAGAGAAATGTAACGACTTTTTGGCAATTTAGAATCGCTATGTTGCCTGTGACCAAAAATACCATACTGTTTTCTGGCTAGATGCTTGTGCCAGTACTTGTGCTTCCGCCTATGTTTCATTTCCACAGATTGTTGTTTATTTTGGCATACGTATGTCATTGTCAGAATATCTTCCCATTTTGTATTTGTTTTTCCATATTTTCAGTACCGGGTACACGGCTTACAAATTGTTAACTTCCGGTCATTGACCCAACACAGGTGGGCGGGCACATGCGTTCCATACATTCGTTCTGGATGTAGATGTTAGGCTTGGTGAGATGGAGGACCCACCAAGGTATTCGCGTCATCACGTGCAACGCGCCGGTTTCCACTAGGCATGCGCCACACGTTCAGACCAAACGTCTCGACGTGTGTTGACATTGCAGTCCAGTGACATACAGTGACATCATCCGCCTACCACGGGGGCGTACACACGCTGTGATGGGGAATAAATGCTCAGCCGCCATGTCAGCGTCTCATGGCGGCGGACATCTACACCACCACTCCATCCCTAAGGTACCTTTTTCACATGCTTCAGAGACATGGGCATTTATATCTGGCTCTACTTACCACTCTAATTATCGGCATCTTTATATCCTCAGTGGACCTCAGGGCTGAGTCAGACTTTGCCATCCCCTTTTTTCCCCCATCTACGGCATTGGCTTCACAGCTCCTGGCTCTCCATCTTGGAGCACCTGCAATTTACATCCATACCAAGCACTTAAGGTAGATATACCCAACACACTTTTTTTGCATCTTTGACGGGGACTCACTATATCCTTAGTAATACAGGATATACTTTTTATAATTCAGATCCCTTGGGCCTGTCAGCGCAGAGTGGTACTTCCCCTTTCTCCCTCCTC
>BLSH010158860.1:106299-117185 GCA_018402905.1 Glandirana rugosa | reverse complement strand
CCCCCCCCCCCCCCCCGCATGCCAGGTGAATTATTTGGCTTCTGACTATCTACACAGGTATTTATTATATTATTTAGGCTCGTTATTGCCACTGCACACATAGTGCATTAGACCTCCCACTGATACCCCATTTTTTGATATCTAGAATCCCTTGGTCGACCTAGGGTGTTATATAGTGACCCCCGCTTCTCTACCGAATAGATGGGTATAACGGTTCCCGATTTCTCATACAGGTATATAATCTAGTTCTTTCCTAGCCATTTTAATCAATGCAGAGTTTACACCATACCTTTAGTGATACAATATACTTGGTATTCAGGACCCTTTTACCACTTGCTGGTGCATCTCGGGGGCCTTGTTTCCTTTATCTTGGAAATAGACAACCTAGCTCCAGATCAACCATACAGGTATCCACATACTGTCTAGATTTAAGTCTAATGCCATGTCACATGCTGTAAACACTTTAATCATGTGTCATTTTCTATTTAAGATACACCAATATAGGCTCTCTATATTGGCTTACATCCCATTCACAACGCTCCTTTGAGAAAGCTTTTTACAAGGTATAGAATATACACATGATACACTGTGTTTATTATGGACACTTGTCTTTATATATAGATTAATTAAACCTATTTCTATATTCCAGTAACTATATGTCCGCAGACCATATAGCTCTCCATCCCCTGTGTCTGCCCCCCTGATAATTTGGGTCTCTAAGGTACCGGCAGTCAAGTAAGCCTTGTACATACTTTTTTGAAAGTACTATTGTGAATCAGATAATAATATACTGTAATATATTTCATATGTTTAATTTGTATATTTTGTTTACTCTCAGTCTATTGGGACAAGGTCCAGAAGAAGCCTAAGGGTGAAACGCGTCAACCTTCATTTGATTTGCCTAGATTACAGTGTTTGGTACTTATGTATCATAGTCTGTCTTGTACACCATAGTCCTATAAACTGCTCAAATGTACATGTTGGTGCCTGTTCTATGAGCACCAATACACTATTGTATTCTGTACATGTTTTTAACTGATTGTTATGAATAAAATGTATACCTTTTTATGAATACAAGCTTTAGTCTGGTGTGTGCTCATAAAGTCCACTATACTATATATATGGATTTTCCATATTTTTTCTCTTCTTCCAATCTCTCTGTGAAATGCAGTTTTTTATTTTTTGCGCTATAAACAAAAAAAGACCTACAATTTTGAAAAAAAACAATATTTTTTACTTTCTGCTATAAAACGTATCCAATAAAAATATGTAAAAAAAAATCACATTTATTCATCAGTTTAAGCCAATTTGTATTCTGCTACATATTTTTGGTAAAAAAATCCCAATTAGCGTATATTGATTGGTTTGCGCAGAAATTATAGCGCTTACTAATTTTGGGATAGATGTAGGGACTTTTTTTGCCAGTAATGGCGGTGATCAGGAATTTTTAGTGGGACTGCAACATTGCGGTGGACAGATTGAACACTAAGTGACACTTTTTGGGAACCAGTGACACTAATACAGTGATCAGTGATAAAAAATGCACCAATCACTGTATAAATGACACTGGCAGGGAAGGAGTTAACATCAGGGGCCATAAAAGGATTAACTGTCTTCCCTCAGTGTGTTTACTAACTGTTTGGGGGATGGACTGACAGGAAGAACACAGGGATCACTGTTCCTGATTACTAGGAGCAGATGATCTTAGCTTACTTCCCTGTCAGAACGGGAACCTGCCTTGTTTACATGGGCAGATCCTCGTTCTGTCTCTCTGTAGAGCGATCACAGGTGACCGGTGGACATCAGGTCCACTGGACCCACGCATTGGCCCCCGCCACAGGTGTGTGCGCGCACCCACAGTATTTATTACACTAAACAACGTACAGGTATGTTGTTTCGTGCAATAGAGCCACCCTGCCACAGTATATGTGTGGTGGGTGGTCTTTAATCGGTTAAAGATCTACTCTAAAATTTTAACTAACTTTTCTCACTGCCTCCCTTCAACGGTAAAACAACACCAGGTTGGCTTTATTCCAGGATATCAAGCCCCTGATGCTACAAGGTGTTTACTAAACTTCATACATTTGGTGGAGTCATTGAGTGAGCTTTCTCTGCTCCTATCGCTAGATGCAAAGAAAGCCTTTTGGTCACTGGGGACACCTTTTGTTTTAAATAAGTTTGGCTTTACGGGAGAGATACACTCTGCCATCTCTGCATTATACAGTATACCACTCCATCCGCATTTGTTTTTTGTAATAGATTTTATTGAAAGAATTATCACAGAGATGCAGCATGTCTGAATGGAGGATTTTTACAAGACATACAGTTATCTGGCTAAACCATGACATAGTATAGAGATTACATGAAACATCAAGAAAACAACAGGAAAAACAACCAGCTGGATCTCTTTAGCTGTGATCAAAGTACTGGGTAAAGGGGGGTGGGGGGGTCTACTACTACCAAATGAAATGTTTCTATTGTCCGAGTGCTGTGGGTTATTTGTTGACAACAACCAACAAGTATAAGGAATGGAGCCAGAGTGTAGCTGGGCGTATGATGAGGATTGAGATCTTTCAGGTCTATCAGGTTCCCTAAGGGGGTAGAATGTATCTGATGTCATCCTGTAAGAAGTTGAACATATGTCCTCTGAAATATGTGAAGGAGTTCCCAAGATTCTCAATGTCCTCTGTAGGTAAAGTGGCATCTATAAACAATTGCCATCTCTGGTGGAAGTTTTGCAGCCCAGGGGTGGTCAAAATCAGTGTTAATCTTATCCTTGTAGAGGAGAGCTATACGTTCTCTTTTGACTTGTGGTATTGAGGGGCTGGAAGAGGTGGTCCAGTTTTTTTTATATAGCTCTCCGAGCCACCAGTAAGCAAAGTAGGGCCCAGTCCTTAGCTTAAGGGTTGGTGGAGGAGGACCATTGGATTAGTTGGTTGTCCCAGTGACCGAAAATTAAAAGTAATGGGTCTTTTGGGAAATGGAGGAGGTTGATGATGTTTATATAGGAGATAGCAGTGGGCTAGTAAAGGCCTTTGAAGGCTGCAAAGGGGACAGGAGGCCGACTGTGGATTAGATTTGTCCTTGAGGAAGGGGATGTAGGCTCGTTGTACAATTTTTAACTGAGTTTCTCTCCAAGTTTCATTGGGGGTCAGCTTAAGGGTTTTGTTTTATCCACTCATGATCTTGTCCACTAGATTTATGTCTGTAAAGTCTTTGCTCCAGTTGGCCACGAATGAGGTGGCTGAGGAACGGATGGCATTACGCAGGAGTGGTTTATATATGTCAGCTATATTGTAGCATCCTTTTTGGATCAGGTCATCCAATTCACTTGTCTTGAATCTCGTATGACTATCCTGGCAAGATGCCTTGATGTTGCTAAGGTACTGCCAGTAGTAGAATATGTGTATTTTGGGTATAGAGAATTTGTTCACTATGGATTTAAAGTATCGTGGGAGACCCATTGTCTCAAAACATAGGGAAGAGAACTTCGTCAGACCAAGGCGTAAGAAGATCTTGTGTTCCAGACCAGCTGGGAAGTAGATATTTACCCTTATTGGGAGGTGTTTAGACATAAAGGGTGATAACTTAAATTGTTTCCTATATGTGCTCTTTGGATGAGCTCCACTTTATCTGACCAAGATTTAAAGGCATTCTTTGCCGAGAGCCATTCGGTTCTGTTACCTGGGGTGTTTGAGTTAAAAAGAGCCTGTTGTGTTAACCTGAGTTTGGTGCTTGCCGGTTTATACTGAGATAGGGTGTGTTTTTTAAAGGAGGCGGTATAGTAGATAGATGGGTATTGTGAGCTCCATGCTCTTCTACTGCACTGACATACATTTTTGGAATTCCATGCAATGTTTACAGGATTGAACATGTGAATGTATCCGTTTTTTAAATAAATTCTTTTTATATCTGGTATCACACTATGTGCGACTTTATATTTTATGGGTGGATCCTGCATCTGTGAGGTGACGGGCGGATGAAAAGTTCTGTCTAGTTGACCTTATGCCTGGATGAATAGAGTGGATCTACTGTTTATATGCATCAAGGGGCAGAAATAATCTTAGAGGGTCAACCGAATCTCTTCTTGGATGTGCCTGGATTGATGTCTCATGCGATTTATCTACTTACCGTTGGTAAGAGTATTTAAACTTGTTTGGTGGTGGTTGCACTTATCTGCGGTTGAAGCGGTGTTTTTATACACGGAATACCATCTATTCATCACAATTTATATGGACTATAATTTAGTACATGTTTAATTTTAATTTGCTGCTTTTTTAGCGCAACACTTTATGTACATTTGTTATTTACACAATTTATGTTGAAGTTGTGGTGTCTGCTGCTCACTAGTGGATGCGCAGCGTGTACCCCTCCCCTTTTTTCCATTCGGTATAGTAGATAATCTGCCCTCTGAGGTAGGCCTTACCCGCCTCCCAAAACAGGTTTGGGTTTACCTTATGGGAAGAATTGTGAGAAGCATAGTTCTGCCATGCTTTTTCGATAAATGATTTAAAATCCTTGTTATTTTGAAAGAAGGGAGGAAACCTCCAGGTGTTAGGAGATTGGCGATGGTCCAAGAGATTAAGGGATATAGAGACTGGGGCGTGGTCTGAGATTGCCAAATTATGGATTTCAGATTCTAAGACCTTGGGTAACAGGGATTTGGTGAAAAAGATATAGTCTATCCTCATGAGGGTGTTATGAGGATGAGAGAAAAAGGTGAACTCACTGTCCACTGGGTGCCAGTGTCTCCATATATCTGTTAGACACAGGGAACTTATTGTGGAAGCAAGTGGTGTGAGTGCGGGTTCTACATGTGGTGGTTTGTCCCTTTTGGGTGATGATCTATCTTCTAGGAGGTGCATTAAGCTGTTGAAGTCTCAGGGGGCATGGCGGACGCTTAAGCTCAGTGCTCCGGCCGACGACGGAGAAAGCAACCCACTGCAGCCCGCACACACAACGAGCCAAGACCCGCTACTACAGCGTTCCGGACCGGGACACCATCTGGAGCATGTCAAGGAAGCGTAAGAACGAAAAAAAGCAGCATCGCTTAACAGACTTTTTTTCTCCGGGCCAGAGCGGAGGGAGGCAAGATGGCGCCGGGGCCTACACCTGGCCGACACGCCATGCCATCCACACCAAAATAAGGAGACTCAGTCCAAACATTGGGGCTCCCCTAACAGCCATTCATCCAACCCTTCCACCCCAGCATCCAATAGCCCTGTTAAGGCGAAACCTAGGATGGATGCCAACGGATTCAGTCCGGAGGAGCACTCCATGTCTGAGTCCGGGGAAGACACGAGGGAGATGCCGGATTCGATTGAATCCTTTCCCACACGAAATCAACCCATCTTGGATACGGTCCTTAAGGACATGCTGCTCTCCCTCAGGAGCACTATCCAAACGGACATAGCCACGCATATGCATAAATATCATGAAGATATTCAGGCAGTGGAGGAGAGAGTTACACATATTGAAATGAAAATGGGAGATTATGCTACAACCATAAATGATCTTGTAGACGCACATGAGGACAAAGAGAAAGACACAGAATGGGTTAAAGCAAAATTAGCAGACTTAGAAGACAGAACAAGAAGAAACAATTTTAAAATAAGGGGGATCCCCTAATCAGTACAGCAATCAGATCTGAGAGACTTTGCAATGACTATGTTTAAAACTCTCATACCAGGCCTCACAGATCTGGACGTCACTATTGATAGAATCCACCGTCTGCCGAAACCAGCACACCTGCCAGAGCAGATACCCAGAGATGTGATCCTGAGACTACATTTTTTTCATATAAAAGAAGCCCTCATGTCAGCAATGTGCAGTCAACGCGACATTCCCCCACAATACCAAAATATGCAATTCTACGCTGACCTGTCACAATATACTGTACATTACAGAAGCGTAGAACCCTAAACACAGTGACCAAAGCTCTAAGAAACCATAAAATTATCTACAAGTGGGGCTACCCTGCAAAACTCATGATCACTAGAAATAACCGCACCTTTACTGTGACTTCTCTAAACCAGGGCATGGATCTCCTAAAAGAATGGAAAATCCTTCTTGAGCCTGCTAGTGAATCTCCTCCCCATTCTTCTCCACAATATATTGACCCGGAATGGAAAGTTGTCACTACCAAAAATGCCAAAACGCACAATTAAGTTAAGGGCTAAACATTCAAACTAGCTCCGTCAGCCGGCCGGCTGTCTCTCAGGCTAAGACTTAACCCTCTATGCAACTCAGCAGCGTTATGCTGCCTCTGGGTAGGAAGTACCCATGGTGGTTTTCAAACATTGTCAACCACTGGTTTGTTTACTGTTTTCTATTTCCCATGTTTTTACACTTCTTTTTTTCACCTTCTCTTACAAACCCATGAAGGAGGATGGGACATATGTCACATATGAGACTTCCTATCGTTCCACAAACTACGAAAAGGACTTCGCAAACTGCATCCATCTTGGAGAACTGGGCAGCACAGAATCATCGCAAAACAAAGCACGGAACTGTGAGTACAGCACCCTGCCTGTTGACCAGGGGAAGACATTCCTCCGGCGTGCCCAGAGTGGCGCGTCGGAGGAACCCCTGGGTCGATTAGGAGAGGAGGCCACACACAACACTATCAACCTGGAAACCACAAATGGGGATTAAGATAATAACCATTAACACCAAGGGTCTAAACCACCCAGTTAAAAGGAAATCCTTATGGAATGAGGCATTGCAAAATAAATGTGACATAGTATGCGCTCAGGGGACACACTTCGCTGCGCCAACGCCTCCCAGATGTAGTCACAAAAACTTCCCACATATATATACAGCCAATGCTGAATCTAAGGTAAGGGGAGTGCTGACAGCCTTTAGAGACACAATAGCATTCTAGTTCCATGAGCAGTTTGCGGACCCACAGGGAAGATATCTGATCCTTATCTGTGATATCAACTCCACAACTTATACAATTGCCAATGTGTACTCGCCGAACAATCACCAGATTCACTTCTTTAACAAGATAATGAAGAAAATCCGACAACACCAAAGAGGTGCACTCATACTCTGCGGAGACTTTAACATCACCCCAGACCCAACATTAGACTCTACGTCTACGGCTAAAAGCAGAGGCCCTATCTTTCACACTACCATACACAAGCACAATCTGTGTGACGCATGGAGATGTTCACACGCCAGTGAGAAAGACTTTACTTTTTTTTCAGCTCCACATCGCACATACACAAGATTGGACCTCTTCCTGGTGGATCTACATACACTCAATAAAACCAAAGCATCCACCATCAATACGATCACTTGGTCGGACCATGCTTCCGTCACTTTAGAAATAGAGGACAAGGCAACTGCATCATCACTTCCCATATGGAGAGTTAACCTGTACCTACTACAGCGGACAGAATTTAGGGACACTGTTAAACTTCACTTAGAGCAATACTTTGCAGAAAACAAAAATTCAGTACAAAATCATTTTACCCTTTAGAATGCCCATAAGGCGTATATTAGAGGTATTCTAATTCAGTTGGGGGCGAGAGCTAGAAGGCAGCGGCAGGAACGTATCAAAGATTTGATGAGAGAAATCTCAGATATAGATACACGAAACAAAAAAAAACTCCATCACTAAAATTATCTCAAAAACTAACCCAACTCAGATATGACTTGAGACTTACCCTGCTAGAAGAATTTGAAAAGACAGCTAGAAGATTAAAAATGGCACATTACACCACAGGCAATAAAGCAGGCAAAGCCCTAGCACAAACAATTAGAGGGTTCAAGCACAAAGCCAAAATTCCCCACATAATTCACCCCAAAACTAAAGCAAAAGAGTTTCATCCCCAAAAGATAGCAGATGCCTTCAGTCATTTTTATGGTTCCCTATATAACCTTAAAGAAGATAATACTACCCATCAACCCACATCAGAGGAAATTGAAAGCTTTCTGGCTAGCCAACCCATACCCAAATCGACACAAAGCCAACTCGGCTCTCTTAACACCCCATTTACTGCGATCGAAATCCAGGACACTATTGAATCTCTCCCTTCGAATAAATCTCCAGGGCCTGACGGGTTCAGCGGGGAGTATTATAAAGAATTCAAACAAATAATAACTCCCTACTTGGAAAACATTTTCAATTCTGCTGCTGCCTCCTCCTCTTTCCCCCCTGAAATGCTGGAAGCTCTTATTATAACACTGCCTAAGCCCGGGAAGGAACCTGACACTCCTGTAAATTTCAGACCAATTTCTTTGTTAAACATTGATCTAAAACTGTATGCAAAATGAATTGCCCAGAGACTTATACACAGAATGCCTGGACTGATCCACCCAGACCAGACCGGGTTCACCCAGAATAGGCAAACCTCAGATGCCACGCGCAGACTGGTGAATATTGTACATTTGGCTGAGGTCCAAAAAAGGTCTTCTCTGCTCCTAGCGCTGGACGCAGAGAAGGCCTTTGACCGCATCAATTGGCTCTACCTGCAAAAAACGTTAGATCGTTAGATTCCTTTGGTTTTATGGGTAACATACTCACAGCTATAATGGCATTGTACTCTTCACCATCGGCTAGAGTATACACAGGGGGAGTCCTGTCCCAGCCTTTTAAAATTACCAACGGCACTAGGCAGGGCTGCCCCCTATCTCCATTGATATTCAATCTGCTTATAGAACCATTGGCTATTTGTATCAGATCTCACCCGCTAATTAAAGGTTTTAACATAAGGACCACGGTCCATACAATAAGCCTCTTTGCGGACGACATAATTATGTCTCTCACGGAAACAGGCTCCTCCCTGGCTGCAGGTCATGAAACTGAATTTATTCAACAGAATATCATATTATAAGGTTAACGAAAGGCAATCATACATTTTGGGACTGGGAATATCTCGGGAAAAGGATGAGCTCAAGACAAGGTTTCCATATACCTGGCAAGACGGGAATAAAATATCTAGGCATCACGCTCACTGCTAGGACAAGCTGTTTAGTGGAAGATAACTATACTCCCTTTCTGGCACACCTACACACAAAACTGGGAGACCTGTCCAGAACAGAACTGACCTGGACGGGTCGCTTGGCGGCCTTCAAAATGATCATCTTGCCACAATTTATATATCTATTTAGAGCCCTCCCCATCCCAGTCCCCAAATCCTTTTTTAAGAAAGCCCAATCTATAGGGAATAACTTTTTATGGAGGGGCAAAAAAGCCAGATGCGCATTTAAAAAATTGATTAAGACCACAAGAGCGGGAGGGATGGGACACGTAGTACTAAAAGACTACTATATAGCAACAATTCTTGCTCAACTGAAGGCTTGGTTCCCCAAGTCTAACAAAACTAGATGGCAGGAACTGGAACAGGAGCAGTGCCCAAACAAAAACCTATATGATCTCTTGATGGCCAGCAAGTTTATGCCCCACAAGCACCTCAAAATTGCTCCCACCCTAGCGGCAGCACTCCAGACCAGGTCACTGGTGCTAAAATCGAGCATAGGTGAACAAATGGTAACCAACCTCCCACTGCCCGTACCCAGCCTAGCACTTCTAATCCCCAACCTGAAAATCAATCACTGGGTATCTAAAGGGATCCGCACTGTAGAGGATCTTATGATAGGTCCGGCCATAAAAACATTTAGAACCCTCCAAATTGAATTTGGACTTGACCCAGTTGAATTGTACAGATACAACCAAGTTTCCCACTTTCTAAAGGCTAATCCTGACACATCAACAAAACTACCATGGAGAATTGCTCTCTACTATACCAACCCAACCTCTAAAATTGAGGGCATCTCCCTATTTTACAATTTTCTTAACCAGAAAACGATATTTACCAAATCCCCTTCCATGCTATTATGGGAAAACAATATCAAGTCTCAATAGACCCCTGAACAATGGCAAAAGGCCCTTAAGATTACATATTCATCCACTAGAAGCGCGGGTTTATGGGAACTGACACAAAAGATATTATTAAGGTGGTACCTGACACCCACAAGGATACAAAGATTCAACTCCCAATGCTCATCACACTGCTGGAGGAACTGTGGGCTCAGAAGTTCTCTCTGGCATATTTTATGGGCATGTCCAAAAATACAATCCTTTTGGAAGAAAGTATTTCAGCTGATAACACAAATCACAAACCTACGACCAACCCCTGATCCGGTCCTAGCCATCCTATCCCTAAATATAGAATCCACCCCACCACAATGGAGACATTTGATCTCTCATATTCTTTTGGGCACCAGGTTGGAAGTAGTGAGACACTGGAAAAAAAAACCGAGGCCCCTTCATTAGGGGATGTAACAAGAACAATCAACCTATATGTATCACCTAAACAATCACCTAACAATATCAAGGTGAATGTTTTCTTAGTTCTACACATGTTATGGTTTATACTTTTCTTCACTTTTACTCTCTGTCAGGAAGATGCAGCTGTTTCCATGGTTTCCGCGGTGGTGCGCGCGCCTGTGCGCATTCGCGCGCGTTCGTGCGCGCCCGTGCGCGCACCCGCGTGCGCGCACGCGCATCCGTGCGCGCGCACGCGCCGGAAACAGGCGCCAATCGGCCCTATTTAAACTTGCAGGGCTCAGTGCCCGGTGCTGTCCGTTCTACAGCGCTTCCCGCATCTGTGCCCCCGGCAAGCTATTTCTGAGTGACTTCCTGTTCCTGTGACCCCGGCTATCCCTTTGGACTTGTTGCTATCTGCCTGCACCTGACCCCGGCTTGCCAACGACGTGTCCTTGTCCTTCAGTGAGTCTTTATCGAACGGCCCCCGTGTCTACGCCCTTCGCGACATCTTGCCTGTCGTGGCCCGTGACTCGGGACGTTCAAATTTATCCCGGCTAACCGCGGACAAAGGCCGCGCACGCGCGCGTGCCTACGCGCACGCGCGTGC
>BLSH010158860.1:73382-97800 GCA_018402905.1 Glandirana rugosa | reverse complement strand
CAAGGGGGACGAGTGGACCCATATATACCAAACATCTGGAGAAGACACTACGAAAAACCCCTGAGACATAGGCGCTAAGAGGACCCCTCCTAGACGACGACACAGGACCTCTCCCCCTGACGACTAGCACTCGCCTCACAGACGGCAAGGTAGGTGCAGACCGAGGCCGAGGCCTCCGGAGCCAGACGTGGATGGAACGGCAGACACTCCGCTCACGATCAGCAGTCCCCCTCTCCAGGACACAGCAGCAGATCCTCCCCAGGAGAATCGCGGATACAGAGTCCCCAAAAAGCATCACAGAAGAGGTCTACAAACCATATATACCCAGGTGAGCAGGGGGAACATGACACATCCTATGACAGTACAAAATAATTCATTGAACAGATTCATGAATTTCCTACACTGGGGCAGCCGTTCACTGACGCCATGATGAAGGACATGTTAGTGGCATTAAGGGGATCACTGCATAAAGACATTATGGAATGTGTAACTAACATTAAAGCTGAAGTTTCAGCACTAGGTGAGAGGGTGAGCCATGCGGAGGATAAGATGGGAGAGTTTGCACACAATGAACTAGTAGATGCCTACAACGGAACTGAGGATGACATTCAATCCATTAAAAATAAAGTGGCCGAAATAGAGGACCGGTCAAGACGGAACAATGTTACGCTCCGGGGGGTGGCGGAGTCTGTACCCCCTCAAGAGCTTAGGAATTATGTTAAGCAATTTATAACAACCTTACTGCCAGGCACGTCAGAAGGGGAAGTAGTGATTGACCGAGCTCACCGACTACCCAAACACTTGCCTGAGAATGTCCCAAGGGATGTCATTGCACGGATCCACTTTTTCCATGTCAAAGAGGACCTAATGCGGTTCAGTAGGAAAAACCATCCATTCCCTGAACCATATGCGGATATTACTGTCTTTGCTGACATATCACAACATACCATGCAGGTGCGCAGGAACCTCGCGACACTGACCAAGCTCTTTCAAAATCACAAAATTCCTTATACATGGGGGTTCCCAACAAAAATCCTCATCACCAGGGAAAACAGAACATACGCAATTACCAACTTGGAAAATGGCCTAAAACTGGCTAGGCAATGGAAGCTTATTTCTGATGAAGAGCCAATACATAGCAAATCTCCAGTACATCAAATCCCACCTGAATGGCAAAAAGTTAAAAATGGATGATTGCATTTACAAGCAATAACTTTCAAATTCTGTCTTTCTGGAATCTACCACTAGATGGTGGGGAAAGTCCTTGAGAGCAAGACCCCCACAGTGATTTCGTGACATGCTCACACGTTGTGAACTTTCTCAATTTTTTATATGTTTTTTTGTTTGTTTTCTACCAGTTTTTTCTGTATGTTTAGTACCAGAAGTTCAACAGGAGAAATGTGAAGCAGCATTTTCATGTTTCTTCAGACTGAATACCGTCGATCTCCGGTCCTGCAACCGACGATGCACCAACACCCTCCTCTGACAGGTAATTCTACAGCACCATCTCCTACATTGATTTTAAAGCAACAAAGCAGCGATTCCTTACACCAAGATGACCATTAAAGTAATATCCCTTAATGCCCACGGACTCAACAGTCCCTACAAGAGATGCGCCATGTGGAAAGAAATGAAAAAACTTAAAGGAGATATATTGTGCATTCAGGAAACACACTTTGCCAAAAACAAACAGCCTAAATGCACCAACAAAGCATTCCCATACATGTTCACTGCAGATATTTAAAAAAAGAGGAGTGCTTATAGCAATCAATAAATCTGTGGCATTCCAACTTCAGGAGGCAGTTGAGGACAGTAAAGGCAGATTTCTGATTCTGATCTGTACCGTCAATAACGCCAAATATACAATAGTTAACTTGTATGCACTCAACCAGGGTCAAGCAACTTTCTTGAAGTGTCTCAAGAGATGTATAGACAAAATTGCCACTGGCTCCCTCACCATGTGTGGGGATTTCAACAGTGTGACTGACAGGACAATGGACTGTTCAAATCCCAAAACCACATGCAGATACGAACTAAGACCCTTTCTACATGCAGATAACTTGCATGATATATGGAGGTGTGTTAATTCCACAGAGAAGGACTTTACATTTTACTCAGCACCTCACAACTATTATTCGAGGATTAACTTATTTTTAGCAAACCTCCCTCCCTTACAAAGAACTGTTGAAGCAACTATTCACACGATAACGTGGTCAGACCACGCACCGATCTCGATAACACTAAAAGAACAAAATGACAATAACCCAGCATACTTATGGAGAAACAACATACAGATATTTGAACAATGTGGGGTGGTGTATCCCGCGCCCCTGGGAATGTTTTAAATATGGGTGATTCTGTTTGCAGCTGCTGTTATAACCTATGTTGCCGATAGTGGGTCTATAGGGTGATGAAGTTTGTGTGTGATTGAACAGCGCTTGCTAATATGCTTTGTTTTGGTACCCGTTCTTATTCTTATGTAATGCTGCTGTAGCCCATGTGTTTTTTCAATCACTGTGTTCAAAATATTGTTATTGTTCCTACCACATAAATTATAGATTGTAGTCAATAAATTTCTAGCCAAATAATTCTATCGCATTCACAGTGCTATATATCAAAAAAATAATAAAATAATATAATTGCTGTGCATCCACTGTATCATCAATATTCTTATATCTCATAGACAGGTATGACAAATCCTTATAAATGCTTGCCCTATATTTTAAACTGTGGTCCTTTATTTTTGCCCTATATTTACTAAGGGGCCGCAAAAGGACCACAGTTTAAAATATAGGGCAAGCATTTATAAGGATTTGTCATACCTGTCTATGAGATATAAGAATATTGATGATACAGTGGATGCACAGCAATTATATTATTTTATTATTTTTTTGATATATAGCACTGTGAATGCGAAAGAATTATTTGGCTAGAAATTTATTGACTACAATCTATAATTTATGTGGTAGGAACAATAACAATATTTTGAACACAGTGATTGAAAAAACACATGGGCTACAGCAGCATTACATAAGAATAAGAACGGGTACCAAAACAAAGCATATTAGCAAGCGCTGTTCAATCACACACAAACATACAGATATTAGCTTACTCTTACTACTCGAAAAGATTGTCTCAGCAGCTTAGGGATTACTTCCCTGTTAACGACAGTAGTGATACAAATGAAATATTTTTATGGTGTGCCCATAAGGCCTATAGTAGAGGACTGTTGATTCAGGCTGCTGCTAGGGAAAAGAAGCAGAAGGCCAAAAACCTCACCCACTTAATAACTCACCTTAACTCTTTAGAATTACAGAACAAACAAGCCCCTAATCCTATAACTCGAGATGAACTTAACAATTGTAGACAACAATTAAAGCTTGCCCTGTTGGCAGAACTTCACCTCTCACTAAAACGCCTTAAAGCTTTGTATTACGCTCATGGCAACAGGACGGGCAAACTTTTAGCCAATTACCTATGTAGGCGCCACCAACAAACTGTAGACTAGGATCTATGACAGATCCGCACACTGGAAATTTAGTATTTCATCCAAATCAAATTGCCAATTCCTTCCAAAAATATTATCATGGTCTTTATAATTTGGCAACAGATAAAGACACCCCCGAACCTAATCAATCTATCATAAACAACTTCCTAACATCAATTAAACTGCCCACCCTGACCCCCGATATGCTTAAAACCCTTAATGCACCCATTACAGATAAGGGGGTTAGTAACACAATTAAGTCATTCCCAGTGCAGAAGTCACCTGGGGCAGATGAATTTACAGCAGAATATTATCAAACATTCGCCTCAATCCTTACCCCTTATTTAACAGCTTTGTTTAATAAAATGGCATATCTGCTTCTGTTCCAGAAGAAATGCTTGAAGCAACGATTATTGCTATACCTAAACCAGGGAAAAACATGGACAGTCCTCAAAACATTAGACCAATATCATTGTTAAACACAGATTTAAAAATCTATGCCAAAATATTAGCTAACCGTCTGGCGGCTGTCACCCCGCAACTGATTAAATCTGATCAGTTCGGGTTTGTCAAGGGCAGGCAGGCACCAGACGGCACTCGCAGGCTCTTTAATATTATCCAGATAACTGAAACACGTAAGGTTCCCACCGTAGTCCTGACGTTAGATGCTGAAAAAGCCTTTGACAGGGTACACTGGGGATATCTCCAGTCGACCCTGCAGAAATTTGGACTACAAGGCTTTATACTCACCGCTATTATGACACAAAACCTTCAGCTAGAGTGTACACCTTGAATGTTCTGTCAGACAAATTCCCCATAACTAACGGCACCCGCCAGGGATGTCCTTTATCCCCGCTGATATTTTCTTTATTGATGGAGCCTTTGGTGGAGGCCGTTAGATCTAACGGCAGTATAAAAGGGGTGATTATTTGGAAGACTTCTCATAAGATAGGACTATTCGCCGACGATGTAGTATTAACATTAACAAACCCAGCTGCATCACTGAAGGAAGTTTACACCTTACTAGAGGAATTTGGATATGCATCTTACTATAAGTTGAACGTTAATAAATCAGTAATTATGCCGATAGGCGTATCCAAAGTTCAAATTACCCAGCTTAAATCGACCTACCCCTTTCAGTGGGTAACGCACAACATCACCTACCTAGGGATCACACTTTTTTCTCCCTCCTCCAAAACATATAATTCAAATTTCCCTAAGCTGTTGGGGACAATAGAAAAAGATCTCCATCATATAGCATCTTATGAACTGTCGTGGATGGGTAAAGTTGCAGCATTGAAAATGCTGCTTTTGCCTAAGATTATATACTACTTTAGAACCATTCCGATTAACATCCCTGAACAGTTCTTCAGAACAGCTGAGAAGCTTTTCAGGAAATTTTTGTGGGGAACTGGGATGTCTAAACTCTCTTTCCCTATTTTGCTTAAACACAAATCTAGAGGAGGAGTGAGTTTCCCGAACCTTAGACATTACCACTATGCGGCTATTTTGGATCAAGCCAAGGCGTGGTTTGAACCTCAAACTGACAAATTATGGGTTAATATTGAACGCTTTATAGTTGGTGACAGACATCTCCCATCTCTGCTATTATCACACTTGACACCTATTTCGACTCAATGTAAAGATTTCCCATCTATTAATGCCACGAGAACAGTATGGGGAAAGCTTCACGCCATTGTCCCTCCAGAAACACTGACAACCTGTAACGATATGGCTCTCCAAATCTACCAATATCTCATTCCAAACCTAAAAGTTTCACATTGGCTGCAGGATAACATTTAAACATACTAAGAACTTTTGTCGAAACAACCCCAACTGCAAACATTTGCTACACTGCAGGTCAATCATCTACATAGAGACCATCCAAATTTAAACTGCATAATGAATCATGGAACTACCTGTCGGATAGTTTTGCTAAACCAAAAGGCCTGGCGTGGTTTTATAATACTCTACAATATAAGGGGGTATTCTCCAAAACCTCTAGTATGCTCACATGGGAGAGGGAGCTGGGCTTGTCCTTCACCCAACGAGAGTGGCAAGATGCTATCCAATCACACTATAAATACTCCCACTGTGTGAATCATTGGGAGAATTTATTGAAAATTCTCTACAGGAGCTACCTGACTCAAGTGAGACTATCCCAAATCTACCCATCGGGATCCCAGGATTGCTGGAGAGAATGCGGTGGGAAGGGGGATATATTACACATATTCTGGGGATGTAAAGCCCTCCAAAGCTTTTGGAAACAAGTATTCTCTTTAGTCGCAACAATAACAGTTATCATCATACAACCCTCCCCTAACAGAGCATTGCTCAACTTGGAGATACATAAGTTCCCTAAGCAATATAGACCAATTACTACCCATATATTTATTGCAGTGAGGCTGACTATATCCTCAAAATGGAAAACTATTAAAGCCCCTAACATCTCAGAAGTTATACATAGAATGAGATCACATTTTGCTGTATGGACTGGAAGTATCTTAAAATTTAATGCTAATTGGGAAGACTGGGCTAGGTGTTATCCAGAGGACCAATGACAATTCTAAATAAAATTTAAAAAAAGGAAGAAAAAAGGAGTTACGGTGATGACTATTATTCCCTTTTTTGTGAACTCTCCATCTGGTACTGTTATTTGTCTACCTTTTGTTGTTTATTTTTATTTTTTTAATATGTAAATTCATGTTTGCTGTTATGAAGCATTCAGCTTACTCTACAGTGGCTATGAGCACTGGGTATCTGGATATTGAATTGATTAGATATCATTGGTTCGCTGGGTTGCCCTTGTGTCCGGGAGGGGTCCCTCTCGGGAAGTAGTTTGTTCCCAGATGGGGCGTTCGGGGTGGGGCCCTCTCGGGTGGGAGGGGCGACCGATAATTTTTCTGTTGGAGTATTTGACATATTTCATTAAGATGAGTAATCAACCTATTGTGGAAACCTTGTCACTTTGATACAATCATAATTGCTATGTCTTGAATATGTTTTGCAAACATGACCTTCTTGTTTTCTTTGTATCTGTAAACTCAATATAAAATATTTGAAAGAGAAAATAAATAAAAACTTAAAGCGCCCCGTCCGACCGAGCTCATGTGCAGAAGCGAACGCATAGGTAAGTCCCGCCCGCACACAAAAACAGTGTTCAGTTTCAGTAGACAGTTTTTGATAAGTCCTTTATTGTAAAATAGCTATTTTTCTTCCTTTCTTCTTTCTTCCTCCATCTTCCTGCCCAGCTCCTTCTTCTGGTCTTCTGCTTCTTCTTTCGGTCTTCTTCCTTCCTCTCGTTGTCTTCTTCTTCTTTTTCTTTCACTGCCACCATTGCCGTTCAGAGGGGACTCCCAGAATGTATATATCAGTGATATAACTGAGTGACCCACCCCCTTCTGATGTCATGTGACATTGGAGGGGACGGGGTCACCAATTTACATCACTGGGTGGCCCGCGCCTTCTTATAAAATAACTGTCGAACTGAAGACCGCCCATTTTGGGAGTTGCCTCTGGACGGCACGGCTGTGGCAGCGGTGAAAGAACAAGAAGAAGAAGACAATAAGAGGAAGAAGACTGAAAGAAGAAGCAGAAGACCAGAAGAAGGAGTTGTGCAGGAGAAGATGGAGGAAGAAAGAAGATGGCTTCCAGATTCTGATAAGCCCCCCACCCGCAGACTCACACAACCATCGGCCAGGGTTGTGGGGATGAGGCCCTTCTCCCCAAAGCACCCTCCCCATGTTGAGGGCATGTGGTCTGGTATGGTTCGGAGGAGAGGGGAACTCACTCGTCCCCACCCCCTCCTGCCATGCCAGGGCTGCGTGCTCAGATAAGGGTCTGGTTTGGATTTTGTGGAGACCCCTACGCCATTTTTTTTAATTTGGTGCGAGGTTCCCCTTGAAATCCATACCAGACCTGAAGGGCCTGGTACAGACTTTGGGGGGGGACTCTACGCACTTTTTTAAAAAATTTTGGCATGAGTTTCCCTTTAAAATCCATACCAGACCTGAAGGGCCTGGTACGGACTTTGGAGGGACCTCAATGCAATTTTTTTTTTCATTTCGGTGCGGGGTTCCCCTTAAAATCCACACCAGACCCAAAGGGCCAGGTATGGACTGGGGGGGACCCCCAACGCAATGCTTTTTCAGTGATTTTATCTATATTGCCGGGAAGCGGCAATACATCATAGCCGCAAGCAATTTTAAATGACAATTTTTCCTTTAGAAATGTCATTTTGAGGTTGCACTGTTCTAAACATCACAGAGATACGCCACTTTACAGGCATACTAAGGGGACCCCCCAGGCATGTTATCTAAAGGAATATTTAATTTCTATTTTTTCATTGTAATCATTATTAAAATCACTCCTTTTTTTCATTGATACATGTCCCCTAGGGCAGGACCTGGGTCCCCATACACTTTTTATGGCAATAACCTGCATATAAGCCTTTAATATGAGCACTTTTGATTTTTCATGTTAGAGTCCTATTGATTTTAATAGGGTTCACATGTTCGCACACATTTTTTGCCTGTTCGCAAATTCTGGTGCGACCAAACCAGGGGGTGTTCGGCCCATCCCTAATCATAACATGTGATATATACCTAGATAAATATGCAGTTGATATTATAAGACAATCTCAGTTTTTCCTGTGAAGGCCAAGCTTTGCCTCCACACACTGGGGTTGATTTACTAAAACTCAAGAGTGCAAAATCTAGATTTGCTAAAACTTGAGCACTCAGAATCTGGTGCAGCTGTGTATCATAGCCAATCAGCTTCTAACTTCAGCTTGTTCAATTAAGCTTTGACAGAAAAAACCTGGAAGTTGATTTTGCACTCTCCAGTTTTAGTAAATCAACCCCATTGTGATTCCCAGGCTTACAGGTTGTCAGTTAGGCAGGCCATACACAGTTTGAGATTCAAACCGTGTATGGGCAAGCTGAATGTACCAAGCTGATTGATCAATCAACTTGTGTACAACCAGTGTGCCGGATTTTACCTGCGATTATCTGCGATATTGCCACTAGCAATAATCACTGTTTTCTCATTGTCTCAACTGTTCAGGTTTGCAACATGTTATCTTAACAGTTTAATACATTAAAAAAGATTAAAAAAGTGTGTGCATGTGCGGGAGCTCCAGGATGGCAGCCTAAGTCAGGAGCTCCACACCTTCTTCAGCCAGCGACGCCCCGGGCTCCATCAGCAGCAATACAAGAGCACCAGAACAAGGGTAACCTAACCCACCAAGACCACGGACACCCTCGGTCTAGTGCAGCGGCGATTCCGTAGCCCCCTTGTACCACTATCGCTACAGCCCGGGTGTACCAAAATGGCCACGGTCGCAGCCTAGCACCCGTTCTGGATACAGGACAGCCTCATCTCCTGCCCTGGAGACCTTGAATGGGGACAGATGAGTACTCCAAGACCCCCAGAGCAGGGGATCTCAAAAGGACTGTGCATTCCAGGCCCTGCACCAGCCCCTCCAGCAGCTGCCGGGTGGACCAAGATGGCCGCCGGTGCGGCCTAACAGGCGCTTTGAGCACCATAAAGCCAGATAAGCCACCCAAGCCATCTAGGGCACTCATCATAAAGAGGGTTTAGCCCACCAGGGCCCCTGGGACAGGACTAAGAATCAAATGTTAAGCTTCAGAGACTCCTTATTTTTACAGTTACAGAGGAACCTCCCCCGAAGGGGAAAAGGAGAAAGGTAGGAAATTAAACATAAGAATAAACATCTCAAAATAACTGGTGGGCAATATATCACAGGACGACACACATCCAGAGGGCCCTAATACCTGAATGCAAGGATCGAGTGTCAGACGGTCACACGCTCAACTTTTCAAAGAGGCTAACCAGGCCGACCCCTCTGATATGGCCTCTGCTGGGGCTCAGCCTCAAGCTAAAGCTCAGGAGATACCACCAGAACACAGGCCAGTTTTAACCCCAGCTACCCTTACCCTTACACCGGGGTCCAATCTAACTACACACCAGCTTCTTTCCATATCTCCAGCCTCCACTGAGTCACTAATACGCCGCACAATGGAAGACTTTCCAGTCACCCTGGCGGGTCACCTCTCCACCATCTAGCCAGAAACCCATAATCTTAGCCCTCCAACACAAGATCGCCTCCTCAACACTGCGGACTTGTTCCTTAAATTTTCTAACCTGCTGGAAAGAGGTCTGGCGAATACAGCAGCGAAAATTACAGGGGACATAAAAGCAGACTTCCACAACTTAAGCACCAGAATGGAAGCCATTGAGCAAAAGTTGGACATTACCGTTGCCAGAACCAACCAAAATTCAGCCCACATACAAGTCCTGCAGGACCAACTGGACACTGCCCTAGCAACAATCAATGATCTAGAAAACAGATCGAGACGATACAACTTCAGGATCAGGGGCCTACCGGAATCTATCACAGAAGTCGTACCGGCAGTCCAGGACTTGATTCAATCCATGATTCCCAATGTCCCTAAACATAGGCCGGAGCTGGACAGGGCTCATAGAGCCTTGGGTCCCCCTAGGAAAGATGGATCTCCAAGGGACATAATAGTAAAACCGCATTTCTATGCCATCAAAGAAGAAATGATGAGAGCGTCCCGGTCCAACCCTAATATCTCCTGCATTCAAAAGAGGAGAGCCCTCAAACCGCTCCTCCAAGTTCTCCAACAAAAAGATCTTAAGTATTGATGGGCTTTTCCTTTTGGTATCAAATTCATCCACAAAGGTAAAACACTCTAGTTTTCAAATCTCTCGGAGGGGGAAAAACTCTTTCTAAATCTTAAGTTAATCTCTCATGAAGCTCCAATGGATATTACTGACCCTGCGGGCTCCCACGCGAAGAGACCGCTACCTGCAAGCCCAGTATCCCCACTCTGGACCAAGTCGAAGAGAAGAAATAGAAAGACAATAGACCTCCATAGTCCTCTCCATAGATCACTTAGGACTACTCTTTCTATATTGGTTTGTGCCTTTCCTGGAGTAATGGAAAAGCCTTTTTTTCGGACTCACGTGAAGGACTAGAAATTAGGGTTACTCAATTCCCCTTCCCTGTTCTTGAACGCTCAGGGGGTTCCTTTTTTTTTTTTTGAACTGTCAAATGAACATTTTAGTTAAGTGTCCTGTTCAGAATAGGACTACAATTGTTTAATTTGCCCTCAATTTAAGGATGTGAGCCCCTGCCCATCTGCCTGGAGCTTAGGGAAACCCCTCATATGTCAGGCTGTTGGGTCCGTTAGAAGTTCTTATTATACTTGTTTGTTCTTGTCACATTTAATTATTGAATTGGGCCAAGGGGCGCCTCGGCTGGGGTGGGTCCCCATGCGCCTCCACTTACCCCCGGGACTTCCTTGGAACTCCTTGGGTTAAGTTGTCTACCCTTGATGGGTCAGGCAGTTTCTTGTACCCTGTTTTCTGTTTTTGTTTTTTCCCTCTTAGGAGGGCAGGGATCGTGGGTCGGGGGGGCCTTTAACCCCTCGGACACCACCCCCACTAACTTTCTATAGGAGTAACTGTTTAAGTCATGTCTTATTCTTCTTTCTCTTCCATACCTTCTTATCCCCCTCTTTGATAAAGCAACAATTATTTCTGTTTTAGCTGACCCCAGGTTTGTTGGTTAAGAGCCACTGTTCCCGGATGTCCTCAAGCTCTTCCCTTCCTCGGTGGGGACTACTTGGTTCAAGGTGAGTGATGATGTAGACACAAGCTTTGCCACCCACAGGCTCCACGGCGAATGAGACTCAGAGACACCTTAAAATAGCTACTCATAATGGCCAGGGCCTCAACTCCCCTATAAAAAGGAAGAAAATTTTCAATTACTACAAATCCCTCAAAGTAGACGTAGTGATGATTCAAGAGACCCACTTATTACGGTACAGCCCCAAATTCCTCCACGCACACTACCCTTTTTTCTTTTTGGCTAAAGCGGAAACGAAAACTAAAGGGGTAGTGATCCTGATTTCCAAAACTTGCGGTTTCACCCCCAACAGAGAAATTATAGATCCAGAAGGGAGGTATATCCTAATCAAAGGAACGATAGAAAGAAACTTATACACCTTTGTATCTTACTACGCCCCGAATAAAGCTCAATTAAACTTTTTTTAAATCCCTATTTGACTCTATCCAACCTCAACTAGAAGGCAGAGTCATTCTGGGCGGAGGCTCTAATATCGCCTTTGATCAGGGACTGGACAAATCTAGGCCCCTTGGGGATCAATTGACGCTCCCGTCCAAAGCAGTCTTAAACTAGCCAAAATGCTTCACACACTTAATTTGATGGATAGTTGGAGAGAATTCAACCCAACCAAGAGAGACTTCACACATTACTCTTCCCCTCATAACTCCTACACACAA
Organism: Glandirana rugosa; assembly: GCA_018402905.1. Lineage (NCBI taxonomy): Eukaryota > Metazoa > Chordata > Amphibia > Anura > Ranidae > Glandirana > Glandirana rugosa. The sequence goes on along the minus strand of BLSH010158860.1, from coordinate 85,961 downwards.
ATTGACCACCTGCTAGTCCAGACAAATACGATACCCCTAGTAATCAACTCGGGAATAATCGATACAGCACTCTCGACCCACTCCATAGTGCTTCTACAAATTCGATTGGACCCACATTACACGAGACAGGCCCATTGGAGACTCAATGAATCATTGCTCACTGACCCCATTAGAGTCACGGAGATCTTCTTAATAATACAGAAGGAATCTCAGTGGAAATGCTCTGGGCAGCACATAAAACATTCATTAGAGGCAAACTAATTCAGATCTCATCACAAATAAAGAAAGAGAGAACAGCGGATTTAGTCAGACTTGAAAAATCATATTTGTCCCTCCAGGCGTTGCACAAGACACACCCTTCCAAAGCCCTCACATCCCAATTAGATAAGGCTAAATTAGAACTTAATATGGCCTTAACGGCTAAAGCAGAAAAAGCTATCCTGTGGAGCGGACAAAAATTCTACACGCAGAATGACAAACTAGGCACAATGTTAGCAGCAAGACTGTCACCCCGCTGTCGCCATTATATACTACCTAAAATTAGAATTCCGGGACAAGGCCTCACAGCTAACCCAACAAAAATTCTAGACATTTTCTATAGATTTTATACAGACCTATATAGCTCCACTGAACCAAACCATAAAGAAACTACACCAACGTTTCTTGATGATATTCCCATCCCCTCCCTGACAGCAAAGCATAAAATATTTTGGAGGCAACTATCACAGTAGAGGAGGTTATGGGCGTCATCGAGGACTTAAGAAAAGGATCTGCCTCTGGTCCGGACGGGCTCTCTGCTCCATACTATAAGGCCTTCGCCGAGACTCTCTCCCCCCACCTAACGAAATTCTTTAACTCCAAAACCCAGGGCACTCCTCTGGACCCACAGCTTAACTCTGCCTTTATCACGGTGATACCAAAACCAGATAAGAACCCTGAGGAAGTAGGTAACTACAGACCAATATCAGTGATCGCCAATGACATTAAAATTCGAACAAAAATCTTGGCCAATAGACTTGCTACATTTATCAACTCTTACATTCACAAAGATCAGGTGGGCTTCATCCCGGGAAGGCAGGGTCCGGACCAGATATGCAGAGCAGTGGACCTGATTTCCATCTTACAATCTAATTGAGAGGGAAGTTCTAAACAACGAGGCATGGTCTTATCGCTAGACTTGCAAAAGGCCTTTGATTCTGTATCATGGACCTACATCTTCACGCTTCTAGAGAGATGGGGATTTGGCCAGCGCTTCATGGGCCTTATCAGGGCTCTTTATTCTTCCCCTAATGCCCGAATTAGGCTTCAGGGATATTATTCAAAATCGATGGACATAGCTAAAGGGACGAGACAGGGTTGTCCCCTCTCTCCACTCATCTTCGCTATAGCCATCGAAACCTTGGTAATCACGATCCGTCAAAATCCAGACATCAAAGGGGTATCATGTGGCTCGCAGAGTCCTAAATGCGGTCTTTTCGCAGATGACATCCTCTTGTTCATTCCTTCCCCCCACACCTCTCTTTCCAATTTAAGCCGCACACTAGACCTTTTTGCAGAAACCTCAGGGCTCAAAGTGAACTACTCTAAATCCCACGCGATGAACATATCCTTATCACCGGAAACAGTTACCTCTCTACAGCACTCATTCCCCTTCAAATGGACAAATGGAGCTCAACATCAATTAAGTATTTGGGCATTAATCTGATGGCCAAGATAGAGGACTTACACTCTAACAGCTTCCCCCCCTTTTACTGTAAACTTAAGGATGATCTGAAAACTTGGTTGAATAGCAAACTCTATGAAACCTTTCCAAGTCCAATAGGAAGTTTGTACATTTCATCCTGTTTGGGGCCAAGCTTACTATAGCTAAATCATGGAAACAACCAAAGATCTCTTTTGCAGCTACCATAGGGAAAGTCTCCTGGATCATGTCTCAAGAGAAGTTATCCAGCATCCTCTCGGACACAACTAAGTGGTTTGAGGATATCTGGGAACCCTGGGCAGCTTACATAGGTATGTCTTTAATTCCAGGACAGAACCTGTCCATAGACAGTACCGAACCAAACAGAGCCTAGGCGCCATCTTGCTTTCTCTCTCTCTGCTTCTCTCTTCCACTCTGCTTTCTTCTTTTGGTACTTCAGTTATCTTTTCCTATGGTATAACTGGTCTATAGTTGCCTCGATATCAGTTGAACTATGTTGGACATGACACAGGTTACTTATACCCTATCCTCCTCACTGATTGACTAAATAGATTAGATGTGGTTAACCTTTTTATTATCATCCAGTGGGGCGGGACTTCCCCCTCCGGGCACAGCTTGCTCCCACTTGGGGGTGCCTGGAGCCCGGGAAGTTGCGCCTACCACCACTGCTCATCTAAATTGATTTGTTTGAGGCGTCTCTTCTTTTTGATCAAGCACATGCAATTGTGAGGATAGTCGGAGAGACTGGTAGACCTCACGGTATACGTATCTGTATTTTGTACTATTGCCTGTTCTTTTATTCACTGAGGTACTGTTTCTATATTTGTAATGTCTGAAATTGAAATAAAAGTCTTGGAAGTGAAAAAAAAAAAGATTAAAAAAAGAAGTTATACGCTTTAAATTGTAAAATTCCAGTTCACCTGATATATGCAGTTTATATACCTATAGTATGTATTCACTGGCATATCTTTATTTTTCTTCGGTTTGCATTTAATACTTGTACTAAATTACTATGTAATACTTGTATACTGATACTTTTGAGAATTACTTCCTTAACCATGTGCAGCTAGATTTCTACATTTGTTTAAGGGTAGCTCCTTGAGTAGTTAATATTTAAGTATGTTTGTGTTACGCACAATTTATATTTTGAGATCTAATATCTATATGATATGATTTGGTAAATTAGAGTTTTTGACGTTAAGTGAAAGCTTCAACACAACAATAGAGATGTATTAGCAAATGCTATAATAGCATGTGGGTCTAAAGCTAACAAACAGAAATGTATCAAGTTACAGAAAAAGGGGAAAAAAAGAAGAAATATAGCCAAAGCTTTTTTGGCTATACATCTCCTATGGATTATAGAAGTGCAGTTAGTTCTGCATTCCTGTGATCCATTTTCAGCAAACAGTCGGCTAACTGTCAGCTGACATCACATACCCAGTCCAGGCTCTGGACAGATCCCCATATGGTCTGCCCAGATGCCTGGACTGGCAGCTGGCTCAACCTCTCAGCTAGCAGCTCCTGTCTCTCTGCACAGCCCAGTGTTCCAGTGAGTGCTGGAGGGACAGAATGCTGGTGATTGCCAGTCACCAGCTTTCTGCAGGCTGAAGACCAAGAGCTGAGCAATCAGTTTTTGATCACTCAGTTCTCAGTCTTAGAGGGGGCAAGGAACAGCTGCAGCTGGGATCAGTGCTGCAGCCATCTAGGTAAGTATGGTTGTTTTGTTTTTTGTTTTTTTCTACTAATCCTATACTTCGCTTTTAAACTTAAAGGAGTTATAGAACATACTATAAGATAATATTAATACAAAAACAGCGAGACAGACAACACATGCAAAGACCAGCATGTATACATGTAAGTGCCAAAGAGATGTCTGATATTTACCAGCTGTGTAGCAGGGAGCCCCCTATGATGATCTTTGGATTTCTCCCTGTCTCCATCCAAGACCTAACAAAATATTGACCTATCTCTCATAGATTTGTATGAAGCCATCCCGATTGGTGGGCCTATCTATTCCATCTAGTGAAATATGACTCATCTCATCCAGGATTGGATAATTTCCCCAACCCCTGTAGTTAGCATAACTCAGCCCCTCATTAGCACAAACTTTTTTGGAGGGAGCTAAGTATGCAAGTTCATAACCGTTTTGGAGGGAAAATTAGATTGCAAGTTCCTGACATATTTGCAGGGAAATTATGCATTCTTGGAAAGATGGTCACCATCATTGTATATCTAAAGAGGGAGCCCTTTGAAGAGGACATATTGAAAAACAAAAGAGATTTAAATGGCCTGATCTAGCTAATTCCTTTAGCCCCATAGTGTCTGAGGTAAGGTAATAAATAAAATTGTTGTCCCTTCTCAAATACAATATTAGATCTGGTAAATTATGGAGTATTCCCTGTGGCACACTCATGTACAGAATATTTTGTTCAAATATTTTATTGTAAGAAAAAAGGGGTCATGTTACCCAACAGGTTGACAAAGAGGGGGGTCGCCCCATACAAACATGGAATTACAAAGACATATGACAAGTGAAAGAAGGCAAAGGTTAAGGTACATTGGTAGTATTCATGCTGGTGACCTATTACATCCGTTTATCTTTAATACACAAGTTTGAGTACAGGATGGAACTTATTTACATCAGTGGAGTTCAGTATGGCTAAGTGGAGTTGAGGTTTCACATATATGCAAATTACATTGTTTTGAGTTTCTCAGGATGTATATTGAGCACAGTACAGGTGCACAGAGAGGCTAGTTGTGTACCCGCTGAGCTGATATGGGATTATATGCTCCTTTATGAGTTGAGCATTGGGGTACGCAGTATTAGCTAGCGTAAGATTATGGCCGGTGTCCCCTATATAAGGATAGTCAAAATAGGAAAAAGAGGAGAAGAAAGAAGGGATGGGGAAAAACAGAGGGAGATTAAGGGGGGACACCGGGAGGGGAAGGGAGGCCCAGTGTAGTCGAGAGGTGCTTGGTGTTATGATATCGAAACTGTAGTTTTTAGGGGAGAGGAAGGTTGTTATCAAAGTCTGGTGGGAGAAAGTGGTGTACCCATGGTTGTCATAGTCATTCAAATTTGGAGATTGAGTCAAGGATGGTTGCTTCTATTTTGGCATGTATCATGGCTTTAGTGACTCTGTGTTTAGTCTCCAGACTTTGTAGCGACATGTACAGAATATCTTATCAAACTTTAATCAAACTTATCTGGAAAACCAACCAATCACACCCCTCAACCTGAATCCTTGTTTCTAAATATATTTTTACATATATCTTTATATACCACTAAACGTGTAACTTGTTTAAAATATAGCTATACAAATATCTATTTGCATTCTCTAAGGGCTTGTTTACACTTGCTTCACAATGTGGCAGTGAACATGCATTTTTAGAGCACTCTGAATGCCAGTCAAAGCCCCGTCACTAAATAAAATGGTTAGCTTAACATCCTGTTTACACTTCATGTTTTCTTTGCTTTGCTTCAAACATTATATCCCATGTCATTTTCATGGTTCTTCAAAGCATCTTCAAAGCCTCTATAGAAGTCGATGACAAAGCTTGCTTACAGCACCTGCAGCTTTTGAGAGGCTTATATTCAGATTTAGCTTCACTTTGTTTTGGAGGTATTGCAGGTATGAGATGTCAACACGCACACATGGCATCTGCCAAGTTTCATTAAAGCTTCATAAAAGCATCATCGAAGCATCATTAAAGCATCACCGAAGCATTGCAGAAGCATCAAAATCACAATAAAAAAGCATGTTGAAGCGGTAGGCACTTTAAGGTGTGCTGAAGTCAAAGCAAGTGTAAATGAGCCCTAATCGATATTACACATAAACTCCTCATATGGCAACAGTTTGTATACTATAATGATTTTAAAGATAACATGGATTTTTTTTATTTAATCAATGGTTAAATGCAATCTAACTTCAATAAAAGAACTATAAATATGCAGCAAATCACATTAGATGGAGCAACATGTTTCCACAGAATCTGTCACTATTTTGGATTGAGGCAACAATTAATTACTTAACTCTAGGTGTAGATGTGTGCAGTAATTTTCTTTAGTGTCCAATGCTCAGAACACAGTTAAGAGCTCTGATTCTGATTGAAGAACACCAGAGATTTAAAAGTAATCAGTGAAAATGGAGCAGTTAATCTACTTAGCCAGCAGCAGACATGGAAAGCAGACCTTATAGATAGGGTTGCCACATCATCCCTTTAATCCAGGACACATATGAATTACACAGGTTCTGAGGCTGATTTAATGCAGATAGGACACCAAGTGAGTTTAATTACCACCTTAATCAGACACAGACCCTGTGTAATTCATATGAGTCCTGGATTAAAGGGATGATGTGGCAACCCTACTTGTAGATGATCTCAAAACCTGGATTGTGCTATTTGCAGTTACTGTGGTCAGATTCAGTGTCATTATCTCCTACTGCCTACCATAGAAGGCAACTATGATCATTTGAGTTCAGTGAAACACAGAAGGCAGGTTGGGCAGACCTGAGATTCATGTCAGGTTCTGAAGTTGCTAGCTGAATACAAGAGTTCTCCAAGTTTCACAACTTTTAAGACACTCTGCTAAGGAAAACAATAGTTCATTCAAGCCCCTGTGAATGTCTTTTGTCAATGCATGCTACCTTTTAAGCATTTTTCAGGTGACTGCTTAATTTTAAAAAACATAATTTTAATTAAGTTCCAAAAAAAATTTATTTTCACTATTGGTTACTTGCCTATGGAAGGTAATGATAAATAATTACACTGCTTAGGTGATCATGATGTTACCTAAGGATGATGAGGATGATGGTAATAATAACACAAAAAAAATAACAATAATAAATGTTTTATTAACAATACAGATTGTGCTGCAACAACACGTTTGCTCATATCAATATAATAGATAAGTTCATACTAAGCTATTTATACAATTTCAGCTAAATTGTACAAATAATGACATAAAGGAACATTGTCTTGATTTTATAGAAATGTAACAAGTGACACAGAGTACAAACAGTTTGATGAAAATATTTTCTGGACCAAGCTATTGTGAAGTAATTGCAGGTAGTTTAAAGACTGACAGATGAATGAGAAATACGTTCATACATATTGAAATACCTGATTCTTTAAAGCCATGTAAAATGCTGGCGGCCTCTAAAAGGTTCAATTTAATGTTATTATTTAAAGTCTTATTCCTATAAATTATGTTCTTGAATATGTAGATAAGTTATCCATGTATGTAAGCAAGCTATTGGACAGTTTGGATAATTATTTTAATTTTCATTTCAGGATTAATTATGTTTATTCTGATGCATTGCTAATATGATTTTTGATGATTACATTGTTGCAATTTTTTGTTTACATGTACATATCAAAACTGCATCCTAATTAACATAATTACCAAATGTTTTTATTTTAATTTAGTTAGTGGCAATTTGTAAACCTTTTTTTAAATATATGACAAGATTATGTTTATTTTGTTGCTATCCTTTCTCTTAACCAACTAGCTGTTCAGTGGGAAACAAAAGGGGCATATTTATAAAGGGACAGATGTGACCTTTACAAAACTTCCATGCAGGTCAATCGTCCTTGTGCATTTCTTTAAAACTACAGTGAACAATCACCACCTGTGAATGTTTGGTGAATTTCACATTCACTACTTTATAAATATGTCCCTAAAGGTGGTTGTTTACAATGATTTAGGATTGTTTAACCATTTGAGCTCTGGAAAGTTTTACCCCCTTAATGACCAGGCCATTGCACTGCACTACTTTAACTGGCAAACTGCAACACTGTACACAAATTAAATTTATATAATTTTCACACACATATAGAGCTTTCTTTTGGTGGTATTTGATCACCACTGGGTATTTTATTTTTTATAATATAAATGAAGAAAATTATATTTTCTACTTTCTGTTTTAAAGAAAATCCAATAAAATCAAATTTTGTTGAAAATGTAAGCCAACATGTATTCTGCTACATGTCTTTGTTAAAAAAAATTCCCAATAAGTGTATATTAATTGGTTTGTGTGAAAGTTTTAGCGTTATAGTGTATATATTTGAAAATTGATCAATCCTGATTTACTAGCAGCCGATCTAATTTCTTCAGGACCTTAAAAAGGACAGTGCAAATTACCCCATTTTGGAAAGTGTGGGGTAGTCAGAGGCATTTAGTAAGAGACATGGTAAGTTTTTTGAAGTTGTAATTTTTTGTCACAATTGTTTGGAAAATGAATAATATATGTTTTTTTTCACATTTTTTTTACATACTCTTACCAGCACAACATTAGCATATGACTGGTGTGATGGGGATCAGGGACACTGTCTGGTGACAGTATGTAAAAAAAGTAAAAAAAAAAAATTGGAAATTATTTTTTATTCAATTTATTTTATTTTTTAAGCAATTTTTTATTTTTTACTATTTGTTTTACATGCTTTCATCAGAGTAGTTCAGCATCACCATAGTAACACTATACTACTCTGGGGAGTGATTAGGGATGGGCACTGATAGGTGGCACTGATGGGCACTGGTAGGCAACACTGATAAGGAGGCACTGATGGACACTGATTGACAGCACTGGCGGGCATTGATTGGCAGCACTGGCAGGCACAGATTGGCAACACTGGTGGGCACAGATTGACAGCACTGGTGGGCACTGTTGGGACTGCCCTGATTATGAGTGCACATGTCCCTTTTACACAAGCCAGTTATTGTCTCTCTTCTCCTCTCCTCATTCTGTCAACATGAGGAAAGGAGTGCGGATAACTGGCTTCTGTTTACATCCGTGATCAGCTGTGATTGGACACCTGATCCGATTCTGTGATCAGAAGTGTCTGCAGCAGGAATGCGGTGGGCGCGATCATGGGAGGCGTTCATGTGACGGTCTCCCAGAACTAGCCAGTCACGCTGTAGCTGTCATTCAGCTATAACATGGTCTGCAATTGGTTAATTGAATAGGACAAACAATGAACATCAACAGTATCAAAACTTGAGCATAAAACTTTCACAGAGTTATGTGCCTCTGTTATAGAACCTCTATGGAGTCAGCCAAAAAGATGCTAGAAGTTTCAGAGCAAAGCTTGCCATTGTTACCTCAGTAGAGATCTTCACTACAGAAAAGACATGCTATGGGCAATAAATGAAAAAATATTTTCGTTTTTTCAGCCTTTTTCATTTAAATATTTATTTTTTGAAAAGTTTAAATTTTAAATTTTGGTGCGGGCCCTTGGGTGTTGGCGTTGCCAGAACACTGTAACCCTTTGCAGTTACTCTTGTTGGGTTGTAAATTAGTTTAAAAATTGTGATGACATACCCCAGTCAAACAGGTGCTGAAAAATTGGGCCTTGGGTGTTGACGGTGCCAGACCACTGTAACTCCTTGCAGTTGCAGTTACTCTTGTTGGGCACAGGAACGGGCCCTGCTGTTGTAAATTAGTTTAACCACTCAAACCTTGGAGCCCTTTTCTACACTTGTTGTTTACAAGTTAAGTTCATTTTTTTTTTTTGCTAGAAAATTACTTAGAATCCCAAATATTATATATTTTTTCAAACACCTTAGAGAATAAAATGGTGATTGTTGCATTACTTTTTGTCATACGGTATTTGAGCAGTGGTCTTTCAAGCGCAATTTTTTTTGGAAAACAATCACTTTTTTGAGTTAAAAAATAAGACAACAGTAACGTTAGCCCAATTTTTTTGTATATTGTGAAAGAGGATATTACACCGAGTATATAAATACCATACATGTTACGGTTTAAAATTGTGCACACTTGCGGAATGGCGACAAACTCTGGTACATAAAAATCTCCATAGGCGATGCTTTAAAAAATGTTAACAGTTACCAGGTTAGAGGTGCAGAGAAAGTCTTTTGCTAGAATTATTGCTCACACTCTGGCGATCGTGGCGATACCTCTCATGTGTGGTTTGAACACCGTATTCATATGCATATGCGCTTTCTTTGCTACATGAGCTCGCAGGGATGGTGGCGCTTTAATTTTTTTTTTTATTTATCTTATTTTATTTCTTTTTTTAACACTGTTCATTAAAAAAAAAATCTGATCACTTTTATTGCTATCACAAGGAATGTAAACATCCCTTGTGATAGTAATATATGGTGACAGGCACTCTTTATGGAGGGATGGGGATTCCAAAAGACCCCCCATCCCTCCTTTACACTTCACAGTATTCAGATCACCAAAAACTGCGATCGGAGCTCCGGTCTCCCAGTGGGCAGGGAGACCGGAGAAGAGCTGCAGACGGTGGCGGGAGAGGGGATGGCCCCTCCCTGGGATAACGACCTAGCAGCCGGATCGACTATTATCACTGGATAGCCAGTGATAATGGCCTGCTCTAAAAAACGGTACCGGGGTATAGCCTGTAGCTTAATGCTGCCGCTGTTTATAAACGGAGATCCGCGTTAAGTGGTTAAAAATTGTGATGACTTGCCCCAGTCAAACAGGTGCTGAAAAATTGGGCCTTGGGTGTTGTCGGTGCCAGAACACTGTAACCCTTTGCAGCTACTCTTGTTGGGCGCAGAAACAGGCCCTGCTGTTGTAAATTAGTTTAACCACTTAACGTGAATTGCTATTTATAAACAGTGGCTGCTTTAAGTGGAAGTATCGGGGTATAGCTACAGGCTATACCCCAGTACCATTTTTTATAGCAGGTGGCTGGCTATCCGGTGATAACAGCTGATCCATCTTGGGAGCCGCTCGGTCATTATCCCAGGCAGCGGGAAGGGACATGCCCCCTCCCACCACCGTCCTCCGCTCTTCTCCAGCCTCCCGTCCCACCGTTACAACGTCACTTCTGGTTTACTTGGTGGCTAATGGTGCCGGTTTTAAAAAAATTACAGTATTCAGAATTGCTGTTTTTGGTGATCTGAATACTGTGAAGTGTAAAGGAGGGATGGGGGGGGGACTTTTAGACTCCATAAAGAGTACCCATCACCACATATTACTATCACAAGGGATGTTTACATTCATTGTGATAGCAATAAAAGTGATCAGTGTTAACAAGTGTTAAAAATAAAGATAAAATAAATAATAATAATGTTTTAAAGCGCCACCATCCCCGCGAGCTCGTGCAGCAAAGAAAAGGCATACATACGCGTACGCATATGAAAACTGTGTTCAAACCACACATATGAGGTATTGCCACGATTGCCGGAGTGTGAGCAATAATTATAGCAAAATACCTCCTCTGCAGCTCTAACTTGGTAACCGTTAAAAATGTTTAAAGCATCGCCTATGGGAGGTTTTTAAGTACCAGTGTTTGTCGCCACTCCGCAAGTGTGCGCAATCTTCAACCGTAACATGTATGGTATCTCTTTACTCGGTGTAACATCCTCTTTCACAATATACAAAAAAATTGGGCTAACTTTACTGTTGTCTTATTTTTTAACTCGAAAACGTGATTTTTTTCTAAAGAAAAATCACGCTTGAAAGGCCGCTGCACAAATACAGTGTGACAAAAAGTATTGCAACAATCACTATTTTATTCTGTAGGGTGTTTGAAAAAAATATGCGTAATGTTTGGGGGTTCTAAGTAATTGTCTAGCAAAGAAAACTAATTTTAACTTGTAAACAACAAATGTAAAAAAGGGCTCCAGGGGTTATGGGGTTAAAAATTGTATATATTTTAAGACACCACATCAAGTGTACTATATACAATATGTACACCCCCGAATGCACTATAATGCACTGATATATAGTGTACACTCAATACGCTGTTTATATATACAGTATCTCACAAAAGTGATTACACCCCTCACATTTTTGTAAATATTTTTTCTTTTGATGTGACAACACTGAAGAAATGACACTTTGCTAAATGTAAAGTAGTGAGTGTACAGCTTGTACAACAGTGTAAATTTGCTGTCCCGTCCAAATAACTCAACACACATTCATTAATGTCTAAACCGCTGGCAACAAAAGTGAGTACACCCCTAAGTGAAAATGTCCAAATTGGGCCCAATTAGCCATTTTCCCTCCCAGGTGTCATGTGACTCATTAGTGTTACAAGGTCTCAGGTGTGATTGTGCAACAGGTTTGTTAAATTTGGTGTTATCGCTCTCACTCTCATACAGTCACTAGAAGTTCTACATGGCACCTCATGGCAAAGAACTCTCAGAGGATCTGAAAAAAAGGATTGTTGCTCTACTAAAGATGGCCTAGGCTATAAGAAGATTGCCAAGACCCTGAAACTGAGCTGCAGCATGGTGGCCAAGACCATACAGCAGTATAACAGGACAGGTTCCACTCACAAAAGACCCCGCCATGGTCGACCAAAGAAGTTGAGTGCACGTGAAGAAGAAAGCCTCTTCTAAAGATGATGCACAAGAAATTCCGCAAACAGTTTGCTGAAGACAAGCAGACTAAGGGCATGGATTACTGGAACCATGTCCTGTGGTCTGATGAGACTAAGATAAACGTATTTGGTTGAGACTAAGATAAACTTATTTGGTTCAGATTGTGTCAAGTGTGTGTTGCGGCAACCAGGTGGGGAGCACAAAGACAAGTGTGTCTTGCCTACCGTCAAGCATGGTAGTGAGAGTGTCATGGTCTGGGGCTACATGAGTGCTGCCGGCACTGGAGAGCTCCAGTTCATTGAAGGAACCATGAATGCCAACATGTACTGTGACATACTGAAGCAGAGCAAGATCCCCTCTCTTCCGAAGAAATCGTTCCGTCACCAAAAGAACCTCCACACAAACCCCAACAATAGTTCAACCTTATGACGGGACGTCGGGTCAGAGGCTTCTCTCCCCTAGAACGAGACGAAGTCATACAGTGTCATGTACAACCGTAAGTACCAAGGAAGTTACTTGACCTCGAGAGGTCACGGCCGTCGTGAGTACATCGGGGTCT
>BLSH010158860.1:35875-52934 GCA_018402905.1 Glandirana rugosa | reverse complement strand
ATTTACCGTTAACACTAAAAAAATAGTGTTTATACTCATTCTTATATTTAGCCGGTTTTGGCCACTTTTTTTTTCAAAAAAATATAAAAAAAAAAACAAATATATAAAGTGCTAGTGCTTATTAACCACTTACCAACCGGAATGTTTTCCAGCTTTAGGACCAGAGCACTTTTTGCGATTTGGCACTGCGTTGCTTTTTGCTTTAACTGACAATTGCGCGGTCGTGCGACGTTGCACCCAAACAAAATTTGCGTCCTTTTTTTCCCACAAATAGAGCTTTCTTTTGGTGGTATTTGATCACCGCTATAAACAAAAGAAGATCGACCATTTTGCAAAAAAACCTTAATTTCTTACTTTTTGCTAAAATTCAAATCCAAAAAAAATATAAAAAAACTTTTTTTTTCACCGGTTTTGGCCGATTTATATTCTTACTCATATTTGTGATAAAAAAATCACAATTGCCATTTATTGATTGGTTTACGCAAAAGTGGCCGCGTTTACGGATGATGAGAATTCATTTCTGGGGTTTTTATTTTTTTTATTATTTTTTACTATTAATGGCGGCGATCTGCGATTTTTAGCGGTACTGCGATATTGCAGCGGACATGTAGGACATTTTTGACACTTTTTTGGGACCAATGACATTTATTCAGCGATCAGAAATTTAAATGTCCACTGATTACTGTATAAATGTCATTGGCAGTGAAGGGGTTAACCTGGGGGGGAGAGCTAGGGGTTAACTGTGTACCCTGGGTGTGTTCTTACTGTGGGGGGGTTGGGCTACCATGGACATGAGAGATCTAACTGATCCCAGTGACAGGGATCAGTAGATCTCCCATGCCCGCACTGTCAGAATGGGGAACCGCCGTGTTTACATCGAGGGTTCCCCATTCTTTGCCTGTAGCCGCTCATCGCGGCTCGCCGGCGGACATCGGGTCCGCCCGAGCCGCGGGCACACTCCTCAGGAGTGCGGCGCGCGTGCGCCCCCTAGCGGCCGTTCGCAGACCGCCGTCTAATTACGGCGATTCGCGCACAGCAACCCGACTGCCGCCATGAAAACACGGCAAGCGGTCGGGAAGTGGTTAAAGTCCAAAATAGTGAGAGACTCCATATGTTGTGATACACTCCAATCTGAAAGCTCCTTAACAGTGTCACCACGTGAATTATACACACACTGAGGCTCACCAGAACTTCAAGGGGTTAACAACATCTCCCAAACAAGGGGCTATCACTTTCTCAATGCTCCTCCAGATGAATCACAAAACCACTAGAGGTTAACAACATAAATTGAGCCAGCTGCCAATTCCTCGGTGTTCCTCCAGATAGATCACTCATAAAAAGGATAAACAGAGAGGCCCCTCATACTGTATCATTTTAAAAACGTTTATTACACTAAGATATGCGCTTACATGTAGAAGTTAGTAATGGTCATTGGTATATGGACAAACGAGCGGTTGTTACCCATCCGTGATCGCCGCTCCACTCCATCACAGTGACACTGTCGGCTAACTCATGCTCCATTCGGATCGTCATGTGGCTCCCCCTCTGACGCGTTTCGTCACTTCCGACTTGGTCACAAGGGCTGGCCACACGACAAGATGACCCAACTTAAGTAATGGCTTGTTAAAGCCACCAAGTGGTCCCAAAAAGGAATTACTCATTTAACACTAGTTATACGGCACACTATCCGTCTGTATCATTAACCCTTAATACACTGATCAGCCTCAATGAAAATGCGAAATTTCCTTCTTGGAAATATCCCTCACCTTGTTTACTCCCCTCCAATTGGGAACTAATTTCTCAACACCCCAAAACTGCAAAAAGATGGGTCCCTTTTGTGAACAGCCCTATAGTGTAGAGAAACACTATGGTCCCTAAAACATTTTTAGATGTTCGTAACATGTTCACCTATGCAGACTTTTAATGGTCGTTTGGTGCGTCCGACATACATTAAACCACACGGACACATTAACACATATACAACATGTGTGGTATGACACGTTATAAATTGATTAATCATGTAGTCAGTGTCCATGCTTGTAGAGTGAAAGTTAGTTCTTAATCTCATCCTATTGCCCGTTAATCTGCAGGCTCTACATGAGCCACATGACCTGAAGCCCTTTCTATCAGGCCATAGGGTGGTACCCCTGCTACTAATGGGAGGGTCTAAAATCTTCTGTACTAGAGTGTCCCCAAAACTAGGAGCCCTCCTATATACAAAGCTAGGTCTAGTAGGGAGAACAGGTCCAAGCGTCCGGTCCATCATTAAAATGTGCCAGTGCCTCTGAAAGATATTCTCAATCTCAAGATATTGATTATGATAGTCAGAAATGAAGCTCCTTTGTTTATCCAAATCAGCTTCACCAAAGTTCTGTTTATTGGTCAGCAGGTTATCTCTCGGAGTCTCTAACACCCTAACGATCTCTCTATTTAGAGACTCTGTCTTATAATGCTGCTTGTTATATATTTATTGTCCTTTAAAATTGCGGCTGTAATGTATTGCTGGCTCCTAGCAATATTCAGAAAAATCACTGAGAAAATTTGCGTAGGGCCCCCCCCCCCCCAGTGCACACCAGGCCCTTCGGGTCTGGTTTGGATTTTAAGGGGAGCCCCACACCAAAATTAAAAAAAAATTGATGTGGGGTCCCCCCTAAAATCCAAACCAGACCCTTATGTGAGCATGCAACCTGGCCGGCCTGGATAGGGGGGATGGCCGAGTGCCCCCCTCCTGAACCGTACCAGGCTACATGCCCTCAACATTCGGAGTATGGGTGCTTTGGGGCAGGGGGGGCTCTGAGCCCCCACCCCAAAGCATCTTCCCCACAACCCTGTGCTGTGGTTGTGGGGGTCTGCAGGCGGGGGTTTATCAGAATCGGGAAGCCCCGTATAATAAGGGGCCCCCAGATCCCGACCCCCCTATGTGAATTAGTATAGGGTACATCATACCCATACCAATTCACCAAAAAGTGTCAAAGAAAAGGAAAAACCACAGGAGACACTTAGGGACAAGTCATTTATTAAAAAAGAGCCCCCGTTGTAATTCATTGTGCGAAGGACCCGAAAAAAAAATGCAACATTGTATAAGATTAATAAAGCATTGGGTACCATCACAGGTTTGGTTTTTTTCAGCCTTTTTAAAAATGAAATTGAACTGAGAGAGCCTGACTTAGTTAATACAATAAAAATGGTGTATGAAACCTAGTAATAACGTATAACCTTGGCTTGTTGAAGTAAAACAGTGAAAAACCTGGGTAATAAACTAAGCATATGATAAAACAACCTCTGCTTGTGAATAGTTTCATCATATGCTTGTTTCAAATTTCCCAGGTGTCCAGAGGTATACTGGCTCCCAGTTCCATTATGGGTACTGAGCTTGTCCAAAGAGGGATTATTACTGAAATGGAAACCTCTAAGCTCAAAAACACCCAGGAATCTATTCATAAATGTTTTAAAAAAATATTCAAATGAGGGAAACCTGGATGAAGCTTGTGAGTAAAAACATTTAAATATAAACCCCTCACTATATATATGAACAATAAACAGAGGAAAGAAAAAAAATACATATATATATATATATATATATATATATATATATATATATATATATACAGAATTTCACAAAAGTGAGTACACCCCTCACATTTTTGTAAATATTTTATTATATCTTTTCATGTGACACTTTGCTACAATGTAAAGTAGTGGGTGTACAGCTTGTATAACAGTGTAAATGTGCTGCCCCCTCAAAATAACTCAACACACAGCCTTTAATGTCTAAACCTCTGGCAACAAAAGTGAGTACACCCCTACATGAAAATGTACAAATTTGGCCCAATAAGCCATTTTCCCTTCCTGGTGTCATGTGACTCGCTAGTGTTACAAGGTCTCAGGTGTGAATGGGGAGCAGGCATGTTAAATTTGGTGTGATCACTCTCACTCTCTCATACTGGTCACTGGAAGTTCAACATGGCACCTCATGGCAAAGAACTCTCTGAGGATCTGAAAAAAATTGTTGCTCTACATAAAGATGGCCTAGGCTATAAGAAGGTTGCCAAGACCAAAATTGAGCTTTTTGGCCACAACCACAAACACTACATTTGGACAGGAGTCAACAAGGCCTGTGAAACACGGAGGTGGATCGCTGATGTTTTGGGGATGTGTGAGCTACAAAGGCACAGGGAATTGGGTCAAAACTGATGGCAGGAACATTTGCATTCATCAGCCAGGAAGCTGCTCATGGGATGTACTTGGACATTCCAACATGGCAATGATCCAAAACACAAGGCCAAGTCGACCTGTCATTGGCTACAACAGAATAAAGTGAAGGTTCTGGAGTGGCCATCTCAGTCTCCTGATCTCAATATCATTGAGCCACTCTGGGGAGATCTCAAACATGCAGTTCATGCAAGACAGCCCAAGTATTTCCAGGAATTGGAGGCTTTTTGCCAAGAGGAATGGGCAGCTGTATCATCTGACAAGATAAAGAGCCTCACCCACACATACTACAAAAGACTTCAAGCTGTCATTGATGTTAAAGGGGGCAATGCACGGTATTAAGAACAGGGGTATGTAAACTTTTCATCAGGGTCATTTGGGTAGTTTCTGTTGTCATTATGATTTAAAAAGAGTAAACACAGTTGATTGATAACAAATGGCTTCAGCCAAACAGTAACCATGAGTGAAAGAAAAGTTTTCATGTTATCATTCATATTCTCTGAAAAATGGCCAAGAAATCATAAATTCTTCCAGGGTATGTAAACTTATGAGCACAACTGTGTATATATACAGGGTGGGCCATTTATATGCACCTGAAACTACGGATACTGGAAGCCTGTGCTAGCATTTCTCCTGCGGTGTTGCTATCAGTGTGTGAAGAGTGGGAGAAGAGGGTTGCATTGACAATCCAACACAATGGGCAGCACATTGAACACATTTTATAAGTGGTCAGAAACTTGTAAATAACTCATGAAAGAATAAAGTTACGTTAAAACCAAGCACACCATTGTTTTTCTTGTGAAATTCCCAATAAGTTTGATGTGTCACATGACCCTCTTCCTATTGAAAAAACAAAAGTTGGATTCAAAATGTCCGACTTCAAAATGGCCGCCATGGTCACCACCCATCTTGAAAAGTTTCCCCCCTCGCATATACTAATATGCCACAAACAGGAAGTTAATATCACCAACCATTCCCATTTTATTAAGGTGTATCCATATAAATGGCCCACCCTGTATATTAATTAACTTTGTAAATTACAGTTCAACCTCAGAAATATGCCTAAAATAAATCACACTCTAAAGACAGTAAGAACACTGTAAAATGACATGTATGCATGTCCTAGCATTTGACATAATCCCCATTATTATGCACATTGTACGATAACAAACACATTTTTCAGCAGAGACAAGCATGTGATTACTCTTCAATTGCTACTTCATGTTAATCTTGTTTAATGCATGTTTTAACACTTATTAATCAATGCTATTTAAGTTTACAATGTGTTTGGACTTTATCCACTTGCCCCAATTACACTGATGTTTCTTTTTAATTTTGTCATGGTGTGTTGAAAAGTTAATCTATATGAGGATGCACTTTCTCTTTAAATTGGTTATTTGTCCAGTTAATAGCTTGACTGTTATCTAGACATGTTAACATTTTGTCTACCCTAACATAAAAGTTTGGATATCAGAGTCATTCCACTCTAAGATATTACCATTACCCCTCTAATAATTGTATGCTTGTGTGTTACAAGATACATGTTTGTATACTGGGCAAATTGGTTAATTTATAGCAAAGCTTGTACCTGGACATGCTACTGTTTCACACAGCATTGCAAGTAGATAAAGCCAGAGGGGATTAAAAAAGTTTTACCAGTTGTTATACAATATCTTGTGCCATAATATTCTAGTAAAAATCAATACAAATATTTAAGCAACACATATTTTGATCTCTTTATAGTGCTGTATTGCATTTTTTATGATTTATGTTTTTTTATTGGAAATGTCTTAAACTACCCTTTTCTCTTAGTGAAAATGCAAATGTATGACCTCATGCTTTAGTTCTCTATGTTGACTTAGCATAACATCCACATCTCCTCAAAAATGTCTTAATGCTGATTTTCATAGAATAGAAGGCAGGTTGTGTATCTGACCAGGTCCATTAGATTTTTTCTTTCAATAGGTTTTTATTTCAAAATAAACTGAATCATACAGGTTAAGGTCTTGAAAGTGGGAAATACAACCATTAGGTATTCATAGTTTATGTTGTAAGTTCAAGATAAATATAGGTATAGGTCCATTGGCACCCCTGATGGGAACAAACTGTGCTCAGGGGGACCCTGCCTACTGAACATTTTACATACACATCATTTATTATAGGCACTTGAATCATATCGTTTCAGTAGACATTTAGCTTGTAGCTTAAAAAACTGATTACACAAACACCATTATGTTGTTGGAAAAGGTCTCCTGGAGGAGGGAGCTGGGAATTGTCTAGGTCAGAGAGTCTCGGCTATGTATCTCAATAAGATCGTGATAAAGCCTCCATGAGCCTTTCCTTGAAACTGACAAGAGCCCAGCTTACTTGGTGTGTTACAGCAGATGTAAGAGGACAGAAAGGATGAAAGTAAAGTAGGAGGAAAAGGGGGGAGAGTTAGGACAAAAGAAGTAGAAGAGAAAGAAGAGCCAATCAACAGGGTAAGCATAAGAGTGAGGTCAAGCTGAAACTCCTGGTATTATTAAAATTCCTGCATATCAAGCCCAAGGTTCCCAAGTAGCCTCAGATTTCCTTGTGTTGTCTGTGAATGCACTTGTTAACTTTTCTTGGGTCATGATCCAGGAAATGTTATGTTTAGCTGCTGTGAAGGAGACTTTAGGTTGTTTCCAGGCCTTCACTATGGTCAGCTTGGCTCCTAAGAATATAAAGTGGACGAGTCTACAGCTGTATTTGGGGGTTTTGGGAAAATCTTGATTAAGAAGTACTACAGCTGGGGTCCTGGGAAGCTGGCAGGTCATCACTTTAAAGATGAAATTAAAGATTCTATTCCAGGAATTTCTAATTCTGGGGCATTCCCACCATATGTGAGGCATGGTCCCTATTAGCTGGCACTCCCAGAAGCATAGTGGGTTTGCTGATGGAAAAAGTGTAGCTGATTTAGCAGGAATTAGGTACCATCAGGTTACTACTTTGATGCTGACTTCCATTAAGATGTTTATGATACCTTTCAGAGCTCTAGAATATGCAGTTTGCCAACTCTCCAGGTCCCATTCCCTTTGCATATCTTTTTGCTAGGCTGTCATATAGGACGTTTTGCCCATGGGGAGAGCAAATGACTGGTATAAAGTTGAGATTCCACCCCTTTGGACCCCGGCTTGGCCACACCAGAGTTCATAATCTGTAAATTTGGGAGGGTTAGGTTTTTTGGGCCAGATTTTATGGAGGAAATGTTGTATTTGATGAAAGCGGAAGCATTCGCTTGTGGGTAAATCAAGTTTACTTAGATAGTAATTCAGAGTGATTGGGCCAGTCGAAGTGTAAAAATGACCAATTCGATACATCGCCTTATCTAGCCACCATTTGAATGAGTTCATTTCTAGACCAGGAGGGTTGTGGAAAATGTGGGTCAGGGGGCAGTTGTCAGAGACCAAGGAGGTTTTAAGCTTGTCCCAGAGGGCTAGGGCTTGAGATAGTATGGGAGAGTGAATTGGTGGGAGCTTCTCCGGGGGGACCCAGAGTAGGAAGTCTAGGGTATGTGTCTGGACTGCTTGCCTTTCTATTTGTGTCCAATCAAGTTTCCCTAGTCTGGAGTATACTGTTGATAGTTGTGCAATTCTAGCTGCCTGATAGTAACACTGTAATCTCAGTAGTCCGAGTCCTCCCTTCTTCATTGGATGGAAGAGCGTTCTTTGAGGTAGTATGTATCCCATCCCACCCCAGATGAATTTGTTGATTTTGCCTTGGAAAGTGTTTAAGTGGTCCTTCCTGACTAAGATTGGAAGGGCCCTAAATAGATATAGCAGTCTGGGTAGTAACGTCATTTTTATTGAGTGGATTCTACCCAACCAGGATAGTTCACCTTTGGTCCACGTCTGTAGGTCTAGCTCTATTTTTCTATATGTTGGGGGGAAGTTAGCCTGATATAAGTGTTCGATTTTAGCTGTGAGGGATATACCCAGATATCTGATGTAGTATTCACTCCATACAAATTTGAAAGTGTTTTTTTAGTTGGGATACTGTCTCTGGGGGGAGCAAAATGTTTAGAGCTTGTGATTTGGTGAGGTTAACTTTGACGCTAGAGATCCATGCAAAATGATCTAGGAGTTTACAGAGGTTGGGGAGGGAAGTAATCAGAGATGTTATAAAAAGGAGGATGTTGTTTACAAACAGTCCACACTTATGTGTCTGAGCACCACATTGAACGCCTTGAATATTTGGGTTAGTACATATGGCTATGGCTAGGGATTCGATCGCAATGGCAAAAATAAGAGGAGAGAGGGGGCAGCCTTGTCTCATGCCCTTGGCTTTGGTGGGACGGGTGAGCTGCGCCGTTGGAGGTTTCAAGTTATCTAAACCTTGATTGAAGGTGGTATTGGAGTCACTTCGCAGGATTACTGTGACTTCCAGTAGGGGAGTGATAGTTTTGAACAGGGTTTGGAAAAAATTTGGCTTGCCCTTTGTTGGGGGCATAATAAGCAACTATGGAGTATAGTTGACCTTCTATGGTCCCTTTCACCAGAAGAAACCTTCCTTCCGGGTCTTTATGTTCTGATTGTAATGTGAAATCGCAGTGTTTTGAAAATAGGATAGCTGCTTCTCTAGTTTTGTCCTCTACGTTTGCTAGGAAAAATGTGGGAAAATGTGCATGGAGGAATTTGGGATTATACCTTGCCGGGAAATGGGTTTCCTGTAGCAAGACAATCTCTAATTTGAGTGAGCGATAATTGTCAAAAGCTTTCCTCCTTTTAATCAGGGAATTTAACCCTGGACATTGTGGGTGGCTACTTTCAAATGTTGTGGTGTGCACTTAGGTTTAGCCATGGTTTCGGGGGGTAGAATTCCATTAAGACCATTATCACTTACCCTCAGTTGTCTTCTCACTGAGATTTCTTTGATCTATACCACCAGCGAAGTGAGTTGGGGGGGTGGATGGATGGAGGTGCGAAACCTGCTGATTGGCTGGAAAAAATAGAGGAGTTAGGAAAGGATGACAGGGGATAGATTTGAGAAGAGTTAGAGGTAGTCTCATAGGAGACTCCGTGGGTTTGGGGAACAAAATTTCCACCAAACTCCTACACATTAATCGTTTGCCCCACAATGGGGGGATAACGTCCAATCCCACAGGGCTGGGTTGTCCGCAACCATGGGATGGAGGAGGCACATATAAGTCACCACGGCCGGTGGCACATTTTAAAACAGTAAAACATAAACATTGTGAAAGAAACAGAAATAAACAGTAACTTGAGGCAGGATCACTGACCACACCCAGGATCTAGGTGTGAACCCCCCCCCCCCCAAGGATGGGGGGAGCCCCCCAGAGTTCAGAAAAAGCACATTGTGGGGTCATAGTCCCTGATGGGAACGTCAGGGTCATGAGTGGCTTTGTCCATCTCCTATCCCCTAGAGGGGAGAGGAGAGAGCTGCTAAAGTGTTGGATCTAGACATATATAACTTGTCATAAAAAGTAACTAAAATTTAAAGTAACAATGGAGGGCTTGTCTTCCCTGTTAGGGTCAAGAACCAAAGCTCCTATGTCCGGGTGGGAGAAGACAAATAGGGAGATATTAGGAACATGGGTGTCCTGAAGTTCTGCATGAGAATATCATGGAGGTCTATTGTCTTTAGATCTCTTGGTCTTGGTCTGGTTCCAGACTGGGGTCACAAGGCTGGATGGTGTGGTCCGCTTAGAGGTTCCGATGTTACAGTTGGCAAAGTCCATGGCTGCTTCCTGAGAGATGAGCTTCAGGTCCAGGTGTATTCTTTCCCCATCAGGGAGGTTGGAGAAAGCACTTGATGTCCTTTTGTGAGAGGACTGTCAGGAGGGGTTTAAAGGCTCTGCTCCCCTGAATCATAGAAGGAGATAAGTCTGCAAAAATTTGAACTTGGTGTCCCTTGCAGAGGATTTGAGGCATGGAGCGGGCCTGTTTCATGACTTCCTTTTTTATGTTGTAAAAGCGGTGCTTAACTATGATGTCTCTGGGGGACCCGTCCTTCCTGGGGGGTCCCAGGGCCCTGTGAGCCCTGTCCAGCTCCAAGTGGTGTTGTGGGGCATTGGGTATCAAATTTTTGATGAGATCTTGGACGGCCATGGGAATATCAAAAATTGTTTCAGGTAGGCACCTGATCCTGAATTGTACATTCTAGACCTATTCTCCAGGTCATCTATTCTGGAGAGTACAGTTTCCAGTTGTTCTTGCAGGACCTGGATATGGGCCGAGTCCTGATCTCTGGAGACAGAGATATCTAGTTTGTTCTCAATGGCTTCTGTTCTATCTCCCAGGTTTTGAATCTCTGATTTGATGTCTCCCGTCATTTTGGCTGCAGTTTGTGCTAGTCCTTTGTCTAGTAGGTCTGAGAGTTTAAAGAATAAGTCCTGCGCTTGAAAAGCAGCATCCAGGCCTATAGTGTATGGGGATTGGGCCTGCTGGGGGTGGACTGGAGAAGGCTCTAATGAGGAGAAGGTATATTCTCCCATGGAACGGCCTATTAGCGACACAGTGGACGCTGGAGAGAGGACATGCAGCTACTGAATTCCGGCATGTATCGTGGGGGGATAGGGTTAGGTTACCGGAGCCAATACCTGGCCTGGTTATTGTGTTCCCTCTGCGACCTGTTCATGTGGAGGAGCTGTGGCGGCCATCTTGGTACACCCGGGCCACGCAGTGTCTGTAAATAGCAGCCCGAGATCCCTTCTCACGGACTATCCCAACATCCAAGGGGGTGCCCCAATGTCTCAGGGGCTGAGTGGCATCTGCGGAGCTGGTCCCAGGGGGTTGCAATGCGCTGTGTCAGCGCCGCTTGGCCGAGGTGTTGCAGAGCTCCGGGCTCAAGCAGCCATCTTGGAGCTCTCGCGCATGGGCCTAGTTTATATTGAACTTGGTCTAACTCAGGTGAACTCCTGTCTAGCTCAGGTGCCCATTAGACTATACAGTCATTTAGACCCTTTTACAACTGCTGTATGTATGGAGGTAAGTTGTTAGTACAATGTCGGAGTGATTGCAAATCTATTTCTAAGACTTCAACTGGGCTTTAACGCTTACACATTGATTTTCAAACTGTACTGTTCATGACACACATAATTGTGTAAGTGATATTGCTCTAAGGCAAAAAAATTGTGATACAAGTGAGTGTGTAAACGTAGGTGAGCTGCTATATCTCAATCAAACTCATTGAAAATCAAATATAATACAAACAATAGTATAGCGCTCAAACCATATGAAATAAAATGAAAATTAGAATAATTCCGTGAATAAAATTATATTGATGAGTCCGTGACAGTCAATAATAATGAAAACATCAGGTGTGCACAATCTTCACTGGAAGTGATGTGACAAAACTGCTCAAGGATGCGGGTAAAATCCTCAAATGGAGGTAAATTGGAGGCTTACCAGATACCGGTTGAATATAGGCGTAGAACCACCTCAAGGGGATCCTGGCCGTGGAGATCTCATCTCGTCCAAGGTGTTCCCAGCTATGGAAGAGGGCTTTGCACCGGTTCTGGATCTCAGCAGGTCTTCCTTCTGATGGGCAATGCGTCACACAATCCTTGACGGTGGAGTGGGTCTTGCTTGTAAGACAAGGATATCCTGGAGATGCCTCTCAGTAATGTGTCCAGGTAGGTAGAATTGACCAATGGTCCAAAAATATGGATGAGCAACCGAGGGGATAAGAGAAGACTCGGAATAGTGTAAAACCCCAGATGATGAGGTATATTTATTAAGTAGCGATAAAAAGTCCTTCAGGTACAAAATGTCAGATAAAATATTCCAAGCATAAAATCACAAGCAGCATTTCAGTGTAGTGGGCTAGCCGACGCGTTTTGTATAAGAATACGTCCTCTGGGGTTGCCATCCCAAGAAATGATTATATAGCCCTTATGCACCTTTAATTAGGGGTGAATCTACTTCCACCCTCAGGTCATGGGCGGACATGGAGACAAGCACTTCCGGTGTGAACTGGATGCAATAAAGGGTGATTACAATGGTTCCAAAATACCTCTAAAAGCTCTCCAAACCTAGATCACAATTACCTCTTCAGTGGTAACTCATAGGTAGGAAATTGTGTCTTAGGTTAATATTATATCTCTGGCCACCAACGAATATATTGTTCGTTTGACATTCATGGATACTTCCAATCACAGTGTGCCCAAACACTACCTAAGGGTACATGACAGGAACCCTAATGGCACTTTGTTCTCTGTGATTGACAGGTTTACTCCACATTGGAGAGGTAGTAATATCGTAAGGGGTGTCTCACAACAAGAAGTTTACTGGATCTATACGCTCAAAACTTTTACCCCTTATGGGTTAAACGTGGATTGTTGTTATGCGATCCAAAAGACCCTTGTGTCTGCAGAGGGACCACCTTGAATTAATGCGTGAGACAGGAGTAAGAAGATGGTTGACCTTATAGAGACGTTTTAAATATTAAAAATCTAAAACTGAATTACATAGGCATAAGTAAAAAGTAAAAATGTGGACCCATAACTGGTAAGAGGGTCATGTGCAAAACAGGGGTCTTGTGCAAAAAGAGGGGGGGCTAACTCCAATGGGGGCATGTCTCTGGAGCTGCATATAGAGGTAGATTGGAAGATGATCATATATGTAATCGTGTGTTGTGGGTACATACACATTCAAAAACGAAGCCCCTAAAGGTGAGTATGGCTATAAATTATAGATATTAGCATTAAGCAAAGGATTAAATTGTATATCTAGTACAGTCAATATAAAACTCCTTTAAAATCAATTACCACAGTATATTTAAACTTAAGAACGGTTAATAAAAGAATTTATATCCCAATCCACGTTTAACCCATAAGGGGTAAAAGTTTTGAGCGTATAGATCCAGTAAACTTCTTGTTGTGAGACACCCCTTACGATATTACTACCTCTCCAATGTGGAGTAAACCTGTCAATCACAGAGATCAAAGTGCCATTAGGGTTCCTGTCATGTACCCTTAGGTAGTGTTTGGGCACACTGTGATTGGTCTTTCCTTTGATAATGTTCGTAATATGTTCATTTACCCTTATAGAAAATGTTCTGATTGTTCTCCCAATATATTGTTTACCGCAGGGGCAGGTAATCATATACACGTTTTTTGTTTCGCATGTGCAGAAGTGTTTGATATTGTACGTGGTATGCGTGGTGGTAGAAGTGAAGGACAGGATCTTCCTATCCTTGCATATGTTACGTTTACACACCCTGCATCGTCTGCAGGGGTAGAAGCCTTTGAGATTGTGGAAAAAGGTTGGTTTGACAGGGGGGTCCAAGATGTTGGGTGCTATCTTATGCCGTAGCGCAGGGACACCTCTAAAAATAACTTTAGCCGTTTCAGGTAGAAGAGGGCCTAGGACTCGATCGTTCTGGAGGATACCCCAGTGTCTCCGAACAATGTTTAGAAATTTCCTATGTTGCGTGGTGAAGGAAAGGATGTGAAGAGTGACCATTTGTGCTGTTGGTCCTTCTCAGTTTGTGGCCTGGGCTGTGGGTACACTAAAGTCCTTCTATCAGTGTCTTGAGCCCTTGTAATTTCACTGGTGATCAAAGACTCCTCGTATACTTTCTCCAGAAAACGATATTTCAGGATCTTGGCTTGAAGCTCATAGTCTTGAATGTCTGTAATTCCGCCTAATTCTGAGAAATTGACTTCTAGGTACTGACTTTAGCCATGCGTTATGGTGGCAACTATCCGTAGGAATATAGCCATTCCTGTCTGTAGGTTTTAAGAAGGTACGTGTCTTAAGGATATCACCAACCACAGAGATCTCCAAGTCCAAGAAGTGGATATTAGTTCGACTAGCTTTGAACTCTAGGGTGATGCCCCTGTCGTTCGCATTGAGGATTGAGAAAAACTGTTCAAGGTCTTCTTCAGTGCCCTTCCAGAGGAGGAGGACGTCGTCTATATACCTGGCCCATAAGACCAGTTGGGGCCATTTGTTCCTATAGACGACATCCTCCTCCCACTTGGCCATGAAAAGGTTCGCTAGGCTAGGGGCGAACTTAGCGCCCATGGCCACGCCTTTGTCCTGTCTGTAAAATTGGTTGTTAAACCAGAAGTAATTGTGTTTAGTAGCATATTCCAACAATTCAATAAGATATCTTTTTTGAGATTGTGGCAGGGAGTCATCAAAGGAAAGAAAATATTCTACAGCCTCCATCCCTAATCTGTGGGGGGTGTTAGTATACAGGGATGCCACATCAGCTGTAGCCATGAGATCAAACTCTTGTGTCTGCATTCTATCCAAGAGTTGGATGACATCTCTGGTATCTTTCAAAAAGGAGGGTGTATTTTTAACCAAGGGCTGTAAAAAGAAATCGATGTACTTTCCCACCCTAGAGGTGACTGAATCAATGCCGCTTATTATTGGTCTTCCAGGTGGATTAACAAGGCTCTTGTGGATCTTGGGGAGGTAGTACATTACAGGGATCCTGGGTGCCTTGGGGATCAGGAAAGCCTTCTCTTTTTTGTTTAGAATGCCTTCGTTGAAGCCATGGTCAATGATCGTCTTCAGTTCCTTTTTGTATTTTTGTGTGGGATCGGACGGGAGTGCTGTATATGTATCATGGTCACCAAGGATCCGGGTCATCTCTTTAAGATAATCTTCTTTATCCAGTACCACGATACCTCCACCCTTGTCCGCTGGGCAGATAACAAGGCCTTTTTTCTCACAAAGAGATTTCAGGCCTTCACTGAAGTGGTTCCTGGTAGTAGCCTGGTTAGTAGGTAGGGCTTCAAGATCACGTAGGACTAAATCCTTGAATACTTTGACGGCCGGGGCTAACTGCCCCGGAGGATTATACAGAGAAGGGTTGGATAATGTAGTGTGTACACCTCTAGGGGTGTCAACTCGGATGGGTTTGGCTATGGGATTGGTGATAAGATACCTTTGAATGTTTATCTTGCGAATGAACTTATGTACATCAATGAATGTGTTAAATTTATTCAGTGGGTGTGGTGGGGCATACTTTAATCCTTTGCTTAGAACCAATTTCTCTTTTTCATCCAAATGTGTTTTGCTGAGGTTGAAAATACCTGAATCATCTTGTTTCTTTTTCTCTTTTTTGGGTCTCCTCTTCCCTCCTCTGGTTCCTCTTCTGGTTCGTGTTTGCCTCTTTTGTCGTGATAGTCCCTTTGAAAATCCGGGTGGTTGTGGGGTCCGGGATGGTTTTGATTGTAATTGTAAGGGGCACAATCATGGTTGTCATAATACCTGTTGTTCCATGGGTATTCACCCGTTGAGGCATCACGCCTTTCGAGAGGAGAGTACCGATTGGAGGTATGTATTGGGGCAGCATATGGTCTGGGGGAATGGTAATGTCTATATGTTTGAGTAGAGTTCCCTCTGTAGTACGGACTATGGGTCCTGGGGTACTCATATCTCGGTTCAGGGTATTGTTGCTGGTAGGAGGTCTGATGGTACCCTCTGTTTGTGGACCGACCTCTACCTCCGCCATTTTTGGGGTTGCCCCGCCCCCTCCGAGAGGGAGAGTGGTACCCCTGATTTCTGTCGCGTTGCAGTAGAGGGTGCACAGGGGGCTGCATTGGTTTAACCAAGTCCCCCATGTAAGGTGCACTGGTGCTGGAAGAGGGTTCAGTAGCCACCACAGGAGGATCAACCGGGGGAGGTCTCACTGAGTTTTTTTCTCCCATTTGAAAATGCACCCAGATTTATAGTCCTCTATATCTCTGGAGTACTTTTTCTGCTTCTTGGTGCGCTGTTCTCTGTCCTCTTTCTCGAAGTGTGTCTGCAGATTAGAGGAAAGTAGGGTGTACTCATCTGCACTCCTATGTGGTGATAATCTTTCCTTAATCTCTCTTATTTCTGCATCTATAGGTGTAAACTGTAGGAGTTTTAGACCAGCATCGTTGAAAAAACTGCGCCAGGAGGTGAGGTCCTGTTAACCTTGATGGGGTGCGACCTCCCATCTCAAACTCCTGGGCACCATTCTTTCACCCACATACTGGTTGAGAAAGGCTACATCCCATTGCAGGTGTAACTCAGAGGTCATCAGATTCTTCAACCTTACAAAGAGTCCACCTATCTCAGTGTTGTGATACAAGTGAGTGTGTAAACGTAGGTGAGCTGCTATATCTCAATCAAACTCATTGAAAATCAAATATAATACAAACAATAGTATAGCGCTCAAACCATATGAAATAAAATGAAAATTAGAATAATTCCGTGAATAAAATTATATTGATGAGTCCGTGACAGTCAATAATAATGAAAACATCAGGTGTGCAAAATCTTCACT
This sequence comes from Glandirana rugosa, assembly GCA_018402905.1. Classification (NCBI taxonomy): domain Eukaryota; kingdom Metazoa; phylum Chordata; class Amphibia; order Anura; family Ranidae; genus Glandirana; species Glandirana rugosa. Next base: position 36,467 of record BLSH010158860.1, on the reverse strand, counting down.
GGCAGGAATGTGACAAAACTGCTCAAGGATGCGGGTAAAATCCTCAAATGGAGGTAAATTGGAGGCTTACCAGATACCTGTTGAATATAGGCATAGAACCATCTCAAGGGGATCCTGGCCGTGGAGATCTCATCTCGTCCAAGGTGTTCCCAGCTATGGAAGAGGGCTTTGCACCAGTTCTGGATCTCAGCAGGTCTTCCTTCTGATGGGCAATGCGTCACACAATCCTTGACGGTGGAGTGGGTCTTGCTTGTAAGACAAGGATATCCTGGAGATGCCTCTCGGTAATGTGTCCAGGTAGGTAGAATTGACCAATGGTCCAAAAATATGGATGAGCAACCGAGGGGATAAGAGAAGACTCGGAATAGTGTAAAACCCCAGATGATGAGGTATATTTATTAAGTAGCGATAAAAAGTCCTTCAGGTACAAAATGTCAGATAAAATATTCCAAGCATAAAATCACAAGCAGCATTTCAGTGTAGTGGGCTAGCCGACGCGTTTCGTATAAGAATACGTCCTCTCCTGCATAAGAATATGCTTTGCGCAGCCGATCGGGTGATGTGACTTTACGACGAACACTAAAATACGAAC
>BLSH010158860.1:21101-31331 GCA_018402905.1 Glandirana rugosa | reverse complement strand
GTGGATGTTACTGTTAAAGTCTGGGGAGGTACTAAAGATTCACCCTCTTGAACGTTTTATCGTTCCACAAGTGAACACCTTGCTATTTTGCAAGTTCTCCCACTTAGAAATCATGGAGGGGTCTGAAATTGTCATTGTAGGTGCATGTCCACTGTGAGAGACATAATCTAAAAAAAAAATCCAGAAACCACAATATATGATTTTTTAAACGATTTATTTGTATGATACAGCTGCAAATAAGTATTTGAACACCTGTCTATCAGCCAGAATTCTGACCCTCAAAGACCTGTTAGTCTGCCTTTAAAATGTCCACATCCACTACATTTATTATCCTAAATTAGATGCACCTGTTTGAGGTCGTTAGCTGCATAAAGACACCTGTCCACCCCATATAATCAGTAAGAATCCAACTACTAACATGGCCAAGACCAAAGAGCTGTCCAAAGACACTAGAGACAAAATTGTACACCTCCACAAGGCTGGAAAGGTCTACGGGAAAATTGCCAAGCAGCTTGGTGAAAAAAGGTCCACTGTTGGAGCAATCATTAGAGAATGGAAGAAGCTAAACATGATTGTCAATCTCCCTCGGACTGGGGCTCCATGAAAGATCTCACCACGTGGGGTCTCAATGATCCTAAGGAAGGTGAGAAATTAGCCCAGAACTACACGGGAGGAGCTGGTCAATGACCTGAAAAGAGCTGGGACCACTGTTTCCAAGGTTACTGTTGGTAATACACTAAGACGTCATGGTTTGAAATCATGCATGGCACGGAAGGTTCCCCTGCTTAAACCAGCACATGTCCAGGCACGTCTTAAGTTTGCCAATGACCATTTGGATGATCCAGAGGAGTCATGGGAGAAAGTCATGTGGACAGATGAGACCAAAATAGAACTATTGGGTCATAATTCCACTAAACGTGTTTGGAGGAAGAAGAATGATGAGTACCATCCCAAGAACACCATACCACCTACTGTGAAGCATGGGGGCGGTAGCATCATGCTTTGGGGGTGTTTTTCTGCACATGGGACAGGGCGACTGCACTGTATTAAGGAGAGGATGACCGGGGACATGTATTGCGAGATTTTGGGGAACAACCTCCTTCCCTCAGTTAGAGCATTGAAGATGGGTCGAGGCTGGGTCTTTCAACATGACAATGACCCGAAGCACACAGCCAGGATAACCAAGGAGTGGCTCTGTAAGAAGCATATCAAGGTTCTGGTGTGGCCTAGCCAGTCTACAGACCTAAACCCAATAGAGAATCTTTGGAGGGACCTCAAACTCTGTGTTTCTCAGCAACAGGCCAGAAACCTGACTGATCTAAAGAAGATCTGTGTGGAGGAGTGGGCCAAAATCCCTCCTGCAGTGTGTGCAAACCTGGTGAAAAACTACAGGAAACGTTTGACCTCTGTAATTGCAAACAAAGGCTACTGTACCAAATATTAACATTGACTTTCTCAGGTGTTCAAATACTTATTTGCAGCTGTATCATACAAATAAATAGTTTAAAAATCATACATTGTGATTTCAGGATTTCTTTTTTTAGATTATGTCTCTCACACTGGACATGCACCTACGATGATCATTTCAGACCCCTCCATGATTTCTAAGTGGGAGAACTTGCAAAATAGCAGGGTGTTCAAATACTTATTTTCCTCACTGTATACACAGCTAGATCTGAGAGTTTTTCCACAAAAGAGGTAGTTCCATCTGCAATGCATATTTTTAATAGGGTTACATAATATAACCAAAATACATACTAAACAGTATTTACAACACAATGTATAGTATAGGTCCCCTGGGTTATATTATATTTACAAATTACACACACAACTATATTTACAATACAATGTACAATACACGTATGCAGTTAGTTTACCTCTCAACTAGAGTTGAGCGAACCCGAACTGTAAAGTCCGTACCAAACTTTGGGATGTCCGTGACCCGGACCCGAACCCGGACATTTGAAAAAAAAGTTTGGGTTCGGGTTCTGGGTTCGGGTATTTGATCATGCATGTTGAATAGCTGCAGGGCAGCCAATCAAAAAGGGTTTCACTGGTTTGCCCTTAGAAGGCATCACAGCCATGCCTACTAATGACATGGCTGTGATTGGCCAGTGCATCATGTGACCCAGTCTCCATATAAGCTGGAGTCATGTAGTGCTGCATGTCACATGCTCTCAGGCTAGTCTAGGGAGAGGATGCTGCCGGCGCTGTGAGGGACAGATTGCAGATATTAATAACATCTCACCCTGCATTACAGAATGATCTGATTCTGGACTAGGTAGAGATTACTACTACTACTGCTTTGAGGGACAGATTGCAGATCTCATCCTGCATTACAGAATGATCTGATTCTGGACTAGGTAGAGTCTACTGCTTTGAGGGACAGATTGCAGATCTCATCCTGCATTACAGAACGATCTGATTCTGGACCAGGTAGAGCCTACTGCTTTGAGGGACAGATTATTGTTATAAAATCATCGCCTACTCCTATAGGGTCAGGTTCCTGCTGTTGCTATAAGGGACAGATTATTGTTCTAAAATCATCGCCTTCTCCTATAGGGTCAGGTTCTTGCTGTTGCTGTAAGGGACAGATTATTGTTCTAAAATCATCGCCTACTCCTATAGGGTCAGGTTCCTGCTGGTGCTGTAAGGGACAGATTATTGTTCTATAACCATCTCCTAGTTCTAAAGGGAGAGGTTCCTGCTTGTGCTGTAAGGGACAGATTATTGTTCTAAAATTGTGCAGAATAGACATTTAGACCGGCCTCACACAGCCATTGGTATACTTGTTTTTTTGAATATGCCTCAATATTTTGGGGGCTACCCCAATTAGAAAAAAAACAAACAAACAACAAAAAGTGTTGGGTACCTCCTCCTCCACCACCGCCACTTCCACCTACACTGCCACGGTCATGGCCTAGTCAACCTCTAGGCTCCTACTCAACATCCACCCCCCTTCCCATTTTTTTATTTTATTTGATTTTAAGTTATTTTCCCTATCCCCATTGTTTTGTAGGGCACTTGTCCTACTCTTACCCCCATTTTACTTCCTTTTGCAGCCCTCTAGCACTTGCCAGGACTTTTTTACAGCCATTTTTGTGCCGAAAAGTTTGGGTCCCCATTGACTTCAATAGGGTTCGGGGTCCGGGGTAAAGTTCGGGTCAAGTTCGGTACTAAACCCGGACTTTTTTGCGAGTTTCGGTCGGACCCGCTGAACCCGAACATCCAGGTGTCCGCTCAACTCTACTCTCAACTTCAGATCTGGTCATGCTGACTGCTGTGTGTACCAACACAAAAAAGAGCACACAGCTTGGGGACAAAGCATTATATTCCCCTCTCCTTTCTGTACTGTGGCTAATATAATGCATCCTAATTGTACCTAGCAAATGTATCTTGGGCACAGCCTGATTGGGGGATTCAAAGAAGACTGCAGTTTACAACCCAAGTGAAACAAAAAGAAGCAGACACAGTGCCTCTAAGTGTAACCGTTTGGTACAATTTATTAAAACAATGGTTAAAATTACTCACAAACAAGCGATCATTTAGGCTGTGCAGTGTGAGTCACTGTGCACTCTGATAGGTGGGAACTGCCTCACTGATCCAGGTGTGGAAGGGTAGAGCAGCTGTGCAGAAACAGCGTTCCTGGACTGGGTCTCATAGGTGGCTCCCGGCGCTTCCTGGTTCCAGGGGGTGTCGTGTCGGGCACGGGTGTCTTCACATCCAGCAGCGGGATGACGTTCAAGCGACGACGCGTTGTCGGAGTCTGCGCTCCTTCTTCAGGCTGTAGATCTACGGTCTGAAGAAGGAGCGCAGACTCCGACAATGCGTGACTCACACAGCACAGCCTAAATGACCACTTGTTTGTGAGTAATTTTAACCATTGTTTTAATAAATTGTACCAAATGGCTACACTTAGAGGCTCTGTGTCTCTTTCTTTTTGTTTTACCACAGAGGTTCTCTTGCCGCTAAGGCAGCTGCCATTTGTGAAGCCGTTCCCACAGGATCACACCTTAGGACCCTCCCAGGACCCTCCTTCAGAGCCTGTTTTTATACATGACAGTATACCAATCACACTGTGGTGAGGTCTAGCGCCAGCTATCTCTCTTTATACAACCCAAGTGAGATGTGATAAGGGAAAAGAAAAGGTCAGACCTTTGAAGTGGAAAATTATTTACAGTAACATGAACATGATGCTTGATGGTTTAAATATATTTCCATCTAACTAAAATATGTTTCTAATCAAAATATTATTTACATCAGACAATGAAGATTTCACATAAACACATTATCTAACACAGAGCTCACATTTAACTCTAAACTGGTAAACTGTAAAAACTTTTAAAGCATTGCAATATTTTAAATCTTGAAATGTTTGGTGCAATATTGTCTTTTATATTTGACCAAAAAAATGGTATTATATTGTGCTTGTGTGCACTAAAATTCATGTCAGTGTATTTTTTCCAGAAAATTTGATTAATGGCTGCACAAATATTGTGTGACATAAAAAAGTGCAGTAACCACAATTTATTCTCCAGGGCTTCTACTTTCAGAAAATATGTAATGTTTGGGGGTAGTAAATCAAAAATACTGCGCTAAAATAATTCAATAATCAAAGTGTTGTACATATAATGACATTTGTCCAGGTCGTCCAGGTCGTCGTATGGCCATGCCTCTGACGCGTTTCGTCACTTCCACCTTGGAACTTTACCTTTCCAGGATCAGCTGTCTCAGATTGCTGACTTCTGAGTCCCAGGCCAGAGACAGAGCTCTGGCCTGGGACTCAGAAGTCAGCAATCTGAGACAGCTGATCCTGGAAAGGTAAAGTTCCAAGGTGGAAGTGATGAAACGCGTCAGTGGCGTGGCCATACGATGACCTGGACGGAGCTGCTCTGACCCGAACGCACCAGCGATCCGAGCGTGACGCTAACAACCTGGTGTTGGTGGATGGACACGATCGAACCGCGGACCGGGGAGGACAGCTGAGATATTGGATTTCTGCTTGTAACTTCCAAGCTTATGTAAGCGCATTTTTTCTATTAAAGATTTTAGTGTTTTAAGTGATACACTATGGGAGTTTTTTCTTTTCTGCTTGCCTCCTGTATGAGCATTGAGGGAGTTGAAGAGATAGCAAGAGCTTGTTAAAGCAGATTTCCCAGAATTCGGAGGTATATAACCGGTGGATGCAGTGCCTGATCTTGATGGGCTGTTTAACCCTTGATGTTCTGGTGAGCCTCAGTGTGTGTGGTTTATTCACGTGGTGACACAGGTGGAGGATTTAGCTGTGGAAGATTTGATTTTACTGCACAGAACAATTCACTTTATGGACTGCCAGAGCACCTAAAATACCTTTAATGTTTGGGGGTAGTTTTCTAGCAAAAAATGCTTATTTTATCATGTATGTGAGAAATATCAAAATTGGTCCAGGCAGCAAGTGGTTAAAAAAGCAGCATACAGCATTATATCAACATTATACCGCCAACTAAACATCACACCGTCTAATCCTCAACCAACTTATACTGCTAAATGGGAAGCAGACTTAGGATGCACGATTGATACCGCAGAGTGGTCCAGCATCTGGTAAACTACCTCCTCCTCCTCCACCAACATTTACACAAAAGAAGCCAATTACAAAGTCCTCGCACGGTGGCATTTAGTTCCAGCTCGGATCGCAAAATTCGTTCCCACATATGCGCCGCTATGCTTCTGAGGCTGTGGTGAGGTAGGCACATATTTTCACATCTGGTGGACCTGCCCAATAGCCCATAAATTCTGGAAGACAATCTTTATAATTGCCTCTAACGTTTTGGAAACTGAAATACCCACCAACCCTGCAACAGCCCTTCTAAACTTAAAACCTGATGGAATAACCCGTCCCCGGTTTCAACTGTTGATGCATCTGACTACAGCTGCAAAACAGATGATCGCGAAAGCTTGGAAGTCTCCAACTGTAATTGTTGCTGAGGTTAAAGGCAGCATGAACAAGGTACTATTCCTTCCAAAATGGAAGCAATTGAGAAAAATAAAATCTGTAAATATGAAAAGATTTGGCAACTCTGGATCAAACACAGCTTACCCACTGACTTTGATTAATCCTTACTAATGCCTTGGTGACATACTGGATACTCAACCTGTCCCTCCTCCTTGCAGGCCTGCTCTGCACCCCCGACCCAGGAGAACCACTCCTTTCTTCCATCCTCTATGCCCCCCTACTATCCCCTCTTCTCCTCCTTTTTCTTTCTCTTTACTTCTCTGTTATTAGCTACAGTTACTGTACAACCAATGATCTACATTGGTCACTGAGCTCAGTAAAAATAGATGAACATTGGTCACGTTCTCACTAATCAATATAATCATTCTTCTCAAGTTTGAACGCCCCCTGACCCCCCTTTGATGTCCACATCTCACATGCCTCCTATAATTCAAAGGCAAACAGTCCCATTGTTCAAACCTAAGCTAAATTACAGTACAGTGCAGATATATCTTTTTCATAATGGTCAACACTCAAAGGCCAGTGACACCATCCCGCCCTCCATGTCACAGTTTGCTCTCATTGGGGTGCCCTCTAGAGTGGCGATGCTGTCCTCGGTCTAAACGTACTGTAGCCAAGCAAAGTTGTTTTATGGTTTGTTATATGGCCATAATGGCCTTTGCTAGTTATACCTATACACTTGCTTCCGAATTGTGCACCAATATGTTGCTCTTGTTACATAACCTTTTATTCAATAAAAATATTGAACAAGAAAAAAAGCACCATACAAATCCCTCCAAAGGTCCCTCAAAATACATAGCAGACCTTTGGAGTGGTCTGTGTGCTGTTTTGTTTTTCAACAAAGAAGCTGCACATAACATTTAGACCTCATGCACACGGGCGTTAAAACAGCCGCATTTGTGAGTGCCTCTCCATGTTATTCAATGGCCTCATACACATGCTGACATTTTTGAGCTGTAAGTGGCGTCAGCGTTCTTAAGCTGTTTGAAGAATGCAGGACCAGCACATTCGGAAGCTGCAGTGTTAGAGCTGTTTTGATGTAAAAGCTCAAAAACACGGCTTAACATTGTATACACAGCATTAGGTCTCATCAGGCGTTCTATTCAAAATCAATGGTTCCCTATGGGAGCCCATTGATTTGAAAAGAAGTCGCACGAGAAGTCGGATCATGATGATTCGACTTGCGGTGCGACTTGTGTGCAGAGGATCTTGAAGGGGAACCCCCGCAAAAATAAAAAAAAATGTTTTGTGTGTGGTTCCCCCCAAGAAGTACCAGACCCTTCAGTCTGGTAGGGGTTTTAAGGGGAACCCCACGCCAAAAAAGTGACGTGGCGTACCCCCCATAATCCATACCAGACCCTTATCCGAGCACGCAGCCTGGCAGGCCAGGAAAGGGGGTGGGGGCAAGGTTTGTAAATGCGGTAACCTTTGCGCAAACCAATCAATAAATGCTGATCGTTATTTTTTTACCAAAAATATGAGGAAGAATATGAATCGCCAAAACTGATGAATACATTTGTTTTTTTATTTTCTATTTTTTGGATTTGTATTTTAGCAAAAAGTAAGAAATATTCGTTTTTTTTGCAAAATTGTGCCTCTTTTTGTTTATAGCGGTGATCAGAAAGGACGCAGAGGTGATCAAATACCACCAAAAGAAAGCTCTATTTGTGGGGAAAAAGGGGGCAAATTTTGTTTGGGTACAACGTTGCATGGCCACACAATTGTCAGTTAAAGCGACGCAGTGCAAAATCGCAAAAAGTGCTCTGGTCCTAACATGGGAAATCCTTCCGGGGTGAAGTAGTTAAAGGGGGCTTACAGATTCCGATAAGCCCCCACCCACAGACCCCGACAACCAACAGCCAGGGTTGTCGGGAAGAGGCCCTTATCCTCATCAACATGGGGACAAGGTGCTTTGGGGTGGGGGGCGCAGGGCCCCCCTGCCCCAAAGCACCCATACTCCCCATGTTGCGGCCTGGTATGGTCCAGGAGGGGGGTGTTCGCTCGACCCCACCCCCTTTCCTGGCCTCCCAGGCTGTGTGCTCGGATAAGGGTCTGGTAGTGATTTTAGTGTGGGATTTCCCTTAAATGCCATACCAGACTGAAGGGCCTGGTACCACTTGGGGGGGAACCACACACAATTTTTTTTTTAAATTTTTGTGGGGATTCCCCTGCAAGATCCTCTGTACACAAGTCGCAGCGCAAGTTGGAGCATCATGATCCAATTTCTGGTGCGACTTCTATTCAAATCAATGAGTACCATAGGGAAACCATAGGGAACAATTGATTTTGAATAGAGACAAAGAAACGTCACTGAAAGTTAGCATGGAAAAACGTGCATCGACGCTAATGCAAATGCTGATAAAATGGCATTTTTAACTTGGCTTTAATCCTGGCATCGGTACTGACGTTACAGCTTGGTTTTTTTAACACCCGTGTGTATGAGGCCTTGCAGGCAAATACATATAATGCAAATAATAAGCAATACTAATCATAATAACAGTACATCAAATTAGAGCGAAAAAAAAAAATCAAGATAAATACAACACAAATGTGCTCATGTTATATATATACACACATGAAATGTCAGTGCTATATGGAAATATTAAGTAACCCATAACTTCTATAATCCATTTAGGAAAATATCATTGATAAACCAGAATATCCAATGAATTGCTTAAAGTGGTTGCAAACCTCAGATATGGAATTTAAGCAAAGCACATATATCTGCAGTATTTACTTATCTCTCTCCAAAGCTTCAAGTGTCATTTCTCTTTGATGCTTCATTCCTCTGTTATCACCAGGAGTCACTTCTGAAAAGTTTTCCCAACATATGAGATTCATTTTCGTGTCCAGGGAGGTGAGCTCAGAATGGAGCTTGTCTATTTAGAACACAGTTCTTCTGCTGTGTGGATGGGTGTGTGTGTGCCTTTCCTCCAATCAGCTCTGACACAGTGTAACTGCAATCTCTCTACCCTCTCCTCTGTGCTGCTGACAGATGAAGAGAGATTTTTAACACGATCTGCACTTTTGATGGGGGAACAAGAGGAGACTGCAGATAAACAAGTAAAACCTATCTAGGGGGATTTTTTTAATCTCTGTGTATCATCTGAGGCTGTTCACTTCACTGCATATATGAGAGGGTTTACAACCACTTTAAATCTATGTAAAGTGAATGTAATCACTCCACAAACAAAATGATGCGCTGCTTCACTTCAACCTCCACACAAGTGCCATGGTCCTGAGTGCCCCCACAAAAGTGCTCACTCACCAGATACAGGTGACCCCTTGATGTTAAAGTGGATCCATTTGCACCCTGTGTTAAGTAAGGTTCCAACACTTCATCACTACAGGAACGGGACCCCAGCTCTATATATTATCCTTTGATAATACAGCTCAGACAAGAGAAAAGGAGACTTATTATGCAACAAATTAAAATACAATAAAAAAACCTATGAAAGTATGCAGTTTCACTCACATACTGTATAGTTGTGACTAGTGTTGAGCGAACCCGGACTGTAATGTTCGGGTCCGTACCGAACTTTCGGGTGTCCGTGGCACGGACCCGGACCCGGACATTTCAAAAATCGTTCGGGTTCGGTCCGGGGTTCTGCTATTTTACTCCACGTGTTGAGAAGCTGCAGGGCAGCCAATCAACAAGTGTTTCACTGGTTTGCCCTTAGAAGCCATCACAGCCATGCCTACTAATGGCATGGCTGTGATTGGCAAGTGCATCATGTGACCCAGCCTCTTTATAAGCTGGAGTCACAGTGCTGCAGTCACATGTTCCTTGGATTAGTGTAGGGAAAGGAAGCTGAAAGCTTGAGGGAGAGATTTGAGACATTTTAAGACCTGATCCTGCATCCTGAGATAGATTACTTTACTACTGCTGTCTGTGCTGTTGCTCTGAGGACAGATAGCAGAAATTAGAGCAGTGTACTACGTGAACGGTTAGTGTCGGTACGGTAATCATCCGTACCGACACTACCGAAGATTCCCGTTTGGTCACTTTGTGAACAACTAACCGACGGGACGTCGAAGAGTTGTGCACCTCATTTTATCGTCTTGGGGCCTGGCTTGGGCTTGCTAAAAACTTTACAGGCCCAGGCCCAGGCACGGTGCCTGTGGGCTTTCAAGCCATGCCTGGGCTTGTAATGTCAGGCCCAAGCGAGTTGTGATCAGTGTTGATATGTCATACACTCACTTTGACGTATGAAAGTATCCAAAAAAATAACATAAAA
>BLSH010158860.1:0-14321 GCA_018402905.1 Glandirana rugosa | reverse complement strand
ATTTTGCATGGAAATTTGGTGTTTTATATTGTAGGCCTGTAATTCTTAGGAATAACTCACTTAAATCTGTCCAAACAAGAGTCTAGTAGACATCCCGGGTATGATAAAGTTTGAAACATGAAATCATAAATTATAATATAATAAATAACTATAAATAATTATTAAAAATAATAACATAATAGTAATAAAATGTATTCAATAATGTAATCAAATCAAAAACACTGGAATTTGCTCATTTGCAGAATAGTTGCTGTCGTCACTTTCAGTTTCTGATGATAAATTTCCCCAAAAATCAGTATCACTCAATTCTGCAAATGATTCTTATTTACTATCGGTGTTTTCTAGCTGATGAAAAAACACTTTTGACGTAAAGGGACACTTTTTGGTTGCTATGGACGTTCTCAAGTTTCCAGGCAGAAAGAATGGCAAATATAATATAAAAGTGCATGCAGGGCACTGGGCAAAGCACTAGGGACAAAAGGGATGTGAAATGATTTCATACAGTAATGTAATCTTACAGATTACAGTGTACTGTATGTTTACTTTGTGCTTCACTTTTTGAATTTGCCACCAGGCTCCGCCCCATGTGACGGGACGCTCGCAGGGAACGGAGCCCGGCACACAAAGGCATCGGGCAGAAGACACAGCCAGCAGAAACAGCGGGGGACATTGCACTGTGACAACACTGAAGAAATAACACTTTGCTACAATGTAAAGTAGTGAGTGCACAGCTTGTATAACAGTGTAAATTTGCTGTCCCCTCAAATAACTCAACACGCAGCCATTAATATCTAAACCGCTGGCAACACACCTTGAAGTGAAAATGTCCAAATTGGGCCCAAGTTGTCAATATTTTGTGTGGCCACCATTATTTTCCAGCACTGCCTTAACCCTCTTGGGCATGGAGTTCACCAGAGCTTCACAGATTGCAACTGTGGCCCTCTTCCCCTCCTCCATGCTGACATCATGAAGCTGGTAGATGTTAGTGACCTTGCACTCATCCACCTTCCATTTGAGGATGCCCCACAGATGCTCAATAGGGTTTTTGTCTGGAGACATTCTTGCCCAGTCCCTCACCTTTAGCAAGGCATTGCAGCTTCTTTAGCAAGGCATTGGTCATCTTGGAGGTGTGCTTGTGGTCGTTATCATGTTGGAATATTGCCCTGCAGCCCAGTCTCTGAAGGGAAGGGATCATGCTCTGCTTCAGTATGTCAAATTACATGTTGGCATTCATGGTTCCCTCAATTAACTGTAGCTCCCCAGTGCTGGCAGCACACATGCAGCCCCAGACCATGACACTCCCACCACCATGCTTGACTGTAGGCAAGAAACACTTGTCTTTGCACTCCTCACCTGGGTGCCACCACACATGCTTGACACCACCTGAACCGAATACGTTTATCTTGGTCTCATCAGACCACAGGACATGGTTCCAGTAATCCATGTCCTTAGTCTGCTTGTCTTCAGCAAACTGTTTGCGGGCTTTCTTGTGCATCATTTTTAGAAGAGGCTTTCTTCTGGGACAACAGCCATGCAGACCAATTTGATGCAGTGTGCGGCGTATGGTCTGAGCACTGACAGGCTGACCCCCCACACCCCTTCAACCTCTGCAGCAATGCTGGCAGCAATCATTCGTCTATTTCCCAAAGACAACGTCTGGATATGATTCTTTGCACATGCACTCAACTTCTTTGGTCGACAATGGCGAGGTCTGTTCTGAGTGGAACCTGTTCTGTTAAACCACTGTATGGTCTTGGCCACTGTGCTGCAGCTCAGTTTTATGGCCCTGGCAATCTTCTTATAGCCTAGGCCATATTTATGTAGAGTAACAATTCTTTTTTTCAGATCCTCAGAGAATTCTTTGCCATGAGGTGCGATGTTGAACTTCTAGTGACCAGTATGAAAGAGTGAGAGTGATAACACCAAATTTAACACACCTGCCCCCATTCACAACTAAGACCTTATAACACTAACGAGTCACATGACACTGGGGATGGAAAATGGCAAATTGGGCCCAATTTGTACTTTTTCACTTAGGGGTGTACTAACTTTTGTTGCCTGCAGTTTAGACATTAATGGCTGTGTATTGAGTTATTTTGAGGGGACAGAAAATTTACACTGTTATACAAGCAGTACATGCACTACTTTATATTGTAGCAAAGTGTCATTTCTTCAGTGTTGTCAGATGAAAATATATAATAAAATATTTACAAAAATGTGAGGGGTGTACTCACTTTTTTGAGACACTGTATATACAGTATGAAATCAAGGTTTAATTTGGGTCACTGTCAGAGTTAATGTTAGGGTCAAGCTAAGGATCAGGTTCAAAGGTCATGATCAGTATATTTTCTGTAGGAGTTATTTTTTTTAAATAGTATCATTTAATGTCAGTGTGTTTTAGGTAGGATAAAAACAAAACAAAATGCACACTATTGTTTCTGGGCCTTACTATAGGTACAAACAAAGGAAAATAACCATAAGCCACACAGCATGAAGCAGATCCACATGCATGATGTGAGATGGATGACAGCATCAGCCTGGACTCCAGCCAGGCCACGACCCCAAACAACAACTAATATACACATACTGTATGTGGTATCTCTGCAATTGTCAGGAGCTGGAGCATTTGTTTTGGGTTGTTCTTTTGTGGAAAGATATTATAATAGCAAGAAATATACAGCTAAGTGAAAAAAAATTATTATACTATTTTGGGCCAGTTTCCCTTTAATGATTAAAAAAAAAAAAAGTAGATATCCATCACCGTTTACAACCATTAGAAAGCCCAATGTGTCCTAAAAATGTATAATTCACCTGGATACACAAAGTAGTTGTGATGATATGTACAGTTTTACTAATGCATGTCAAAGTTGCAAAATTTTGTTCAATCATCAACATTTGTTTGGCATATATAGTAAATTGTGCTGTGCAGGTTTATAACAAAAAATATATCTTTAGGCTTTTACGCATTAAAACATAAACATACCATGTGCTGATATGACAAAGTGACATGTGCAAAGTGCAAAATACATGAATAACAATCCACTTATAAACTGCAAAAATTCTGATACAAAAATAAACTCATTATTAACCACTTGCCAACCAGCCACTGTACATATACGGCAGCAGGTCGGCTCGATTGCACAAACCATCATACGGGTATGTGCATGTGATATTGTGATACTGTGGGCGCACACACCCGCTGCACACTGCGGGAACACGCCCGTGGATCCCGCGGACTTGATGTCTGCCAGTGACCCATGGTCACGGTATACAGAAGCAGAATAGGGATCTGCCTATGTAAACAAGGCGGATCTCCGTTCTGACAGGGGACATCTCAGAGATCTGCTGTTCACAATGATCAGGAACATCGATCTCTGTGATGTTCCAAACAGCTCACCCCGCTACAGTTAGAACACACTCAGGGAACCCCTTGATTGCCCTTGATTGCCCTCTAGTGTTAACCCCTTCTCTGCCAGTGTCATTTATACATTGATCAGTGAATATTTTTAGCACTGATCAATGTAATAATGTGACTGGTCCCCAAAAAGTGTCACTTGGGATCGGATTTGTCCATCGTAATGTCGCAGTCCCGCTAAAAATCGCAGTTCGCCGCCTTTACCAGTAAAAAACATAAAAAAATAAAATCCATAAATCTATCCCATAGTTTGTAGACGCTATAACTTTTTGCGCAAACCAATCAATATACACTTATTGTGATTTTTTTTTAAACAAAAATATGTAGAAGAATATATATTGGCCTAAACTGATGAATAAATTCATTTTTTTTATATTTTTTTTGATATGTATTATAGCACAAAGTAAAAAACATTGTTTTTTTCAAAATTGTCGGTCTTTTTTAGCTCAAAAAATAAAAACCACAGAGGTGATCAAATAATACCAAAAGAAAACTATATTTGTGGGAAAAAATTACATCAATTTTGTTTATGTACAACGTCGCATGACTGCCCAATTGTCAGTTAAAGTGATGCTGTGCATAAACATGTATATATAAAGAATATTTATTTTTGTATATTGCACTTTTTACTTTACACGTCACATTGTTATATCAGCACATGGTATGTTTATGTTTTGATGCGTAAAAGCTTACAAATATCATTTCCGTTATATACCTTTTGCACAGCACAATTTACTATATAGTTTTCTTACACAAACAGTTTGTCCTTTGTGGTGCTAGCAGCTGTCAAATTTAGAGACTTTCCAGAATTTCCCCCTGAACTTAGGATTTCCCCCGAAAGAAAGGAATTTTTGTGGTATTTTTTAAAGTGCATTGCTGGTTTTAATGTATATACTGTTTATATATATTCTAATATAGTACTAATACATTTATTGTACTTACACATTGGTGTACCTTTTGTATAGAATGTTATATATATTTTTTTACATCTATTAATCAGTAGTGACACCCAGCAATGCAGGCAGCACTGGGCAGAGTGATATCCTTCAGTGACAGATTGTTACATCCTAAGTGTCTTAAGGAGTGTTATAGAAGGTCTTTTCTCCCTGCTGCTATTAGACTTTTTACAATCAAAGCTGCTCCCAGTGAACCATTAACCATAATACACACTGTTATTACTGTTTTACTGTGTAAAATACTACCTGTGTGCAATATCACTTGCAATACGTGCAATATTACCTGTAATACGTGCAATACCACCTGTGTGCAATACGTACTTTTTCCTCATTTGTATTTATACATTGTGTTGTGTATATACTTGTATACTATAGTATGTCTATTGTCTATTCTTGTATATATTTGCATTTATTTTTTATTTTTTCATGCTGCTGTAACAAAGAAATGTCCCCACTGCGGGACGAATAAAGGTTTATCTTATCTTATCTAATCTTATCCTGCCTGACAGTTCCACACACAGATGCAGCACAAAATTGTACCAATAACGCTCTTTTAGCTAAGTAACCACTGAACTCCTGATTTTCAAGGGACTCATTACTGGCCACTAAAAAGAGGAGGAACTCACTGCTCACCACCAATGAAAGTGGGCTTTCACAAGTATCCACCAATGACACAAGCAATTTAGCATTGTTATATCTGTTTTATCAGTGCAAGAAAATACCTGTTATTATAGTTCGAGATTCAGAGCTGTCCAGTGTCCTCTGCATACTTCCAAAGTTATCTCAAAGCCCTCCTAGTTGGTATTTTGAACTACAGAATGATTGGTCTTTATGTTATAGAGACCTGATTGTGGGAGTGGCTCAGTAGTTTAGCAAAAGACAATGAGCATCTGACAACACTCAGTCTTCAAACATGGTGTCTGTTGTCATCCCATAACAGGACTTAAGAGTGGAGGGAATTTCTGGCTAATGAACAGGTATTTTTCTGTACTTGCAGCAATGAAACATGGCAAAATGTGCATTTCTTTTAATGTTACTTTGATATATGCTTGCTGAACACAGATGAAAGAAAGCACCTTTTTCTAACTGCCAATGAAAGGTAGCACTCACGATTCACCTCCAATGAAATGGAATGAAGTGAGCATGCTCTACTCTTTTAGTAAGTAAACCCCATCATTATTACTCTGTATCCACACTTAATGTGCAGAAATATGTATTTAATGGTAGACATAAAAACTTAAATAAGAATTTTGTTTGTGACACATTTAAGGTGTTTAAGGCGTATTTTGAGGGCACAACGACTGTGGCATATGTGCACACTGTATATAGTGAATAGGCTCAGGTTATTATTAACCATGTCCCTTTAGGACGCTGTCAGTGAGTTGGGAATATCCTCTCCTAAGGGTGCCCCAGGTCTCTCACAATGCTAGAAATTGATTTTTTTTTTGGGATCAGGTTTATATTTTCAGGTAGCATTTTAATGCACACCCTAACTTTGCTAATACATACATTTGTTTTCTTTGTCTTTAAAAAAAAATAATCAAACTGAATGTGTCTAAAATGTGTTCGTTTTTACTAATTTTTCTTGTTGCATAAAATTGTATTCGGCAGATGCATAATGGCATGCTTGTATGCATGTGACCTTTTCATAATGCTGTACTCTTGACCTGAAGTGATTGATTTTTTTTCTCCTCTAGTTTAAAATGTATGAATGTGATATTTTACAGAGTATATTATAAGACTTTCACAATATGTTGACATCTTCTAACACAAAATCTTCAGAGTTACTTTTATTCTCATTATTCTTTTCTTACAAGTTATTACACTAATGTTTTGCCATTTAAAACTACAGTTGAAAGTTTTGACAATTTTTATGATTTACACCATATAACCTTTAGAAATACTGTAACATTTTCAATCTCTATACAACATGTGTTGTTTATGTTGCAGTAGAGACTTCAGTATCCCATTTCATTTAATTATTCTCTCTTATTTCCTGCTCATTTTCCTTTAGATGTGTCAGAATGTGCAGCATTTAGAATTGTCACGTTCATTTGCTTTAAAAGTCAGTGAAGTTTCAAGCAATGGACTTAACTTTTTCAGTGTCATCAAGAAGTCTTACTAGGCTGACTGTTGCAGGCTATAATAATGATTGAGGAATATAAACAAGCTCAAGTAGTTCATTTTGCAAAAAAACGGAAAATTGTATCAAATACTTACCATAATTTTCCTTTCCTGACGCCAAACCATGGCAGCATACTAGTGATAGAGTTCCACCTCTTCACCGCAATCACATGGTAATGGCAGTGGGCCAGTACAGTGATCTGTCATTGGCTGTGTCTGGTGGACACAGCCGATGACAGATCGCATTGGAGCACGACCCAAGGGGTGCATGTGAGGCACAATCCTGGGAGGATGTTATATAACATCCTCGCAGGATAACAGGGCTCCTGCTCAGCCATCATATTACAAAAGTCTGGGCTGGAAGCAGTTGAAGATGGCTTTACCTTCAATTTTGTGATTTTTTTCACACTCATTATATCTCTAAGACAGAAAGGGAGGTAAATATTTGGACATAAACAGCTTTAAAAACCAAGTACTTCAATCAATGATGGGTACTTAATGCTCAGTAAAAGTCACTGAAGCCTCCACAGCCCTTACCAGTTCAACCATCTTGTTCTCCACCAGATCTCCATCAGCTCAGTTTCATGGGTGTTTATTTCATGCTTGTATGTAGTCTTTAACCCTGATACATAACCATCAATCCATTAAGGATCTGTAGCTAAGTTCTGTATATGGATCAATGATTCAGCACTCCAAAATAACCAAGTTATTGTTCGTAGCTGCTGAGGGTATAACCACGTGGAGAGGTAGACAAAAGTCATAAATAAAATATATCCAATAAAGTGATTGGAAATATTTTACTTGCCATGGTGTCTCTCACATGAGATAGTCCTATAATAAAATGCTTATAAAATAATTCTGCTTCAGAGATGTAAGAAAACAAAGAGTTTTTATTAGTAAAATCCACAAGGCCAAATATTTGGGTCTCAGCATATGCAGACACAATTCACTCACTGGTCACAAGGTTGATAGTAAAGAAAGCAATTGTTGATCATAATAACACTATAAATTTTGCATAGAGGCTTCAACTTACATGTCGCCCTGTGTGGCGGCAATGCTGGATAAATGCCTCATACTGACAAAGCTGTGCAGTGGGTGTAATGTTGCCTAGTGTGTTCCAATGCAGTGAGGAGGTGAGTGTAAAGGATCACCCAATGTCCCCTGCTTCCACAGTGTCTCTGCTGGAAAGGACCCTGGACGAAATGTTCTCTTCCCCAACTGGGGACCAAATCCCTAACACGGGAGTCCCAGCTGACTTGGGGTCCCCCTCACCAACACTTCACTCGGACCTGAGATTTATGATGGAAACCTCCTCCAAGATGTTATCTAAAGGCTTGGCCCAAGCAGCCTCCCAAATTACCTCTGCTATCTAATCGGATCTTCAAAACTTGGGTTCAAGGATCGACGCCATTGAACAAAAGACAGACCAAACAATAGTGAGAGCGAATCAGAATACTTCCCGCATCCAGGACCTCCGAGACCAACTGGAGATGGCCCTCTCTAAGATAGAGGACCTAGAGAACCGCTCTCGCAGATACAATTTTTGTATCAGGGGGATGCCGGAATCCATCTCAGATGTTCCAGGGACAGTTCACTGTTTCAGTAAAGAAATTATCCCTGACATTCCTGACCACAGTCTGGAGCTCGACAGGGCGCATAGAGCCCTTCAGGCTCCTCGCTGACGGGTGGCCTAGAGATATTGTAGTCAAACCTAATTTTTTTGCGGTCAAGGAGGAGATTATGAAGCTCACCAGGAACATGCCACAGCTTTTCTTCCAAGGTCGCTCCGTTCAAATTTTCGCTGACATTTCCCCAACCACTATTCAAAAGAGGAGGGCCCTGAGACCCTTACTGGAGGTCTTAACGCAAAAATCCATCAAGTACTGGTGGTCCTTTCCCTTCCGCCTGCCCTTCTCCTTCAAGGGAAAGAGACACAGCTTTTCCTCCTTCCTTGAAGGGGAACACTTATTGATTAAGCTGAAAATTATCTCTCTGGAACCCGGTTCCTTCCTTCCCTCCAAGACAGCTGGCCCCTCTAAGCGCCCCTCACCTCAGAGTCCAATCCCCCCAGTGTGGAAGAAACAGCAATCCAAGAGGTCCAAAGACTCCCACTCACCTTGACTTCCATAGGATTCCTCAGGGTTTCTGTCTCAGACTGGGAAGTCCTTTAGAGAGCCGCAATTGTTTACAACTGTTTTCTTTTGAGTAACATGGCTATTGCCAATGGTCTCGTTACAGAGATATGCATCTCCTTTGTTAACATTGTTTTTGCAGGTTGTTTGGGTTTGTGAGGCCCAACTTGGACTTTCCGGAGGGCTCCTTTTTGCTGCCCACTTCTGCCCAGGGTCCACCCTGCTCGATCCCATTGTTGTGGTGGGTTACGGGGTGGGGTTGGGACCCTGGGCGGAAGAGTCTGGGCGCCCCTTTTGGGCTCCTGGTTGTGTTATAAGCTAAGGGTTGTTTAGGGGATGGGGTAGTAAGCATGCTCCTCCCTCTGATCTTGGGCTTGTCCAGATGGTCTGCCCGGGAACAGATGTGATGCTGCCGATTAGGCAGATGTTACAATGTCGATTTCGGGGCATGGGGGCTGGTTCCACAACTCCCATCCCCCGATTTCAGAGGGGAATGGCTGCTTCGGGCCATTCCCCCTCTTCTCTATTTCTTTTTTTCTCTGTCCTTCTTTCTCTCTCTCTCTCTCTCTCTCTCTCTCTCTCTCTCTCTCCTTTTTGTCTCTTTTTTTTGGTTCTTCTCCAGGCATCAGGAAGGTTCTTCCATGAAGGGCGGCTTGAGTTACAGATCTCCCCTGGTGAGAGTCATATCTCCTTCGCTACAGCTTTCTCAAGATTGGGTGAGTTGATCATCAGTGACGCTTGTACTTCCCCTAAATTCCAACATGACTCCCCCTGCTAATCTTTCATAAATTTTAAAAGTAGCCTCTCATAATGTTCAGGGTCTCAATTCCCCCATAAAGCGTAAGAAGTACTTCCAGGCCGCTCACTCTCAGCACCTGGAGGTCCTTCTACTTCAAGAAACTCATTTCCCCACTCAATTCAACCCTAGCTTTATCCATGCAGGCTTTCCCCCATTTCTTCCTGGCGAATGCTCCGGATAAGACGAGAGGGGTAGGAATCTTTTTTGCAAAAGGCCTCGGTTTTCATATCTGTAAGGAAATCTGGGACCCGGAGGGCAGATTTATTCTCTTGACTGGAGACCTTGGGGGGCGCACTCTCACGCTGGTCTCCTATTATACACCAAATATGGGGCAGGTTGAATTCTTTCGATCCATGCTGAGCTCCCCCCACTTTGAGGGTATTGTGATTTTGGGAGGAGATTCTAACACCGTCCTTGACCTCATGTTGGACAAGTCAGGGTCGGCCCGATCTCGCCTCCTACAACCCCCAAAAAGGAGTCTGAAGATTGCTAAACTTCTTAATTCATTAGGCCTAGTAGATAAATGGAGGGAACTCAATCCTAACACGAAATACTATACCCATTACTCCGCCCCACACCAGTCCCTACCCAGGATTGATCATATTTTTGTGGGGGCCCCCTCTATCCCTTTGGTAGCTAAATCCTTCATAAGGGATTCCCCTCTTTCAGATCATTCAATGGTGGTACTCTACCTTAAGTCCCAGAAACTCGCAAGGCCGCGACCACTATGGAGACTAAATTAGGCTATTTTGAACAACCCGGTCCACTGCACTTTGTTAGGGGATGAACTTAAAGAATACTTTAGTCTTAACTCAGGTACGGAGGTTTCCACTATGACTCTTTGGGCTGCCCATAAAACAGTTACGCGAGGCAAGATTATGCATCTTTCTGCTAAACTTAAAAAGGAAAGGAAGAGTGACTCAATTAAATTAGAGCAGGATTTTCACAAGCTTGCTAGGTCACATAAGAAAAACCCCTCCTCCCAGTCTCGAGCCAAGCTGGAGGCGGGCAGGGTGGCTCTAAATCTAGCCTTAACCTCCCAGGTTGAAAACCAGGTGCAATGGTCAAACGCCAAATTCTACCTTAGGAAAGATCAAGTAGGCCCCAGTCTAGCTGCCAGATTATCCCCAAAATTTAAATCCTTTACCTTTCCTAAGGTGAGAGACCCTTCGGGGACCCTCACTCAAAACCCTCATAAGATCTTGGCCACTTTCAAAGACTTCTACGCAAAGCTTTACAATTCGGAGATCCCGGATCCCTCCACCTTCCCGTCTGATTTTCTTGATAGCATTCCCCTTCCCACCCTAGACATAGATCATATTCGCTCTTTAGAAGCTCCAATTTCGGAAATAGAAATTCTAGAGGTAATTAACCATCTCAAAAGGGTACTGCTCCTGGATCAGATGGGTTTTCAATGGGCTACTATAAACAATTTGGGTCTATCTTAGCCCCTCATTCAGCAAACTTCTTTAACTCTCTGCAGGGGGGTACGTCTGTTAATGAGGATCTCAACTTGGCCACTATCACAGTTATCCCAAAACCAAAGACCCCTCAAAGGTCGGTAACTATAGGCCCATCTCTTTAATTAACAAAGACCTAAAAATATTAACCAAAATCCTGTCTAATAGATTGTCTGCTTTCATTGGGGACTATATACATAGGGACCAAGTGGGTTTCATACCCGACAGACAGGGCCCCGACCAAATTTGCAGGGCTGTGGATCTTATCTCACTTCTCGGTTCGGGGTGGGACGGGAGTTCGGGTCAGGAAGGGTTTGTTTTATCAGTCAATCTCCAAAAGGGTTTTGACACGGTGGAATGGCCCTACCTATTTGAGGTCCTGGGTCGTTGGGGGTTTGGCCCGCGTTTCTTGCAAACTCTTAAAGCTTTATTGAGAAAGATAGGGGTATTGCGCTTTTGGATGTTTTTGGTGCTAGAAAGGCTTGCTGCCCCCAGTGGTTTCTTCGTTATGGGAGATATACTAATTATTTATTGGGAACTGGATGGCGCTACCTTAAATGATCCCTTTATGGTAAAAATATTTTGTACATGTATAAATAAATAAATGTGATAAAAATTAATATAATAAGTGAATGATTAAATAAATAGTATAAGGTAGTGTTCCCACTAAACCTTGAAGTAATGCAGTGCTCACATAAACCTTATTAATCCAGGTGTGTAAGAACTCAATTGGTGTAGTATTTAAAGTGCAAACACCATATACAATATGGAAAAAACTTATAAGTATCTTAATTCATATATTCCTTAAAGTGCAAACCAACTATATTATATAAAGTGTTCTGTGCTTATTGTTGAACCATAAGGTGTATAAAAAATCCTGTTCAAAATGTGTGTAACCCCCACAGGTGTGGGATAATTAGCAACTCAAGCCCTTCAGTCCTTTCAAAATGTCAACCCAGGTACTTCAATCCATTCAGAATTACACAATTATACAGTTCAAATGCTCCTTAATAGGTTGATGTGCTAAGTCAAAACCATGATCTTGCATATATCATATTAATTGCCACAAATGAAAAAAGGTGAAAAAGTCTATAAATAATTAATAAATAATAAGAGGTGTTCTTCCAATTATGTGCATCAAGGCATTCCACTTTTTGTGAGTCACACATGCTCCCCTAGGACCCCTCCTTACCGGACGGCGCCACCCCACACAGGGGTACAGCGCAAGGATGCCTGTCTGGTCACTTGTGGGGAATCCTATGTGGTCCTGTGATTGTTGTCTCCGGTCTCCTATTGTGCTCCTCGGATGGGTGCCTGGATGGTCCAATGATCCTCAGATTTTGTGGTATGGAAGGTAAAAAGACAGCTCCATAGTGTACTTTGATTTAAAAAGTTTATTGTATTCCAAACTTATTGCATCCAATAAAATCACTGATAAAACTTTCTACTTTAAAATCTTGCGGGTCATATCATATTCCAAAGTGCCTCCGTGTAGTAGTAGATTCCTATCTGTACTTTGATAAAGCCTCGTGCGTTCTTATCTCATAGTGCTATAGGGACAGGTTCCTGCTGCTGGTGTGAGGGAGAGATTATTTTTCTAAAATGATCTCATAGTGCTATAGGGAGAGGTTCCTGCTGCTACTGTGAGGGACAGATTACTTGTTACGTACCTGACGGTGGAGTCTGTCTTGTGCAGGGAACAACCGCTCTTGCGCACCCAATTCAAGGACCCCTGGTAGTGTAAACAGAGGCCCGAGAGTGCGGGATGGCACGAGGGCTGGATGGTCACAGATGTTGTAGTGAGATTCCAGCAGGTCGTGCAAACAGGAGAATGGTCGTACAAGCAGGGTTGGCAACGTGCAGGCAGAGAGGTACAAAAGGGTTAGGCAAGCGGATCGTCAAGTTCAGGCAAAGGTTCGTTAACGGGCGGGCAGCGGAGGTACAGAGGAGTAGACAAGCGGATGGTCGTGGATAGCCTGGGTCGATGCAGGTAGCAGACAACAGGTCAAAGCAAGCCGGGTCAAATCATCACATACTGCTATAGGGAGAGGTTCCTGCTGCTGCTGTGAGGGACAGATTATTGTTCTAAAATTATCTCATAGTGCTATAGGGAGAGGTTCCTGCTGCTGCTTTGAGGGACAGATTACTGTTCTAAAATAATCTCATAGTGCTATAGGGAGAGGTTCCTGCTGCTGCTGTAAAGGACAGATTAGTGTTCTAAAATCATCTAATAGTGCTATAGGGAGAGGTTCCTGCTGCTGCTGTGAGGGGCAGATTATTGTTCTAAAATCATCTCATACTGCTATAGGGAGAGGTACCTGCTGCTGGTGTGAGGGGCATATTATTGTTTTAGAATCATCTCATAGTACTACAGGGAGAGGTTCCTGTTGCTGCTGTGATTGACAGATTAATGTTCTAAAATCATCTCATACTGCTATAGGGAGAGGTTTCTCCTGCTGGTGTGAGGGACAGATTATTGTACTAAAATCATCTCATAGTGCTATAGGGAGAGGTTCATGCGGCTGCTGTGAGGGACAAATTATTGTATTAAAATCATCTCATACTGCTATAGGGAGAGGTTCCTGCTGCTGCTGTGAGGGACAGATTATTGTTCTAAAATCATCTCATAGTGCTATAGGGAGAGGTTCATGCGGCTGCTGTGAGGGACAGATTACTGTTCTAAAATCATCTCATACTGCTATAGGGAGAGGTTCCTGCTGCTGCTGTGAGGGACAGATTATTGTTCTAAAATTATCTCATAGTGATATAGGGAGAGGTTCCTGCTGCTGGTTTGAGGGACAGATTACTGTTCTAAAATAATCTCATAGTGCTATAGGGAGAGGTTCCTGCTGCTGCTGTAAAGGACAGATTAGTGTTCTAAAATCATCTAATAGTGCTATAGGGAGAGGTTCCTGCTGCTGCTTTGAGGGGCAGATTATTGTTCTAAAATCTTCTCAGTGCTATAGGGGAAGGTTCCTGCTGCTGCTGTGAGGGACAGATTACTGTTCTAAAATCATCTCATACTGCTATAAGGAGAGGTTCCTGCTGCTGCTGTGAGGGAAAAATTATTGTACTAAAATCATCTCATACTGCTATAGGGAGAGGTTCATGCTGCTGGTGTGAGGGACAGATTACTGTTCTAAAATAATCTCATACTGCTATAGGGAGAGGTTCCCTTCTGCTGCTGTGATTGACCGATTAGTGTTCTAAAATCATGTCATACTGCTATAGGGAGAGATTCCTGCTGCTGGTGGGAGGTACAGATTACTGTTCTAAAATCATCTCATATTGCTATAGGGAGAGGTTCCTGATGCTGGTGTGAGAGACAGGATATTGTTCTAAAATTATCTCATAGTGCTATAGGGAGAGGTTCCCGCTGCTGCTTTGAGGGACAGATTACTGTTCTAAAATCATCTCATACTGCTATAGGGAGAG
>BLSH010158859.1:22302-42449 GCA_018402905.1 Glandirana rugosa | reverse complement strand
ATAAAACTGGTGTAGTAGGAGAAATACGTACAACAGAATGAGGTTCGACATATCCGAACTTTCGGATGATGGTTAATTCGTATAATCCACTACACGTAGAGTCACTACTCTTCCCCACACCAAATTACTGTAGTTGTGGGATATAGTCCACACGTATTAATAATCCGTTGAAGGAAAGGAAACCGTTTTACCCAGTTTTCTTCCTGAACTGTCCGAGGCTTTTCAGTTTTTATCACTCTATAGAACGTCTCCCTACGTCGTGAGAATTTTAACGGTTCGAAGACTTCGCACTAGTAGCTTGTTAGTTCGCAAAGTAAGTTTTATCGGTTGTCCCAGCGTTCTTCGCATAGTAGGCTTTCAAGCCTATACAGCTTGGAGTAAGACAACATGCATAAAGAGGATGATGTGGTCAAAATACTCATTTGCCTAATAATTCTGCATACAGTGTATATATATATTCTTACACTGCCTCTATATATATATATAAATAGGCTACACTGAATGTGCTGTATATATAGGCTATACGGGATGCAATGTATATATATATATACAGTATCTCACAAAAGTGAGTACACCCTTCACATTTTTATAAATATTTTATTATATCTTTTCATGCGACAACACTGAAAAAATTACACTTTGCTACAATGTAAAGTAGTGAGTGTACAGCTTCTATAACAGTGTAAATTTGCTGTCCCCTCAAAATAACTCAACACACAGCCATTAATGTCTAAACCGCTGGCAACAAAAGTGAGTACACCCCTAAGTGAAAATGTCCAAATTGGGCCCAATTAGCCATTAGTGTTACAAGTTAGTGTTACAAGGTCTCAGGTGTGAATGGGGAACAAGTGTGTTAGATTTGGTGTTATTGCTCTCACTTTCTCATACTGGTCACTGGAAATTCAACATGGTACCTCATGGCAAAGAACTCTCTGAGGATCTGAAAAAAGAATTATTGCTCTACATAAAAATGGTCTAGGCTATTAGAATATTGCCAAGACCCTGAAACGGAGCTGCAGCATGGTGGCCAAGACCATACAGCGGTTTAAAAAGACAGGTTCCACTCAGAACAGGCCTCGCCATAGTCGACCAAAGAAGTTGAGAGCATGTGCTCAGTGTTATATCTAGAGGTTGTCTTTGGGAAATAGACGTATGAGTGCTGCCAGGATTGCTGCAGAGGTTGAAGGGGTAGGGGACCAGCCTGTCAATGCTCAGATCATACGCCACACACTGCATCAAATTGGTCTGCATGGCTGTCATCCCAGAAGGAAGCCTCTTCTAAAGATAATGCACAAGAAAGCCCGCAAACAGTTTGCTGAAGACAAGCAGACTAAGGACATTGATTACTGGAACCTTCAAGATGATCACTGCCTAGCTAAAGATGCTGAGGGTAAAGGTGATGGACTGGCAAAGCATGTCTCCAGATCTAAACCCTATTGAGCATCTCTGGGGCATCCCCAAATGGAAGGTGTAGAAGCGCAAGGTCTCTAACATCCACCAGCTCCATAATGTCATCATGGAGGAGTGGAAGAGGACTCCAGTGGCAACCTGTGAAGCTCTATTGAACTAAATGTTGTGTAATATTTCATATACATATACAAAAAGGGTTAAGGCAGTGCTGAAAAATAATGGTGGCCACACAAAATATTGACACCCAGTTTGGACATTTTCACTTAGGGGTGTACTCACTTTTATTGCCAGCGGTTTAGACATTAATGGCCCTGTGTTGAGTAATTGTGAGGGGACAGCAAATTTACACTGTTATACATGCTGTACATTCACTACTTTACATTGTAGCAAAGTGTCATTTCTTCAGTGCTGTTACATGAAAAGATGTAATAAAATATTTACAAAAATGTGAGGGGTGTACACACTTTTGTGAGATGCTGTATATATATTCTTACACTGCCTGCAGTGCCTGTATATAGCTCAGATTGTCTACACTGTATATCTAACTATCTGTATACTAAACTGCCTAAACGCCGCTTACAAAACCTATCTATCTATCTATCTATCTATCTATCTATCTATCTATCTATCTATCTATCTATCTATCTATCTCTGCTGTCACACACTACATACGACCACTGGTGAAGTGGCCTTATATAGTGTGGGTGTGGATTGAGCCCTCTGAGCCATGATTGGCCTAAGGCACCCTGCTTTTGGCCAATCATGGCTCTCACAGCAGAGCGCGATGCCATTGGCCAAAGCATGCAGGTCATGTGCATGCTTTGTCCAATCAGCAGGCAGCATTACTCCATGATTTGTATGTATTATGGGGCACTCGAATTTCCTGTGAATGCCCCATAATGTTTGGGATTCTCTGAACAGATGGACACCCAATGTTCGAGTCGAACATATGTTCGACTCAAACCTGGAGCCCATCGTTAATCTTATATTTGTAATGTGCTGGGGAAAACAATTGTATTGTATAAAAATATATATGTGCACAGTTTTAATTAAGATATCAATCTGGCTCAAATTCTGATCAGACTTAGCCTGTGCATTCATTTATAATCAGCATGGTATTATTAATACTAAACTCCAAACGAAATGTTTATCTAGCTACAATATTCAGCTTCAATCCTGAGCTCTGCCCCACAGTAACTCTTCTTCATCCCTTGATAAGACCGAGCACATGCTGTGAATACAGAATGGAATAGCCCTGCCTGCTGAGAAGATGTCACTGGCTCACCACTGTACCCTTATTCACAGTATGCTGATGCAGAAAGTGCTGCTGACATCATCATCAGTGCTCTTCTTTGCATCAATGTAGACTGTCCAGCTTAGAGAAGAGGTGAAAAGGGTAATAACCCTGAGGTATCATGTACCAGTCCGAAAACATCTGAGAAGTATTAAAACACTGAAATGAAAAATACTGCCGGAGTTGGAGGGGTGACATATTGTGAGTGGGGGGTGGGGGCTTGAGCTTGGTTTTAAAACACATTTATAGTCAGTGGATCTGCAATTCATTACACCTTAGAAAATAAACAATAATCCAATTGAAATATCTATTAGACATTAATAAAGTCTTAATTAGTTGTTGTCAGCTACTGGCCTCATTCCAACATTCTGGTTTTGGCTAGGGTGCATTCTCCCTGTCCACATGCAAGGTGATTGATTAAGCCAGCCTATGGGTGGAGACCAAACCTGTTTTAAACCAGCCAAGCCTTCAATGTCTTGCTCGTGATAGTGTTTGTAACACATGCTTCAAGGTCTTTGCTTCCTGGCCTTGCTCCCATGCCAAGACCTGCATCTTGGCCCTGCCTTGTCAGCTTGTTTGGCTTGCCTTGGTGATGACATCAGAATGGATTTTGACTACACTAAGAACTCTGCCTGTCTTTTGACAATGGATTGTCACTGGCTATTCTTCGAACTCCAACTACTCTGAATCCAGACTGTCACTGGACCACTCTAACTTTCTGCCAACCACAAGTAACTGCTTGCTGTGCTTAGTTCATGCCTGCCATGGCATGGTAACCAAGCACTATAGCATTGATATGCTAGATGATATGATAGACCTGATATGATAGATATGCTAGATTATATGATAGACCTGGGGGCAACTGAGTACTGGTAGGCCTGCTTGCCTTATGGGGAATGGAGCTGCTATAGGTGAAGAACACAGCAGCCAGGTATAGTGCCTGACCACCTCTTCCAGGGGTAGGTGTGACAGTTATTATAAGAGGTTTGAAGTTTGATAAACATAGCAGATTTTAGGAAGTATGTATTTTTCAATCATTTTATTACATTCATTCATTACATTTATTGCACAGAAATATTTAGCAGAACAAGTAATCAAAAGAGCGATGTGTAAAAGACTAGCAATTTTTGGTGGCTTTACTAAAACAAAATGATGTGCTATTTCTTTTTTTTATTATTATTGTTTTAGTCAAAATGAATTAAACAGGGAAACCCCTTTGCACTGAGATTGTCTTACTAAGCTCAGTTCAGATGTATGTGTATTATTTGCAAGGTAGAGATTCATTATACATCACATATCTACATCACATTAAATTAAAAAAAGAACTTGATTTATTGCAGTTTCTTTATAAAACATATTTTAACCTGAGTCCATAAAAGGCTCACTGCAAAGTGATGACTTCTATTTTCACTTTTACCCTGCTGATGTCTTCAACATTATTGTATTTTCTTCTGTATTTTAGTAGCTTTTTTATCACTCCTAATTTAATAAAAGTGCACATGCCTCTACTAGCAAGTGCCTTCATTTTTATCCTTCTTCAGTTCCTTGACATGAATACTTCTATATATCACCTTGGAGGGAATAGAATTAAATTAACTTGTTCTCAGATTTAAGCAATATCTGGTTTATGTGATTTAGGTCCTTCACACAAAGCAAAGGTCAGTTTCAATGTTCCTGTAAAACTGCATTCCTGAAAGACTTTATGTGATGTTTGATGCAGGGCATGTTCTGTAAGTCAAGAAACATTGTTTGTCTTTTTGCAGTTTTGTAGTGTATACCTAACTATGGTCTTTATGGATTTACAGAATGTGTACAGTAATGTACTGTATTTCTGACAATATTTTTGTATTTTGCCAAATAATGTTGCCTATCATGATAATCTCGTAAGTATTAAAATTGTCATCTAAGCCTAGTTCCTTAAAGTGTAGTCTGTGCCTAATTTAGAAATTTCTGTATGTAGGTATTGTCACCTAAATATGCCAAATAACTTGAGCTACTGTGCATACTTCAAACTATTTATTTTCTGTTTTATAAGGAAATAACCAATTAGCACCATTTTTTTTATTATAATTATTCACAGGGATAAGAAGGTGTTCATTTTGAAAGGCAGATATACTTCCCCTTTAGCCATGCGTATTAAGCACAGGTGTCAATGGTAGATACTTCCCCTTCAACTCTGCATGTTAAAGCGGAGTTTTGGCCACAATTTTTTTTTCTTCTGCCATCCACCCTGCATGCATAGATTATACAAATAAAGCCATGAATATCTTTCTATCCCATTCCCATTTATATATTTTTTTTTCTTGCCTGATTTTCCAGTTCCCCTGCACTTCCATGATGATTGTGGGCATGTGAAACCCACTTTGACCTTCTTCCTGGATAAGGTGCATGCTGGTTAACCAGTATGCACCTCCCGATCTCACGCATGCGCATTGAATCACCAGGCGCAGCGCTGATAGCTGATAATAGCGCAATTTTTTTTTTATCAATAACGATTTTTATTGAAAGTTACATAAATACAATACAGTCAACAAGATGTTCAAGTAATAGATAATTTTTGATACATACTGCTACATATTATATGATCCGTATCGGCTAGAATCGAGATCATAACTGTATTTGACAAATTCACATAATATAGCATAGCTTATTCTGAGTTCATATCTAGAATTAAAGCAGTATGTCAAACTATTAATAACTGAGTGAAATATATACATTCCCTCTTTCCAGCAAATACACTAAAGGACCTGTGCGGTCTCATCAGAAAACAATGTACAGGAACAAGGTCTTCTAAAACCTGATATTCCTGTGCCTGATGGGAATAAACATCAACACCATTTATTTTTAGTAGATAAGGGACAGAAAAGCAGGGAAAAAAAGAAAGGATAGAATAAGATGGAGACAGATAGGCGAGATTGAGACTCAAATGTCAAGTTCAGGTTCAAAAAGCAGAGAACTAGTGGTGACTCATCTTGAGCTATTCATACCTCTAGTGCATGGTCATTGTTGCCAGGTAGTCGTCTGAGTACCTGAACATCACCCAAACACGCCGTAGCTTATTGAATCTCTCAGTTGAGTTAGTAGCAATAGCTCTGGTTTCTTCCATGTGGTAAATTTCATTCACTCTATGGAGCAACTCTTTAATGGAGGGAATTTATGTTGTCTTCCAGTATCCGGGGATTAGCACTTTCACTGCTGTGAGCAAAAATCTGATCAGTGATTTTTTTTATACCTTTTCATAGGTCCATTGGAGATGTGTAATAGACAGCACTCTGGGGACAATTGTATTGAGGTTTCAGTAATTCTTTTGATCATGTTGCATACTCTTTGCCAGTAGGGTTTTATCAATAAACACTCCCACCAGATATGATACAGTGTGCCTGTCTCCTCCTCACATCTCCAGCATGTATCTGGTATTAAGGGGAACCATTTGTGGATCTTGTCAGGGGTGTTATACCAATTTGTTAGAAGCTTATAGGAGGCTTCTTGATGTCAAAGCTAATTGAGCATTTATGGGTGAAAACACAGGCGTGAAGCCTTTGTTTCTTACTAAATGTTGTGTGGAGGGCCTTTTCCCATAGTTTTTATTTTTTTTCCGCTCTATCTCCTCCACCCCGTCATTCTGTAACCAACTGTACAGAAGGGATGTGGTATTCTCAATAGCAAGTTTTGTTAGAGGTCTTTTGCCATCTGTCTAGCTAACTGACAATATTCCCAGTTTGTAAAAATGTATTGTGTCCTCTCGGCATTCATTTCTGCCAGCGATTTTAGTTTGCCTCTCTTGAAGCAATGCGTTGCCAGCAACGAATTCTCTCCTACTCCTACTCCCAGCCACTGTCGACGAGCCAACCAACCGGGCAAAAATCCAGGGTTGAGGCTCAGTGGAGTCAGGGGGCTTTTATTGGTAGACAAATCTGTTTTTCTCATAATCTTTTGAATTGCCGCAAAGGTGGCTCCTATCACAGGGTGATCCTTCAGACTTTTGGGGCATACCTCCCATGAGATCCAAGGAAGATATTTCACTGGCGTGAGGTCATTGGCATTTTCTAACAGCACCCAAGCCTTATTCTCAGCATGGCAGTGCCAATCTACAATTCTTGTAATTTGCGTGGCCAAATAATAATTGTCGAAATATGGAAAGCCCATACCTCCCAAATGTTTAGCTTTAGTGAGTAGTTGTAATTTGATTCTTGGCTTCCGTGAGGCCCAAAGAACCCTCCTAAGTATTGCATTCAACGTTTTAAAAAAACTACTAGGTAGAGAGATCAGTAGCATTTGGAAGAAGTACAGTATTCTAGGCAGAATAGTCATTTTGGTGAAATTCTTCCCTGTCCATTGTTTTAGATCTGTGCTGATTTGTTGGAGAAGAGGTTTAAAGTTATATTCATATATAGAGTACAAATTTGGGATCAATTTGACTAAATATGTTATGGCCTTTTCTTCCCATTTAAACTCGGAATTACTCTGGGTGACCTTGAGAGTGTCTAAAGGAAGTGAAATATTCAAAGCTTCTGACTTATTATAGTTAACTTTAAAGCTTGACAAATAGCCATATAAAGAGAACATTTTACGTATGTTTGGAAAGGTGATGTGAGGTTGCGTAATGAAGAAAAGGAGATCATCAGCGTACGCTGCTATCTTATACGTCTTCCCCCCTATTGAGAATTCACGTTTTGTTTATTCATCGTATCAATGGTTCTAGTGTAAGGATGAATAGTAATGGTGACAGAGGGCAACCCTGCCGGGTGCCATTACGAATCACTACTGATTCAGAGAGTGCGCCGTTTACTTTTATGCTTGCTGTTGGGTTATTGTATAACGCTGAGATCCACATCATCATCCTATTCCGCAGCCCAATATGCTCACTGGTTGCCTGTAGAGAATCCCAGGAGACGCAGTCGAAGGCCTTCCCCGCATCAGTAGAAAGCACCATGCCCTCAAAGCCCCTCGACCGTGCCTTGTTGATAAGTTTTAGCGCCTTTATAACATCATCTCTAGCCTCCCTCCCTGACATAAAACCTGCCTGTTCCAGTCCTATCAATTGGGTCAGGAAGGGTTGTAACCTGTTTGCTAGTATTTTTGTGAAGAGTTTTAAATCTAGATTAAGCAGTGATATAGGCCTATTATTTGAACAAAGTAGGGGGTCCTTAGGTTTATGAATAACCACTATGTGTGCTTTTAGGAATTCATCTGATGTATCATTTTTATCCTTAATGGAGTTGATGGCTTTTAACAGGTGTGGCAACAACATCGTGGTGAATGTTTTATAATAGTGGGCAGTGAATCCATCAGGTCCCGGACTCTTCCCGGCCTTAAGGGATTTTATGGCTCGAGACAGTTTATCTTCAGTGATTGGCGTTTCCGATAATAGCGCAATATTATCACTCACTGCTGCCCACAGACTCCTGGGAAATGATGACTCACATCTCCCAGGAGCACAGGCAAGGCAGGAAATGACGTCGATCACTGTGGACCCGGAAGTGGCAGAAAATATGGGACCCCATAGCAACAAGGCTCAAAGAGTGAGTAAAAAAAAAAAATTGGCCCAAATGTTGTTGCTGATTATTAGTGGACTTTAAAAATATATAGATTGTTTTGTGGGTGGAACTCCACTTTAAGCACAGATGTGAGCTCAAAGTGCTTTGGGGTAATGGAGTCAGAGAGTAGAAAGGCTCTCTGTTAAGCAGAAGGACTTTATTGACAGCTAGAGTAAGCTTGAAGACACCTTGGCACGCACAGGGCAGTTTACATTTTTCTTTTGGGCTGCACTACACAGTAGTAGATCCTGGCAAAGGCAGTCACAGCCCAACAAGGGACTAGTCATTTGTGAACTGGACAAATTGTGTCATACAGAATGCAGTGACCAAACAATCTGGAAGGCTCTTAGATGGCTTCTGTATACTGAATAACAGACAGATTGATAAACACCAGATCCTACAAAAATGACAGTGGCAGATAGCATTGAAGCATATCTAGAATGTTTTGAATGGATTGACACTACAGAAGGTCTGCCTGAGACAGACTAGGTGGATGTGCTTGCCCGTTTATGATAGCATGTCCTCAGCAGACATACTTTGACTTGACTCAGAAATCAACATGTGACTACAAGGCTTTTAAAGTGGTTGTCAACTTGTGACAACCACTTTAACCTACAGTTAAGTCTAGAATAAGCCCAAAATTCAGAACAGACCCAAGACAAGCAAATAAAACTAATGATCGAGAAATTAGAGGACCT
The DNA here is from genome assembly GCA_018402905.1 of Glandirana rugosa. Classification (NCBI taxonomy): domain Eukaryota; kingdom Metazoa; phylum Chordata; class Amphibia; order Anura; family Ranidae; genus Glandirana; species Glandirana rugosa. The sequence goes on along the minus strand of BLSH010158859.1, from coordinate 33,510 downwards.
AGAGAATAGGTCAAGAAGGAGTAACTTGTGATTTGTGGGAGTCCCAGAATCCCTACAGACCTCAGTGCTACCAAACACATATGCTGTACGGATCCAAGAGGCTCTAGGCCTTCCTGTCCCGTGTATAGTGGAACGGGTCCACCGCCTGGGGTCCCACACTGCAGACCACACATCTCCTAGTCCGATCATAGCCAAATTCTTAAACTATGCCGAATATAATACAGGGTGGGCCATTTATATGGATACACCTTAATAAAATGGGAATGGTTGGGGATATTAATTTCCTGTTTGTGGCACATTAGTATATGTGAGGGGGGAAACTTTTCAAGATGGGTGGTGACCATGGCGGCCATTTTGAAGTCGGACATTTTGAATCCAACTTTTGTCTTTTCAATAGGAAGAGGGTCATGTGACACATCAAACTTATTGGGAATTTCACAAGAAAAAACAATGGTGTGCTTGGTTTTAACGTAACTTTATTCTTTCATGAGTTATTTACAAGTTTCTGACCACTTATAAAATGTGTTCAATGTGCTGCCCATTGTGTTGGATTGTCAATGCAACCCTCTTCTCCCACTCTTCACACACTGATAGCAACACCGCAGGAGAAATGCTAGCACAAGCTTCCAGTATCCGTAGTTTCAGGTGCTGCACATCTTGTATCTTCACAGCATATGGTTTTTATGGTCAGTAAATTCAATACCGGGTGAGCTGCTCCTTCCAGGAGGTACCGCCATTCCTCCAAAGCCGACTTGATGGCCAGCAATTCCCTATCACCGACATCAACGTAAAGATTCTCTCAAAGATAGAACGGTATCATTAGCGGTAATCAACATGGTTTCATGAAGAATCGTTCTTGCCAAACCAATCTATTAACCTTCTATGAGGAGGTGAGTTGCCATCTAGACAAAGGAAAGCCTGCAGATGTGGTGTATCTAGATTTTGCAAAAGCATTTGATACAGTTCCCCACAAACATTTACTGTACAAACTAAGGTCTCTCAACATGGATCAAAGGGTGAGTACCTGTATTGAAAACTGGTTACAGGGGCGAGTCCAGAGGGTGGTGATAAATGGGGAGTACTCGGAATGGTGTGGTGTGGAAAGTGGGGTTCCCCAAAGTCCTGTCCTGGGACCAATCCCATTCAATTTATTCTTAAACGATCTGGAGGATGGGATAAACAGCGCAATCTCAATATTTGGGGATGATACCAAGCTAAGCAGGGCAATCATTTCTCCACAGGCTGTGAAAACCTTGCAAGAAGATCTGAACAAATTAATGGGGTGGCCAGACAAGTGGCAAATGAGGTTTAACGTAGAAAAATGTAAAATAATGCATTTGGGTACCAGGGAACATGAACGCAAACTACTCACTAGGGGGAGAGCCTCTGGGGGAATCTAAGATGGAAAGGACCTAAGGGTCCTAGTAGAGAAATGGCTCAGCAGTGACATGCAATGTCAAGCTGCTGCTAGCAAAGCTAACAAAATGTTGGCATGCATCAGGAAAGGGATTAACTCCAGGGATAAATCAATAATTCTCCTACTATACAAGTCTCTGGTGATGCCGCACCTGGAGTATGCTGTCCAGTTCTGGGCGCCAGTCCTCAGAAAGGATGTCCTGGAATTGGAAAGGTTTCAGAGAAGGGCAAAAAAGCTAATTAAGGGATTGGAGGAAATATTACAAACACTGAACTTATTATCTCTGGAGAAGAGACGCTTGAGAGGGGATATGATTTCAATGTACAAATACTGTACTGGTGACCCCACAATAGGGACAAAACTATTCAGCGCAAGGGAGTACACAAAGACACGCGGCCATTCACTAAGACTAGAAGAAAGGTGGTTTAACCTTAAACTGCGTAGAGGGTTCTTTACAATAAGAGCAGTGAGGATGTGGAATTCTCTTCCACAAGCAGTGGTTTCTGCTGGGAGTATGAATAATTTCAAAAAACTATTAGATGTGCACCTAAGGGACCACAACGTTGAGGGATGTACAATGTAATACTGACTTTTTTCAACCCCTGTAACTATATAAGCAACCAGACTAGCCAACATCATTCCCTGTCTAATCCACCCCATCCAGTCAGGCTTGGTCAAGGAAAGAACCGCCACTCTGAACATTCGAAAGGTGATTATGGTCCTGTACTATGCCAACACACATCCTGGGGAGGATCTGGCCATCATCACCTTAGATGCGGAGAAAGCCTTTTCAATTTTCACTGACTATCCTTAGTTCTAACCAAATTAGGTTTTACTGGTGCCTTCAGCCATCTCATCCAATCAATGTATTCCTCCCCTGTGGCCAGATTGGTGGTGGCGGGTCTCTTCAGCGATGAAATTCGCCTCCACAGCACGAGACAAGGGTGCCCCCTGTCACCATTACTCTATAAACTAGCTGTAGAACCCCTGTCCAGGTATATATCTTATGAAACCCCCTTGCATGGGATCCATGTGGTAGATACTGAACTATGAACCGCTTTATTTGTGGATGATGTACTCATCTTCACGGCAAATCCGGCCTCTGACATGGAATCCATCAAAGCAACCTTTGACGAGTTCAAACTATGCTTAGGCCTCCATATAAATTATCATTATAAGTTATAGCGAGAGCTAAATTCTCCCCTTAGGCCCATCCCGTAACTCTTCATGGACCTCCAAGTCTCCCTTCTCTGTACCCCACTATCTTTCCACAACCTAGCAGAAAAATTCTGCCTACCCATGTCTCACGCATTCTACTACAAACAATGCTTCAGTTTTATTCATGCTTCTTGTAAGGACGGAAGCAAGCATTTCAAGACAACAATAATAGACCCATTACTGGGAGAAGGAAGATACTCTATATCGGATATATACAAGCCCCTGACCAAAAAAGTCACTCCCCCCTGCCAATATCCTTAGCAGCAAAATTGGGCAAGGACTTTCCTGACTCAGAAATCCAGGAAAAAATACTCAAAGGATATAACACTATGGGGGCGTGGCCTGACGTCGTCGAGAGCGGACGTGTGTCAGGGGAGCTCCGCAGGAGGCCTGCACAATCTAAAGGAATCCTGCCTTAGGAGAGAAGGGTGAGCTGCACGAACACCCCATCTTAACTCCCCACCTCGCCAGCTTCATTTCGAGCTCTAAATCGGGTGGATCAGCGGCCGGCTCCCGCATCGCGGGAAATCGAGGCCGCGGCTTTTGCGGCCTACTGGTGCCGGACCGCACGGCACGGTCCCTGGAGCCCTAATCCTCTATCCACCTACCCTGCACCATACAGCACCCTCCTGGACCCCTACCCTGACAGGGGTTTAAAAAAAAATTAAAGACTTAAGGGGCAAGGCCTAGCACCTATCCAGGATGGCGGTGTAAAACGGCAGTTCCGCACACCAGAGCACAAAACTCAGCTCCAGAGAGCCTCTTACAATCATCACCATGGGGAAAAATAGTGGCACTCCACCCCAAGCCCGCTCCAGATCACCCAGGGACAGTGACTCGCAAGGCGGCTTTAGCATTCTGGAAATGTTCCGGTCACAGCCACGCGAGGCCCCGTCTTCAGGTCGGGCCTGTGGGGCCTCCGCACCAAACACACGTGCTCCCAGTCCCAGCACTACAAGGGGCAACCTGGCTTGCCCACACACAGCGTGCCCTCTCCCTTCTCAACCGCTAAATCTGCAGGACCTGCGCATGGTGACAGAAGATATCAAAGCCACCTTAGCCGCAGTGATTACAGATCTCAGGCAAGATCTCCACTCTGTAGTCACACACATGGACGACATGGAGGCCGCAACAGCCCGCCACAATGCAGAGCTTCATCAACTCCACTCCCTGTCGCAAGCCCATGACACCCAGCTCAGAGACCTCCATCGACAGATCGAAGATTTGGACAACCATGGATGCAGACACAATGTCAGGGTAAGAGGAATCCCCAAAACGTTCAAACCTGCCCAAATCAACCAGGCCACTGTCTCAATCTTTAACAACCTTTTAGGCTGCCCGCCAGAGGCCTCAACTGAGATTGAACGCCTGCACAGGGCCCTAAGACCAAGAGGCAGGGACACTGACCCACCCAGAGACGTTATTTGCTGCCTGGTCAATTTCAAATTAAAAGAAGAGATCATTAGACAGGCTAGGCTTCCTATTTCAAGGCACCAAGATAAAATTGTTCCAGGACCTTTCTCCCATAAACCTGAGGCATAGGAGAGACCTCCGTCTGCTACTGGACATCCTGCATACCAGAGGAGTGCAATATAGGTGGAAATTCCCCTTCTGCCTATCGGCATCCCACCAAGGACGAAATACCTATTTCAGGGTACCAAAGGACCTCCCTGCCTCTTGCGCCACCCTGGCTATTCCTTGAGTAGCTGTTCCGGATTGGTACAGCGACCTACGGAACGTGTGTTTACCCAGAGCCACATCTATGGAGGCCATCCCGTGAGAGATGACTACCAGCTACGCAGAAGAAGATCTCCTTCTCCCCGGGCAGCAGGTCCAACAAGAAGCAGAAATGCGACCTACATGAGCCCTACAACCTCTCTGATACATTGGCGACCCCACCAAGAAGAGTCCGGGTAGCTTCCTTACCTGCCTCTGGGCTTCTGTCCCCGCTCGATGCTACCAGAGACTTCACTTTATTATTTGCCCACCACATGGCGGACGACCTCCTTCTGGCTACCTACAACTCCTGACAGCTTAACGACCCAACCTTCTCTTCAAACACTGACCCTGACGGAGATTTCCACAAGAGCTACCCAAAGACATATGTCACGCAAGATATAGTCTTCTCTCCGCATTCCCTACCCAGGAGACATTGAGGCAAGCTTTGCTGACTGAACCTTTACCATCACGGGTAAATGGCCCAAAAAGATGTCTCCCCCCTCCCCCCCTCCCCTGTTCCCTGGAAAATCTCAAACGGCCAAGGACATAGACAATAGATAGACCACCCCCCTCCAAACTGGTGACAGAGATGTCTTGGCAACCCCATATGATGAGAACGCTTTCCTGATTGTCAAGCATCTCTCCATGCACTGTGGATACAGTTGCCACGAGAACTGTCTCCCTCCCCCCCCATGAAGAGAAAGTAGGCTGTGAAACACGGATTGCTACGGTCCTGTTATGTTAAATACTTTGTTTATTGTTCTATGCCTCTTGCTCCTCTTGCTCCATCCCCCCCCCCTTTTTTTCTGTTTTGCTCTTTTCCTTTCTTCTCTTACCTCACAGATTGAGAGAGATGCCTCTCCCTGGAGCCCACGAGACCTGAAAAAAGTCTATCGCAACAATTCTGCTACGGGCATACAGAGACCCTCCTTGCTAGAGGGATGACCACCGCACCTCCAGGCCCAGGGGTTCCTCTGGCCTGAGCACACGGATCTACGTGAGCAACAACGTGTCCCAATATGTGGTTGCGGGGGACTACCTCCAGGGAGGGGCGGACTCCCCATCTTCTGTTCAGAGGAAGCTTCCCAGATGTTAAGGTACTCTGACCATATGGTTTCTATGTTTATTTTGCTCTTTACTTATATCTGGGGGGTCCGGTCGTCCCCTGGGACCTTGGTCCCCGGGGATGATTGGGCCTACATTAAGTAATTATTGCAAGTTCCATGACCCAGGTGTTTTTTGGTTCAAAACAAAAAGAGTTTAATGTTACAAGTTTACCTGTAAGTTCGACCTGCTGGTGTACCCTGCTCACGGGAACGAGCTTGCTATTATTTTTAAACTAAGACCCCCTTCACCTCATCCCCACAGCGAAAGTGGACATAATTCCACCTAAGGCATACTTTGTTCCATATCTCCTGAGGGAGTTGTGTTATCCCCCCCAAAACCCTGTGGGCCGGGCTCTAGCAGGTTGAACAATGCCAAGCTTTTTCCTTTTCTTATCCTTCTCTATGGGCATATACCCAGGTGAATATCCCCTCATAAGGGTGGATTATCCGGTTGTTCAACACCTCCCCTTTACAGGTTTTAGGTTGGCTGATCCTAGGTCCACACATGTAGCCTCTGTACTGCCCATTAGCAGAATCCAGTTGTCCCCCAGCAGTAAAAGTTACAGGCTCATAGGCTGACAGCGTGAAGCACACACGAACAAACACTTCTGTTTTAAATTGATCTTTTCACTCTGTCCCCCCTGGGATGCATATTTCCCCCTCTCTAGGGCCCAGAACTCCTCAGTACGCTCATGCTCCATCCCCACTCACGTTTGTCCCTCGGTGTTGCGAGACCCCTCGCTCCTCTTGCACCCGCCTGACGACCTCAGACACTCCTCCACACAGCGGTAGCTCTCACCCCTAACCCAGGGGTGTGAGGACAGGCTGACCCTTACCAGATGGCAGACCTAATTTGATAGTAGGTTCGACTTGTACAACCTACTACTGGTACATATCGTTCCACACTACATTTCATACCCAATCTCACTCTCCCCTCCTGTCCCCTCCTCTACCTACCCCGCCCCGCTCATCCTCCTAGTCCCTTACGTTCCCTCCCTTTCCCACCTCGCCCCCCCTTCTGCCCTTGCTGATTCTGTGGGTTTCCACCAGGAGTCCAAACCAGTAGTCCAAACCAACAGCAAGAATTGCAACCCATCCGTCCACACTAGATCATGAACCTCTCTTGCTCCTACCCACACACCTCTCAAGACTTGCTGTGTCCTCGCACTAACCGCATCGCTCAGGTAACAAAAACTACCTTGAGTCTTCCAGCAGCCCAAACCTCATTAAAAGTGATCTCTTTCAATGTCAAGGGTTTGGATACCCCAGAGAAACATAGCCAGGTTCTGGACATGATGCGCAAGCTTAAAGCAGATGTCATTTTTTTCAAGAAACCCACTTCAAATCCAATCAAATTCCAAAAATCACAAACCGATACTTCCCGACCGCGTTTCATGCCACCAACGCCCAGGCAAAGACCAAAGGCTTTGCTATCCTCATCTCCAAAAATACCCCGTGGCACCTCACGTATTCCCTCATGGACACAGAGGGGAGATATGTCTTTCTTAAAGACGTCATAGGCAGTTAGGCACTACACCAGTCACGCTCGCAAATGTGTATAGTCCCAACAAATCCCAAGTAAGCTTCTTTAGGAATTTTACCCAGACGTTAACAGCATTTCAATCGGGACTCAGGATCCTTGGGAGGGATTTCAATGTAGCTCTCTACCCCCTTCTTGACACGTCCTCCAACACCTCCTCTCTTCCATTCCGAGCTCTGCACCAGATAAAAACGAAGCTCCAAGACCTCTTTCTCCACGACGCGTGGCGTACACTGTATCCCAATACTAAAGACTACACTTACTTTTTCAGTTCCCCATAACCGAAACTCTAGGATTGATTACTTATTCCTATCGCAAAAAGACCTCCCTCTCCTCACACACTCGTCCATCGAGCCGATGACCATTTTGGATCACCATCTGATCTCTATCACCCTATCTCTCCCCGAAGATTGCGCTTTCACTAATATCTGGAGACTAAATGTGTCTCTCTTAACATCTGAACCCGATAGACTTCACATCCAAGAGAGTATCATAAAATACTTCCGAGAGAACAACACACCAGATGTGTCTCCCCTAACTCAGTGGGAGGCACACAAGAGTGTAATCAGAGGTCACTTTCAAGCACTCCAAGCCACTCGCTGAAAGGAAAAACAAAAGACAATAGATGACCTGATTCACAAAATACGTACCCTGAAACGGGCTCATAAGAGATCCCAGTCAGACCGGGACTACAAGGAACTCACACACACACGAGAACTTCTTTGAGAGGAGATAGACCATAAAAATAGAAGAAAATTCATTTTAAGCCAGCTTTTTTATGAATTCGGCAACAAGTGCAGCAAATTCCTGGCCAGAACTATCCAAAAAAAAAGTCTCTTCCCATGCCCACATCATCAAAGACTCACATGGCAGAACATTTACAAAAACCACAGACATTGCCCCCAGTTTGAGAAATATTACTCAAACCTATATAATCTCCCCAAAAATTGCACCTCCCCAGTGAGCCGACCAAACATTTAGCGACCATCAGGGAATTCCTCTACAAATACTGTCCCGCTCCAATAGACCCTGAAGAGGCACAGCTTCTAGAACGGCCTATCACAGAAATAGAACTTAGAAATACGTTGAAACAAACAAAACCAGGTAAAAGCCCAGGCCCTGATGGATTCACCTCGACCTATTACAAAACTTTCATTGATATTCTCTCCACCCTGTTCCTCTCGGCATTTAACTCAATCCCGACCTCGACACTTCCATTTAACTGCCTACTGGAAGCACACATTACTGTAGTCCCAAAAGCAGATAAGGACGCCACATTGGTCACAAGTTACAGGCCGATTTCCTTATTGAATGTTGATATTAAGTTATTTGGGAAGATTTTAGCTAATTGCATAATGCCACTGCTACCCTCCCTGATAAAAAATGACTAGGTGGGTTTTGTTCCTGGGCGAGAGGCCAGGGACAACACAACCACTGCATTTACGTGCAACACTGGATATGCACCAAAGCGCTAAGGGGTTCTTCCTCTCCCTGGACGCAGAGAAGACATTTGACAGGCTGGCTTGGGACTACATGGGGGGAACCTTGAAACAAATTGGAATAAGGAACGTGATGTTCAATTTCATTATGTCCCTGTATACAGCGCCCACTGCTCGCGTGCGGGTCAACGGCCACCTGTCAAATGCCTTCTCTATTTATAACGGGATGAGACAAAGATGCCCTCTCTCCCCTCCTTTTCGTGCTTACGCTAGAACCATTTTTAAATTGCCTACGATCTAAAAAGGAGATTAGGGGCATAGAAGAACCTACAAAGTTGAAGCTTTCGCAGACGACTTGCTCCTTTTTCTACAAGACCCACATATCTCATTACCCAATCTTGTAAAAGAATTGGTGACTAAATAGTACGCACTCAATATATCCCTTCCCAAAGACACAGTAGCTCAATGCCAAAGAAATGTCCCCTTTCAATGGAAATCGGACGCTATAAAATACCTAGGGACATATCTAACCGCTCAACCAGTGGACCTTTATAGCAGAAATTACCTACCCTTGCTAAAAACTATCGCTGATGACCTGAAAAACTGGGATAAACCTTATTTTTCATGGTTTGGTTGACCGGCAATGCTCAAAATGAATGTCCTCCCTCGCATTCTATTCCTGGTACAAACAATCCCAATTCTAATTCCTCAGGCCTTTTTCGTGTCGTTCCGTAGATGTTGCTCCAGCTTCCTCTGGAAACATAGAAGCCCCAGGATTAGCCAGACGCAACTAACCAAACCAAAATCTAAAGGTGGCATAGGACTCCCAGACCTTAGACATTACTACTGGGCCTCCCATTTTACAAGAATCTTCAACTGGTATGCTCACGAAAACAGTAAGAATTGGATTCATATTGAAAACGCCTTTTCCCCGATGCCACTGAAATCGACCCTGTAGTTACCCGCACAAGCAGTCACCCCTGCTCTCAAGCAACACCCCCTTATTCATGCAACATTACGCTGCTTCAAAGAAGTATGTAGGAGAACAGACCTATCGACCAACCTGGAACCCCTCACTCCAATTAAGCTCAATCGAGCTTTCCCACCTGGAACGTCCAATCGATTTTTACATGGAGTTTGGCCCCATCCTGACATGACTGCTTTTCACTTTTACAAAGACGGAACCCTACTAAATCAAGAGGCAATCCAGACTTGTGACCCAAACACCCTAATCACCCCATGGGTATACTTCCAAATACGCCACTTTCTAAGAGATATCAATAGGTAATCAGCTGTCTCTAGATCCCTCGCCTCGTTTGAGAATCTCTGCTCCCAAACGGTGGCGCAAAGCCACATGATCTCTACTATCCACAATTTGTTCCTTACCTCGATGCCTTCTAGCTCTGGAATTTCATGCTCGAGATGGGAGAGGGACTTACAAACGACAATCTCAGACGATCAATGGGAAAAAATGTTCACATTGGCCAGCAAAGGTTCACTTAATGTTTCCATAAAAGAGAATAGCTACAAATTACTGACACGCTGGTACAGGACTCAACAGCTTCTACATAGGTACAATCCCACTCTACCTGAGCAAAGCTGGAGATGCTCCAGTGAGCCCGGTACTCTACTACACATTTGGTGGACCTGCCCAGCATTACAACAATTCTGGACCCAAGTACACGACCTGACCACTAGGATCTTCACATACCCCCTGGATTTTCTTGCTAAAGAGTCGTATTGATTTTGAAAAGAAAGTTACATTGCAGGTGCACAGAAGACAAAACACGCTTCAAAACAAGGATTTTCAGTGATTATAACCCCTTCGTTACAGCTTATTGAAATGATTTCTTGAACACCATGGATAACACAGAAGAACGGGTACCAAAAGGGCATACAGTCCCTGACAAAAGTCTTGTCGCTTATCTATTTTGTAGAAACACCTGCTATTAACCTAACTTTTAATTAATCAATTGGTGTTAGAAATAGCTCATATGAAAAGCTAAACCCCCCCAAATGATGTTTAATGTACTGAAATAAATTAATTTCACTGAAAAAAGATTTATCATTTAATCAAGACAGAAAGGTCAAATTTTGGCAAGACAAAAGTTTTGTCGCCTATACAGAAATTGAACAAATTTACTGCAAATACAAAAATATGTCAGCAAATTAAGTAGTGGTGCTGTGAGTTCCAAATGTAATATCTTGTATGACTTCCATGGGCTTGAAGGACTGCATCCATGCAGTTTGGCAAGGATTCATACAATTTATTGATGAAGTCATCAGGAATAGCAAAGAAAGCAGTCTTGCATGCCTCCCAGAGTTCATCAATATTCTTTGGTTTCGTCTTCCATGCTTCCTCTTTCATCCTACCCCACATATACTCAATAATGTTCATGTCTGGTGACTGGGCTGGCCAATCCTGGAGCATCTTGATCTTCTTCGCCTTGAGGAACTTTGATGTGGAGATGGAAGTATGCGATGGAGCACCATCCTGCTGCAGAATTTGGCCTCTTTTGTGGTTGGGAATATAAGAGGTAGCTAAGATTTCTTGGTATTTTAGACTATTGATGTTGCCTTCCACCCTGCAGATCTATCGCACATCCCCATACTGGATGTAACCCCTGACCACGATTTTTCCGCCACCAAACTTCACTGTTTTCTGGGTGAATCTCAGATCCATGCAGGCTCCAGTAGGTCTCCTGCAATATTTGCGGCGACTGTGGTGTAATTCAACAGAAGATTCATCTGAAAAATCCACCTTTTGCC
>BLSH010158842.1:136063-151366 GCA_018402905.1 Glandirana rugosa | reverse complement strand
GGGGGGGGGGGGGGGGGGGCCTGTCAGGTGGGCTGTATGGGGCCCGTGATTTCTAAAAGCAGCCCTGTATATATATCCAAATGGTGAGCAGATGTCCCCAATATAAATACAGAGGATTGGAAGGACATATGGGAATACCCCTTCCAACAACTGGTAGAGTGTCTCACAAATGTGAGTACACCCCTCACATTTTTGTAAATATTTTATTATATCTTTTCATGTGACAACACTGAGGAAATTACACTTTGCTATGTAAAGTAGTGAGTGTACAGCTTGTATAACAGTGTAAATTTGGCATTGTCTGAACCACTGGCAACAAAAGTGAGTACACCCCTAAGTGAAAATGTCCAAATTGGGCCAAATTAGCCATTTTCTCTTCTTGGTGTCATGTGACCTGTTAGTGTTACAAGGTCTCAAGTGTAAATGGGGAGCAAGGGTGTTAAATTTGGTGTCATCGCTCTCACTCTTTCATACTGGTCACTGGAAGTTCAACATGGCACCTCATGGCAAAGAACTCGGAGGATCTGGAAAAAGAAAATTGCTGCTCTACATAAAGATGACCTAGGCTATAATAAGATTGCAAAGACCCTGAACCTGAGCTGAAGCACGGTGGCCAAGACCATACAGTGGTTTAACAGGACAGGTTCTGGGGAGCTACAGTTCATTGAGGGAACCATGTACTGTGAGATACTGAAGCAGAACATGATCCCCCTTCCCTTTAGTGACTGGGCCACAGGGCAGTATTCCAACATGATAACGACCCCAAACACACCTCCAAGACAACCACTGCTTTGCTAAAGAAGCTGAGGTTAAAAGGTGATGGACTGGCCAAGCATGTCTCCAGACCTAAACCCTATTGAGCATCTGTGGGGCATCCTCAAAAGGAAGGTGAAGAGCGCAATGTCTCCAACATACATCAGCTCTGTGATGTCATTATGGAGGAGTGGAAGTGGCAACCTGTGAAGCTCTGGTGAACTCCATGCCCAAGAGGGTTGAGGCAGTGCTGACAAATAATGGTGGCCACACAAAATATTGACACTTTGGGCCCAATTTGGACATTTTCACTTAGAATTGTTTTGTTGCCAGTGGTTTAGACATTAATGGCTGCGTGTTGAATTATTTTGAGGGGACAATTTACACTGTTATACAAGCTGTACACGTACTACTTTACATTTCTTCAGTGTTATCACATGAAAAGATATAAAATATTTACAAAAATGTGAGGGGTGTACTCACTTTTGTGAGATACTTTATCTGTCAGAGATCACCTAATCCAGTTTAAACTAGTTCACAGAGTTTACTTAACACCACAACGCCTAAACAAAATCTACCCTGGGGCTTATCCCAATTGTTGGAAATGTACCGAAACAATGTCCGGCTTCAAGCATATGTTTTGGTCACGTCCCAAAGTGCAAGGGTTTTGGAGTGAAGTTACTCATTTTCTCTCCTCAACAACTATCCCCATCCCACTGACGATGGAAGTGTGCTTGCTTGGCCTAGTCAGCTCCCAGGCTTTCTGAGCAACCAAGACCCTTTTAGGCTTACCGCTGTTTTACGCAAGGAAAGCCATAGTGCTTCAATGGAAGTTGAAAGAGGCACCATCCCTAAATTTTTGGAAGTCCCTGGTAAATACCAATGTACCTCACTTATTCCTCATGGGGTTGCCCAGCCAAGTTTGGAAAGGTGGGGAACATCTGGATGGAATCTTTTCATATAAATGAAACAGAAGATGTATCACCTTTGTGTGGTCCTCCCTTCATAAATAGTCTAAAGCCCTGAGTGCTCTAAATCGGAATCCTCCTTCATATGCATTTACGAACTTGATGTTTTATGGGCATGAAAATAGTGGCCTGTCACTGACAAGTACAATTACTATTTCCTCTTGGTGGATCCGAGGAGTCCGACTTTATTAATTTGTTTTACTGTTTTCGTCTTTTTCTGTTAATTGTAGATAAGCGATATGTGCCTTATCTTGATGTAAGTTTGAGCCAGGGAATGCCCAGAGACTCTGTTTTGTTAAATCTTTTACTTTTGAAAATTAGAATTTAAAAAAAGCATACAGCGACTGGAACTGGTCTTTCAGGATTTAACTGCACCACTTCACACACACAATTCATCCCGATTTATACCCTCCCTAAAATGTCTCATTCGGTTTTGCCAAACCAATCTGAGGTTTTGCACATCTGAAATGATTGTTTGCAATATGTAGGATTGTCAGAAAACAAGCCTATTTTTTTTTTTTCTAGGGGCTTGGGACCTCTGTAAAACAAATATGAAGTTCCAACATCACTGGATCCATGCTTTTTAACCAGCTCGTAAGCATCTCCAGAAGAAGTCTAGTAATGATTAGAAAAAAATCAACATTTCTGATGTTTACGTAAAATGTTTTGTGTGAAATGCATACTAGCACATTATGCCACTGACTTGGAGAGGGAAGTTCTTTAATTACAGCCATTACTACCGGTTTAAGTTATTTTTTTTCTTTCAGGTGTCCAAGTGTTGTAACCTCAAGAAAGACTCAATTTCTAGAAATAATATATGAGATCAAGTACTACACAAAGTCATAATTATTGCTCCAATTCTTTAATTGACCATAACAAAGAAAGTAATTTTAGAATGAATCTGTTACCCATAATGAATGATTAAAGACATGTTTAACTTTAAATGTCTGCATGTATGATGGCACAATCGCATAATAAAGTACATTAGACCAGAGATGACACACTGGGGCAATTCAGTTGAGCAGCTGCATAATCTGGGAATATCAGAGTCACCAACTGAAGAGCCAGTGGCATCAAACTCGAATGCATTTCCATTTCCTTCATGGTTTTTCTTATGGCAAATAGGTAACAATATTATGAGCACATTTAAACATAAAAGATTTAACTAAAATATTTGCTTCCAAGTAGGTTATCAATAAAAATATATAGGTTACTTTGTTAATTCAAGAATTATGGAAGCAAGGAAAACAAAGACCTTTTAATATATATATATATAAAGTGTTAAAGACAATTCTTTTTAAAATAGATTGCCTTTTCCAATCCCTCTGTGCAAAATGCTAAAATGAAAAAGATGAAAGAAAGCTTCCTGCTCATTCAGGTTTAAGAAACGCAACTTTAAAGGTGTACCCCTCTAAAAGAAAACCGCTCAAGTGCATTTCTGGCTTCCTCAATTCAGTAAGAACTTATTTTATCTAATCAAAATGTTCAATTCTCAATTACTTTTCTACACCACCTAAAATGAGCAGTTGGTGACAAACACGTGAACATTTCGCCTGTTGGCACACAGGGAGAATGCTAATGGTGAGATCTTTGAATGTCTAACAGGGACCATCAGTCATTGCCACAGAGAATGACATGGTTTAATGCACATGCTAACAGATGATTTTTTTTCTTCTATTTTTAACACTATTCAGGTCCTCATGGAAAACATGTACAATGTATTACTAGGAAGTACATGTAGTACACTAGGTTCACCGTGAAGCTAGCGGTTATGTCAGTCAGGACATGCCCCCTCTTTAGATGGCAGTTTTACTAGAGATTGCCTATTTCTACCACCCAGGCAAGCACTGGCAAGAGGTGCGCAGAAGGAGGCAAGACACATCAGCCTTCGATCTTTCTGCATTCCTCTTGCCAGTGCGTATCTTGGGCAAGTCTTGGGAGCTGCAGATCTGCTAGCAAAGCAGATGTCTCCTAGCTGGCTGTGGTGTCAGGCTACCATATGCTGGGGATGGGGGGGGGGGGGTTGTCCCACCCACACTGAGGAAGAAAGGATAAAGTACTACATATACTTTGTACTATCAGGATCTGACTATTGTATAAAAAAAAGATAACTTTATCATTAAGCATAAAGGATGCAGTATTCCTATATCTTGGGAATCGTCATTGCTATCCCCTGTATTGCCCCTCCGCTGGAGCCATTAACAAAAGACATACAAAATGTGATTCTTCCTGCACTCTTCAAGAACATAAAACAAATACTATATAGTTCGAGTAGAACCACTGTGTCTGTGTCCTCAATGCATGCACTGAACACAGCCATTATACTCTATGGGTACTTTTATTTTCACATTCGTTGAAGAGTGAGACTGCCCTTTAAAGATGGTAAACAGGTGTACTTAACTCAGAATGAACAGTTCAAATGATTATCACTCAGAGCCACATGCGCCTTTAGGTGTTTAAATCCTTGATTGTTTATGGACAAGATGATGTTTTATCTTGCATAAGATTCTATAACTGCACCAAAAATGTACCTCAAGTGTTTAAATCTTTCAGTCCACTATGTGCAAAAAAATGTGAATTTAAAACAAACAGACTGGTACTTCAGCATCAGGCTATTAAACCACTCTGCTACTGAAATCAATGTGGTACTAAAGAGATGTCTACCAACAAGTAATTAAATCTATCAATAGCAAAGAGATTGAATAACTAGTGTAATCCCAGCCTTAAATGTCAACATATGATCACTTTAAATGTATTAAATTGCAGGAACACATGTACAGAAGGTGATGCATGTCCTCATGCCATTTAAAGCTCCCAAAGGTCAAAGACCTGTAGTATGCATATAGTGAGATTATTTCCTAAATCTGTGTTTTGTTACGCTCCTCCTGCTTTCCTATTAGTCCAACATTGTAATGATGAACTGCTTTACTGAGCATACCAGGTGGAAGGGATAGGACTAACTGAAGCTGCATTTTAGAGCTTCCCCAGTCACTGGGAGGAATCACATGCAGGCATCTTTGGGTACTTACCAATGTGTATGCCTACAGTTAACACAGCTTCACTTTAAAACTACGAATAAACAAAATGCTGTTTTAAACAATCTGCCTTTTTTTTTTTTTTTTTTTAAAAACAAAAAAGCAGATCTCAGACACACAGAAAATGTCGAAGACTCCATTATTACAGCACTACATCACGAAAATACTGTCCCTGTCACTAGGAATTAAAGGGAATTTTCAAGAAACAGATTACATTGTAACCCAAATAGTTTCAATTTAGCGATTTTGTTACAGGTTACATTTCTTTACATGTTATGAGCAAGAAAACAATCCTGAGGAAAAGGCAGCAGGCAAACAGCTAGAAGTCTTTTCCATTAAGATTTTGGTGTGCGTGGTTGACCAAAGTTTGGAGATCCTAAGTTGCTTCACATCTGCAATGAGATATTTGAATAATTACTATAATACTCCTCATTTCACAATAATGTTATACAATAGACATTAGTTAATTTTATTATTGAACCATTTTGGCACCATAAAAAAAAGGTATGTAGTAAGCATATCAAAGACTTTTCAATATTGACTGGCTGAACAAAATCTTCTATCAATAACTCATTGCTTTGTATAATTCCACCAGTATATTCACAGGATATTTCTGAATCATACAATATGCACTAAATAATCTATACTTCAGATGCACAATACTAGTACAGCACCCTTGTGCTTACATATTTCTGCTGCTTGGAAAATACAGGTCAGCCCAAGGCTGACTGTACAGTTGGGCAATTTCATGTCAACCACCTTTCAATCACATAAGCAATCCACCACTAACAATTTTTATT
Organism: Glandirana rugosa; assembly: GCA_018402905.1. Classification (NCBI taxonomy): domain Eukaryota; kingdom Metazoa; phylum Chordata; class Amphibia; order Anura; family Ranidae; genus Glandirana; species Glandirana rugosa. The sequence goes on along the minus strand of BLSH010158842.1, from coordinate 145,810 downwards.
GAAACCTTAAATTATGCAAAACTGCTGGTGGTAGGTTCAGTAGTGGATCCATTGAATTCTTTGGTTGAAAGCTAATAAACTTCCATAGCACCATCTAATGTATGGTGAGCATTAAGAGGCCCTGGCAATAGACCATTTATTTCATCAGCAATTTTCCAAGATTACAGGGGCACTTTAATAGGGTTTTGTACTCACTGTAAAATCATTTTCTTGGGAGTCCATGGAAGGACACAAGACTTGAAACGTCAGGTTGTATTGATGTCTATGGGAGGATTGGACTTGGCAAACAATTCCTGTCCTGCTCCTAACAGGCCTCAGTTTTGTGGCAAAGCAGTACAAATAGCATGATCAGTGGATAATGCAGAAACACATGCAAGTATGCATTCTTGAGGTCAAAAGAGACCAGGGGGAGGCTATCACAGACCTGACAGATTGCACGTGGAATTTCTGCGCCCAAATGAAATCATTTAGGGCCTTTAGAACCAAGATGGTTTGGGAACTGAACATGTTGGTGTAGAATCCCTAGAACTATTTGACCACTTATATCAGTGTGCACCACACTGAACATGGACTAGAGAAAGCAAGATGGACAACTGCCTGAGGAGATCAGAAAGAAAACTATAGATCAGCACATCAAAGGTAAAAGGTTATAAAACCATCTTCAAGCAGCGTGATGTTCCTGATGTTCGCAAATAAAAGGTAGTTTAAGGTCTGAGAATGCAGCTAACCACCTTCCTAAGACACTAGCATAAAACTGAGGCATGCTGGAAGGAGGAAATGTTATCTTGGGTGGGCTAATAACGTTATTGTTTGCCAGTGTCCAATCCTCCTGCATGTGGCAGTATAGCCCGATTGTGCAAGACTTCCTGTGTCCCCCAAATGGACACGTAAACACTTTTTTTTAAGAACAGTTCCATCGTACTCAAAACATTTTAAGCTGTCATTATTGCAGGTTGGAAGCCCCCCTGCACACATGTGATAGCTGCCTGAATGATATTAAAAGGTTTGCTCTACAGCAATATTTCTACAAATTTTCTGTAAACAATCAAGTTAAGGAGAACTGCCAACTGGCTGTCACATGCTGGTATGACAGCGCTGATTACATTAGATAAATATGCAGAAAACTGTGCAATTTTAATAGAATATTCTTTATGCATGAACTGGAATTACAAAAACTATTTCCCTGGAGCTTGTGTATGAAAAAAAACGACAGATGTTCATGCCATACAAAACAGTTTCAGTATTCCATGTCTAATGGAATTTTGAATCATTTAATAAGATTTTGATTAGGTATTAATAAATCAATGACAATTTACGCAGTGCTTTACACAAAATGCCTTACATTAGTCTCTGCTCTCAAGGGCCAATTTGCCCATTAAATGAGTTGTAAAGGCAGAAGGTTTTCTTTATCTTAATGCATTCTATGCATTAAGATAAAAAGGCTTCTGTGTGCAACAGCCACCTCAGCACCCCCTAATACCTACCTGAACCCCATCTTTATCCAGGGATGTCCACGAGTCCCTTGGCCGCCCAAGACTTCCCTCCCAATTGGCAGAGACATCAGTGGTGCCATTGGCTCCCGCTGTGGTCATAGTCAGTTAGCCAATCAGGAGAAAGAAGGGTGGGGCCCAAGAGGAGCTCAGTGTCTGGATGGACACACGGAGCTACAGCTCGGCTCCGTTGCCCCCATAGCAAGCTGCTGGCTGTGGGGGCACTCGATAGGAGGGAGGGGCCAGGAGCAGCAAACAGGTACCCGAGAAGAGGAGGATCCAGGCTGCCCTGTGCAAAACCACTGCACAGAGGAAGTATAACATGTTTGTATTTTTAAAAAAAAAACAAGACTTTACAATCTCTGTCTATGGAGTGTGGGGGTAGATGAAGATAGTGTTCTGATGGGGATTCGAACCATGGACCCCAGTGCTGCCAGGTAGTAGTTATAACCACTTAGCCACTGTGCTATATCTCTCAGTGGGCAGATATTCACACCACAATGTTGCTTGCTCTGTCAAATGTCCCCTGCTGCAAGCGATTAATTTACTCATGCTGATAACAGTATGTGGAGGGAGGGGGCAGACTGGTTCCTTTTAAAAAAACCTCACCAGAGGTTTTGAAAGATAAAAAGTCTGCAGGTGAAGCAAGGGTGCCCATCCAAATCTATATATTTTGTACGCTAAAACAAGTAAATATAAAAAGCCAATACTGTGAAAATCTATCTGCCCTGTTCTATTACATCACAATGTTTTCTTGAATCAAAATGTATGCATACCTGCAAGGGAGTGCGGTACAGCCATTTGTCTTTGTCTGCTGCTAGCTTCATGCAGGCAAAGAGGTCACAGACACTGGGAAGGCCATAATATTCCTAAGCAAAAAAAAAAGTCTCATCACACACAGGCATATGAGGTAAATTGTTACATTCTGTCACACACAATAGTTAAAATAAATACAAAAAACAATTGTAGGCGGAAATAATAAAAATATTAAAAACATTAGCTAATGTCTCTAAGCACTTAGTTAAATGTCTTATCTATATACTTACATGTGCTTTTTTACGTAAGAGCCATTTATCCTCCAGTGCAGGCTGTTCTGACTTTTCCACGTTATCTATGTTCTTTGAGGACAACACCCAGCAACCAGTGTCTAGAGGCAAATGAAATGGAGAAAGATTCTCTGAGGGGTTCAGCTTCCATTTACTACTTGAAGTTTCATTTTCTGCCTTCTCTGTTGTAGTGGACTCGACAACCCAATTGGCTAAAGGTGTTTCAAGCAATGCTCTGAAATGCCTTATTAAGGGATCACATTCTTCTGTCTTCTTGGTGCAAGCTGTCTCCTCAGAATTTCTTTTGCATGGATGCAGCCACATATTTATGGAAGGTTTTGACTTTTCAGGCTCCTGGTCTTTGGCTATGTGTTCTGGATTCAGAGGAATGCCATTCTTGTCTTTCCCTTCCTTTTTCAAAAGCCACTTCCTTAGAGCATCTTTCTCACAGCTTCCATCACAAACACATTCTGAGAGAGAGGAGCAGGGCTCATTAGCTTTGCATATTTCTTCCATCTTAAAGAAGGCCTGAGAATCGTTCAACAGCCACATCTCATTGCCAGACACAGATGCCTTCTTCCCCCCAAACTGCTCATTTAAGCATCGGAGGTTCCCAAGATTTTCTATTTCTAAAGGAGCTGTATTTCCCCCACAGCAGTTACTGCAGGCCTCTACTCCGTGGAGCCAATCATTAATGCTGTAGTCCTGAACAAATGGATGAAAGAGGAGTTTCCATTTGTCCACTTCACTGGTCGATTCTTCAGTAGTGGCTGGGGAAATAAGCCACTCTGAAAGATCCATCTCTTCCTGATCCTCCAAATCGAAGTCAATATCATCAACTTTTTCAAATGAGAAAGAGCTGGACTCTGAATGGTCACGTGTACGCACTCCAGTTGTCTCAGGACCAGATTCTTTGTTTTGGGACTCTAGCAACCAATTATGTAATTCCCCTAGTTTACCCCAGATTTTCTCAATCTCAAACGTGGGTGGTGAAGGCATTTCTGAACCCTGTTAAATAAGAAAAGTAAAATGAATACATTCCGAATACAAAATACTTTGGCAGTTTTACTGAGCAGAGCAGTTCATTTGCAAAAAACTCATGGTAACAGCACAAGCCAGGCTTCCAACTTGGCCATTCAACAGTAACATGCACACTTCTCTCACTGCTGCCACAAGGGAGACCAACATGTATCATAAACCTTGGCAGTTTCAGATTATGGCTCCTGGACCTTGTCTGGTCTCAATGCACAAGACAGAAGTCCAGGTAAAAATGGGCCTTGCTGCTCATCTGCTTGACGGCACGTTTATTAATAGCTCAAGAGGCTTGATAACATAAAAACCCTAGACACATTTCACATGCTGAAGTTCATACTCAAAGTCTATAATGGACCTTAGCATGTAACCTTATGAGTAAGCAATATTGTGAGTCAAATGAATCAAGGTTTTTATACTGTTTGACCATTTGTGCCGCTTAAACATATAATAAATCTACAATCAAGCAGATGAGTAGCACGGATTCATTTTTTTTTTCCGGACAGTTATCTTAGTTTTGTCGTTAGAAATTTTCTTACCAAACGCATGCCGTTCTTTTAACGGATGATGCTATTAGTGACTTAAGTCAACATTCAGTTGTTTTGAAAATTTAAACAAAATTGTGCACAAGTCCCTAAAGGTCTCTAAACTAATCAAAAAGTCACCTTTTACTTTAAAAGTATTGAATGAGCAGCAGTCACTGAAGGCAGGCATGCTCCCATGATCAGTGTCTCAAGACTTGGAGCACTATGTTTCATAGCTGTAGCTCCTGAGGTTGACAGCTTAACCCTGCCTGCTTACCTGCCCATTAGGCTGCGCATCATAGTAATGAACCAACAAGGAGAAATAGGAGGCAGCAGAGGCTTTATTACAGAGAATGGAAAAGATCTAGATAGCAACAGGTTGCTGGGTAGTAATTTAGCACCACTAGTATCGGACCAGCTTTTCCTCAATGTGGCCCATTTTGCACTCCTAGGTGGCCAGAGGGTCACTAACATTTTCTGAGCCACCACCCTAGTCCTGCTACAGTATCAATTGAACGCAATGCAAATCTTTGGCCTGAAGATTATTTAAACCCCAAAACATATTTCTTTTCTGAAAGCCAAGACCATGGAGAAAAAAAAAAAAAAAAAAAAAAGTGGCATTTTCAGTACAAAAGACTGTAAATTTGTACATATGACAGAGAAATTTTATAATAATTATATAATTTAAGTGCACATATACAGAATAAATTACAGAAAATTTTGGGTAAAATATAAAAAGATGAGATTGCATCAAGTAAATACCAAGTATTAAACGGGTTTACGTCTGTGAAAGTGAAAAACTACAGATGCGAAAATTGTCCCTAGACAAGGCTTTAAAAGCCTTTACAAGTCATCAATTTAGAGATACTGAATGAATAACATTGTTGTTCTCACTCCAGCAAAAGTGGTAATGCCCAATGTGAGGTGCATTGCCATTTTTGTACATAGGCACACCTAACGCATGTATTTGCATTATTATGAGTGTACATGGGGCGGGTGACTTTTAAAAAGTAGTTTGGAATTTTTTTTTATCTAATTTGACCCAACTGAAATTTCTTGTTCTTTTTTTACTTGCCATCGCAAGGGGGCACACATTTGTTTATATGAAAGGGATCAGGTGGCTAAATCTGTCTCATCAAGATGCATGTGCTTCCACTGTGAAGTCTCTTCAGTTAGAGATAGGTCTGGAGGACGCAGGGAGCCTTGACGGGGCCCTCCAGCTTACACATGCATTAGCTAATGTGTGTAACCAATCCCCTGCTTTTTAACGCATACTGTTAGACAGGTTCATTTGGATGCTTTCAAGCTGGTCGGTAAGTGAGCTTGGTTTTTCCTTGGATTTATTCCTTGGCTGTTTTTTTGTCTAAAAAGCTGACAGATGGCTACGAAATTTTAAACACACTCTGTTACTATAGTGACCAAGAGTGTTTACAGGTCAGCATGCTGCCGACTTATGCCTGCTACACATCAGTGGCTCTAAAAAGATTAAAAGCTGAACAGCAATGACAATTTCTGTTTATATCTGGACCAGCTATCTTAATTATGAAGACTTGGCTAAAATTATTTAAGTACAGAGTATATTCTATACAGAACATACCTTAATATGTCCAGTGATGTCTGATTTTAGCAGCCAATCCTGTGGAGAAGAGCTTGGAATGTACAAAGCAGGACATGGAGAAATGCTGGTAACTTTGCCCTCCAATAGCCATTCAGACAGAGATGTGCTCAAAGCCCCAGAATGAGGTTTCTGAAAAGAAAAGGTTTCCAATGTTTTAACTAACCAAGAGATGAAACAACTTTATTGCAAAACATTAATGGAAAAAAAATCTAGTCATGTGGCCCATGTTGAAGAAAACTGCCACCAAAAAAACAAGCAAAAAACCTTACCTGTTCACAATTGTGCTATAATACCAACTTTTAGAGCATTATATGGCTTTGGTAGAATATATTTTGTTTTGTTCACCTGAATGCTGCACATTAAAAAAAAGCATTTCTTTCTTTGCCGAAATTAACATTTTAGGAACTGCTAACATTTTAGGAACTGCTTAATTTGGGCATCAAGCTGTTTTTCTGTACACAGCTAGCACACATTATTATTATACATGATTTATATAGCGCCAACAGTTTGCGCAGCGCTTTACAATAAAGAAGGGGCACAGTACAATTACAATACAGTTCAATACAGAAGGAATAGGAGGGCCCTGCTCGTAGAGCTTACAATCATGGATTCACATATCAGTTTCTAATATCTGAAAAAACTGGCTTATCCTCAGAAATGCAATGACTTAGCCCCTTGACACAATGGACAAAGATCCTTCAACACCAGCCATTTCCTAATGTAGAACCCTTCTGTGGCTGAACTTTCCTGTACATTGCTGGCTAAAAAATAATTACCTTTTATACCAAGTCATGAAATATGTGAGCTGCCACTGCTGGCCATCATCTAAAAAGGCTAGTAGCCCAACTGTCTCTGGGTTCCATAATTATCCGTTACAGAACAGCAACAAGTATGTAGCATATTTATCACTATACTTGGCACTCAATAACTCAAAGCACTGAAGCCAAACAGTATGATTAGCATCTAACAAGACAATTGCAGGAGAGTTAAAATAGTAGAAGCCTAGATATTTCTCTCATGATTGTTTAAGCAATATTTAAAGTGGATGTAAACCTGATTCATGAAATTTGAGCCTGTCCTGTAGTGGTCTTTGCCTCTGTAGCTCTGTTATCAGCCTGATAAGTTGTCAGACAGAGATAGAAGTGTGTGACTGGGAGGTTGCTATAGATAGATTAGCACAGTGCTTATCGTCTAACAGCAGATCTATGTACATGGCTTGTTCCTCCAATCAGCTGTCTTGGCTGTATTCCAATGATCTACTCCCAGAAGTAACCAGGAAAAATCTGCACTTTCTAAAAGATATATACAGATGAATATATGCCTGTAAAACTTTAGATTTGTTTCATCCCTGTGTATCATCTGAGGCTGTTCACTTAACTGGGTATATGGAGGGTTTACATCAGCTTTAACCATTTAAGGACAGAGCCTCTGAGATTTGGTGTTTACTAGTTACAATCATTTTTTTTGCTAGAAAATTATATATATATCACCCTACAGAATAAAATGGCGGTCGTTGCAATACTTTATGTCACACCGTATTTGAGCAGCAGTCTTAAAAGCACAATTTTTTTGGATTAAAAAAATAAGACAACAGTAAACTTAGCTAAATTTTTTTTCATTATATTGAGAGATAATGTTATGCCGAGTAAATTGATATGCAACATGTCATGCTTCAAAATTGCGCCCGCTCGTTGAATGGCGAGAAACGTTGGCACCTAAAAATCTCCATCAGCGAAGTTTAAAAATTTGCTACAGGTTACCAGTTTTCAGTTACAGAGGTCGTCTAATGCTAGAATTATTGCTCTCACTAACAATCGCGGCGATGCCTCACATGTGCGGTTTGAACACAGTTTTCATATGCAGGTGGAACTTACATATGCGCTGGCTTCTGCGCGTGAGCTCGGTGGGACGGGGCGCTTGAAATTTTTCTTCTTTCACTTTTTATTTATACACTCTTTTTTAAAAAAAAATGGGTCACTTTTATTCCTATTACAAGGAATGTAAACAGTCCTTGTAATAGAAGAAAAGTATAGAATAAAAAAAATGACACTGCATCCATGCTCAGTTATCCCCATCCACGGCTCATCCACCCCCATCAGTGCCTTATTCATGCTCATCCATACCACATCAGTTCTCATCCGTGACACATCCATGCCATTACAGTGCCCATCAGTGCCACTACACTGCCCATCCTTGCCACTACAGTGCCTCACACTAGTGTAATAGGCAGTCAAATTAGATTTGAAATGTATGCCCCTAGAACACCTGATGGCGCTCCCTGCATGTTGGGCCTCTGTGTGACCAGGCTGTGTAAAAGTGCCACATGTGATATTGCCATACTTTGGAGGAGTAGCAGAATATATTTTGGGGTGTAATTCTTGCTAGATACATGCTGTGTGTTAGAAATATTGTATAAATGGACACCTTTATGTAAAAAAAAAAAAAAAGACCATTACTCATTATACCTAATAGAATATACGTTGGGGTGTTTATTTTCCAAATTGGGGTAATTTTTTGGGCGTTTCCATTGTCTTGGTGCCCCAGGGCCTTCAAAAGTGCAAGAGGTAGTCAAGAAATTAGATGTGTAATTTATGCTCCTAGAACGCCTGTTGGTGCTCCCTGCATGTTGGGTCTCTGTATGTGGCCAGACTGTAAAAGTCTCACACGTGTGGTATCACCATACTCAGGAGTAGTAGTAGAATGTGTTTTGGGGTGTAATTTGTGGTATGCATATGCCGGGTGTGAGAATTAACCTGTTAATATGACAATTTTGCGAAAAAAAAAAAAAACCTTCATTTTGCAAAGAATTGTGGGAAAGAATTACAACTTAAAAAAACTCACCATGCCTCTTACTAAATACTTTGCACTGTCTACTTTATAAAACGGGGTCATTTGGGGGGTATTTGTACTTTCCTGGCTTGTTAGGATCTCAAGAAATGAGATCGGTCATCAGTGCATCCGGTGTGATCAATTTTTAGTGAATGGCACCATAGCTTGTGTAGACTCACTTTCAGAAAGACCAAATAATATACACTAATTTGGTGTTTTTTTTTTTATATCAAAGATATGTAGCAGTATACATTTTGGCCAATAATTATGAAAAAAAAAATACTAATTTGCTAAATTTTATAACCGAAACAAAGAAAATGCATTTTTTTTTTTAATCAAAATTTTTGGTCTTTTTTCATTTATGGCACAAAAAATATAAAACCCAGCAGTGATTAAATACCCCCAAAAGAAAGCTCTATTTGTGTGAAAAAAGGACAAAAATTTCATATGGGTACAGTGTTGCATGAGTAATTGTCATTCAAATTGTGAAAGCTGAAAATGGTTGTTAAGGGGGTTTAAGTGCCCAGTGGTCAAGTGGTTAACCACTTCCTTACTGGGCACTTAAACCCCCCTCCTGCCCGGACCAATTTTCAGCGATGTCGCTCTTTGAATGACAATTGCGCGGTTGTGCGATGTTGTACCCAAACAAAATTGGCGTCCTTTTTTTCCCACAAATAGAGCTTTCTTTTGGTGGTATTTGATCGCCTCTGCGTCATTTCTAATCACCGCTATAAACAAAAAAAGAGCAACAATTTTGAAAAAAAAAAAAAACAATATTTTTTACTTTTTGCTATAATAAATATCCAAAAATAAAATATAAAAAAAAATTTATTCATCAGTTTTGGCTGATATATATTCTTATACATATTTTTGGTTAAAAAAAATCGCAATCGGCGTTTATTGATTGGGTTGCGCAAAAGTTATAGCGCCTACAAACTATGGACATTGATTTATGGCGTCTTTATTTTTTTTTTACTGGTAATGGCAGCGATCTGCGATTTTTATCGGTACTGCGATATCGGGGCGGACATGTCGGACGTTTTTGACACTTTTTTGGGACCAATGACATTTTTATAAATTTAAAGACTAGCGACATATTTACAGTAACCAGGGTTTTTTCACAGTTTTTGCAGGCTGTACAGGCGGGGCTATAGCGTCATGGCTATTTTTAGCGTCTAGCGACGGTAATGGTCATTTTTTTTTTATTT
>BLSH010158842.1:65453-75633 GCA_018402905.1 Glandirana rugosa | reverse complement strand
CACCCCCCCCCCCCCCGTGCGATCTCCATCATGCATTACCACAATTTTCAATGCAGACAGACTTGTGGGGAGACTAAGCGTGACTTCACTGTAATAGAAGTCAATGCAAGTCCCCTGAAGTCTCCTTAGGAACCTTTTTCTCCTATCTGGGCAGACTGCCAAGTCTGAGATCATTGCTGATAACAGACGCAAAGAGATACTTTTCTAGTAATCAAAGGGATGAACTCTGATGTGTATAGTAGAGCTCCGTTTAACCATTTAAAGACTAAATATTTTCTGACATTTGTTGCTTTCAAGTAAAAATCCAGTATTTTCTGCTAGAAAATTACTTAGAACTCCCAAAACATTATATATATATTTTGTTAGCGGAGAGCCTAGAGAATAAAATGGCAGCTGTTTGCACAGCAATCTCAAAAAGAAAAAAAAACTAAACAGTGTTGTTTGCCCAATTTTTTTTGTACATGTAAGATGTTAACGCCGCAAGAATCGTGATTCTAAGTAAAAAAACTGTGATTCTCATTTTGGCCAGAATCGTGCAGCTCTAGTGTATGTCCAGCTGTAATTATACAGAAGTTGGCAGTGTGCTCCTTAACCGGCACTGAACACCTCCCGCCTGCAATTCACTGACCAGGTTGTCCCCCATCTCCTTCCTCCATCACACCGGGTCAAACCAGCTTCCCCATCCCATGACGCCGCACCTCACAGCTGATGATGATGCCGCACATGCGCACAAAGTAGAAGAACAGGAAGAGCGATGGATGACCCTTTGTGCCATGTTAGCACCGCGACAACCCCGATACACACAACGTAGTGACGCCATGTATTAGCAGAGACTCACCACTTTGTTTCTGTAAAGCTCTGAGGTCCCGGTGACCGAGCAATAATCTCCGGTGGCAGAGAGCCGGCCTTCACCCCGCATACAGCTGCGCAGACAACCACAAAAGAGACAGAAACGGAATAGCCGACCTCTCGCGAGACAAGACACTTGCGTTCGTCTGTGACTAGCCGAGATTACTCAGAAATGTGTTAGCGCCATCTGGTGGTTGGGGGTGATGTGCTGGTGTGAGGACCTGCAGTTGTGCTTCTTTTTAGTCACCGATGGCTGAGGTTTTATCAAATGCTAGTTTTATCTCAATTATTACCACATTGCTCAAACAGGTGTTTCCTACAACGTAAAGCAGATTATTTTTAAAAAAAAATTGCATTCAGTAAGGTTATTTATTTTTATAATCTGCTGTGGTGCGCAAAAACCCATAAGAGAACAAAAATAGGGCATGTGAACACGCACACAAAAAAGTGCACGGCCCAGTTCCCACATATGCAAATTGGATGTGGCTTTCCCCTCATCCAAGTCGCATTACAGGAAAGTGCGCCCGACTCTCAAAGGAGCCAGTTCACACAGCTCCCGGGTGTCAGAGGGTCGCTTTTAAAAAGGGTCCGGTGAGTCTTTGGTTCCATTTCAGGTGCGAATTCAGGCAAAAACTTGGACATGATTCGAACCTGAATCGGTGAACAAGGACGCTCTGGACTTTACTGTGAATTGCGGCCACAGCATATGTGAGCCCAGCCTTAGGGTGCGCTTTTTGCCCATCCCATCAAGGGGTAGGACCTTACACTCAACCCCCAGGGCACAAGGCTCCTGACAGGGACAAGGTTGCAAACATGGTCCATCTAGCCAAAAGGCCTGGCAGACCCCTCTTCTCATGGTCAGCAAAAGCCGACCAACAAGTACTAGGTTGAGGGGCTCTCCCAAAGAGAGACCCCTCCCCCCCCCCCGGTTCAGGGGAGGAAGGATCCTAATGGCCACATTTTTTTTTAAATCCGTGGTGCAAATCCTGAAATGAAAAAAATGCTAAGTGAAAAAAACGTGCATGTGAACCACACACAAAAAAGTGCACCTAAGGGTGTGCTTTATTCCACCCCCTGCAGGGGTAGGACATCTACCTGATCCCCAGGGGCGCAAGGCTCTTGAGAGGGACATAAGGTACCAATGGTCTGCCTAGCCATAAGGCCTGGTAGACCCCGTTCTTCTAGGTCAGCTGAAGCCAACCATCGAATACTGGGTCGAGGGTCTCCACCGAAGAGAGACCACCCTAAGGGCAGGGGAAGAATGAACCAGAAGGCTACACATCCTTCCCCTAGAAGTCAAGACAAGCCCGAGGACTCATACCCCTCATCCTAGTGAGAAAAAACACACACAAAAGTGAAAGTGACAAACAATGGAGGGAAAATAAATTTATATAAATAAGTCCCTGAGGCCTGCAAGACAAAAATTGTCCCAGACTTAGCCAAAAAGCCCAGTCCTAAATGGCCACACATCCTCCGCCTAGACTTCATGGTAGGCCCAAGGAGCCACACCCTCCATCCATTGAACAAAAGTGAAAAGGGGACAAACACAGTGAGAGCAAAAATAATTTAAATAATCGGTGCCTGTGCTAGTGCATAGGCTAGGCCCTGAGGCCTTTTGCCAAATTAACCAAAGCCTTGCTCCAGAAAGGCACTTGGCTCACAGTGCTACACTCTCCCTGGGGTAAACAGCAGTGCCAATATGACACTATGGGGTTCATTTACTAAAACTGGGGCATGCAGAGTCTGGTGCAGCTCTGCATGGAAACCAATCAGCTTCAAGGTTTTATCGTGAAAGCTTAACAGAACAAGTTAGAAGCTGATTGGCTACCATGCACAGCTCCACCAGATTATGATTGCTCCATTTTTAGTAAACCCCCCTATCTGTATGTTTATAATACATGTGGCATGAAACAATATTGTCCAGTAAAAAACAAAATAAAATATTGAGCAGGTAGCTCAAGTACTAGACAGAGGAAAAAGAATCACTAAAAGAAATGCTGGTGACATTAGAAAAAGGGAACTCCACCTATAAAAACAGAAACCAGGGCAATGGGAAGACAGCACAGTCTCATAGTGCAGTGGTTCTTAAAACTCAGTCCTCAAGTACCCCCAACATGGCATGTTTTCAGGTTTTCCTTTATCTTGCACAGGTGCTTTAAAGTGATTGTCAACCCTTGACAACCACCTTAACCTACAGGTAAGCCTATAATAAGGCTTATCTTTGGGTTCCCTGCATATCTCCTAAACCTGCCCGGTTTAGGAGATATACAGTGTACTGTGATGTACCCTGTCATCTGGCACATGTGCAGTGAAGAAACGGCCTCCATGCTGTTCCTTCACTAAGATCGTGCCGCGATTGGCGGCTCCCTCGCGAGTGACATCGCGCGACTCCGGCCAGTCACAGAGCTGGAGATCGTGGTCCCGGAAGGAAGAGGGGCAGCAGATGGACGCTTCCTACTGCGGGGACAGCGCGGGACATCACGGGCTTCCAATGCAGGTAAGTGCCACATAATGGGCTAATATGCGATGCATACTAGCCCATTATGCTTTTACATTGCAGGGTAATAAAGAGGAAATAAAACCCATCAGGCTTTGCTTCCTCTTTAAATCAGTCAATGGCTTGGTACTTCGGACAGCTATTTTATCTAAGAGAAATTCACCAAAACATGACCTGTTGGGGGTACTTAAGGACTGAGGTTGAGAACAACTGCTCTAGTGTAGTAAAAAATGCCTTGGTTTTTACAATATAAAAATACTCACAAAAGTAATGACAAAAGCATGTCTACGTAGTCAAAGGGGAGCAAGCCCACTATATCACGCAAACTCCCCCATGAAGGGTGGATGGATGAGCAGCCACAGTCCAGTCCGGACCACTGTGTAGCCAGCTGAAGGTGAAGAGCTGTACAGGCTTCCTGGCGTCTCTGCTCCTGCTTGGCTTCCTCACTTAGAAGAGGAGGAGTCATCGAAATGCATCCTGTGCCCCCACACATTTGAGGGGACAACCATCCACTGAATGCTGTCATCGGGAGGGAGTCAGTCAAGTGGGAGTGGAGACGCCAGGCAGACTGTGCAGCTCTTTACCTGTCAGCTGGCTATACAGTGGTCCGGATGCTGTGGCTGCTCATCCATCCTTCCTTAACGGGACTGTTGTGTAAGGTACTTGCTCGCTCCCCTTTGTCTACACATGCTTCTACCATTACTTTTGTGAGTATGTTTATATTGTTTTCAATAAAACCAAGGAGTTTTTTCCAAACTAGAGATCTGCACTGTTTTCCTCTTGCCCCAAATCCAGTAAAGTTATGCCAAGGAGCAAAGTATAAAAGATGTGGTGGCATACTCATTTCCAGGAACACTTTGCTAAAATTATGGCGTGACCCTCATAATATTGTGTGTGTAACGCACCCAACAATTGGTCATGTTACATTGAAATGTACATGTATACAGAGTGTGGCAAAAGTCAGGTGACCAGTGCTGAGCATCCATTGAAAAAAATGTCATAACATACAGTACTTACCTTCCTATTATTTGTTTTTTAGCATTTCATATTATGGTGGCCACGAATATTTAAATTTTATTATCCGATCAATGTGCGATTTGATCAAAACAACTGAACCCACAAACAATTAAATAGCCATAACTTCCCTTCTGATCGATTTCAACTCACTGATCATAACTGATCACTTTGATCATAAATATTATAAATATCATATTTCAATAAAACACATTATTAGATTACATTATGGAAACAGAGGTGTGATCAGTAACATGCAATCAAAAGTTACCATAGCATCTTAACTGTTGATCGAAGTCCACTTCCCTGTGTGTGTGGCATATCAATAAAGGGGTTGTCCACTATAGATCATAAATCAATTATCCATCGAAGCCTGTATGGCCACCATTACAGATAGAGTATTCATTTCAAACCATACATACCCTGATGAGTAAAAAGGTTGTTTGAGGATGATTCCAGTTGTGCTTAAGGCTGGGTTCACACCTATGCGAATTGGATGCGGCTTAAACCACATCCAATTCGCAGGACACTTGAAAACACATTGTTTTCAATGTGTCCAGTTCACATATGTGCGGTGCATTCGCACTCCGCATTGCACAAAAACCGCACACGTTTTTTGTGCAATGCGGTGCGAATTCCCAGCCCGTTGAGTCCAGTGGGAGCACATCTAACACGGAGATGAACTCCGCACTGAACGGGGATATTTACCCTGCTCCTGGCTCCTCCCCCATCTCTCCCCCCGCAGCTGCTGCGCTGTGGGAATGGACAGGAGCCGCCGAACGGCGGCTCCGTCCCTTCCCGGCAGCAGAGAGGCTGGAATTCGCACCGCAATGGTGTGAATCCAGCCTTAAAGTTTTGCAAAACTTTTCTCAGTGAAATAAAAAGGACTGTAGATTTGCTCTAGCAAAAAATCTGGTCAGATGAACCTACAAAAACATCAGGCAATGTTTTCCCCAGGGATTTTTTTTACATGCTCTCCACGCAATCGTTTTTGGCAGCCACCTCCTCCCTCCTTGTAGACTTCCAGCTTAGCTGACTCTTTTCTAAACCTGAGAACATGGTAGAGAGATTCAGGATGGAGAGAGATGATTTCACGCTTAAACAAAAAAAAAGAACACATTTGTTTAAATTAAACAATTGAAGGCTGATACAATACCTCAGTGCACCATTGATAACCTAAAAAAAGTCCCCCCATAACTCCACAAACACCATCATTAACATAACATCTAATGTTGGATGTTGCAGGCATGGCAAGCAGGATGTTGCAATGAATACAGGTGTGGGGTTGAACTTGACGCATTTTGTATTGTTCTTCAGGTGCTGTAGATAATATTTTATCTACCATGTAAATGGCAGGAAACAAATACAGCTAATGTGCAGCTAATGCTCATTCTTGTGCAGCTGATGCTCATTTTCACACAGCTATTGCTCATTAACCGTGCAGTTAATGCACATGTGCCAGAACACATAGTTACATAGTTAGGTTGAAAAAAGACACAAATCCATCTAGTTCAACCAAGAAAAAAAAAATAGAAAAAATAGAAAAATTATAAATAACCATACAATCCCATATACAATCCTTCACCCACAGTTGCTCCAGAGGAAGGCAAAAAACCCAGGCAAAGCATAATCCAATTTGCTATAGTGTGGGAAAAAAATTCCTTCCTGATACCCCGAGAGGATCCCTGGATCACCTTTACCTAAAAATATTAGTACCCAGTTATATTATTTACATTAAGGAAATAATCCAGGCCTTTTTTAAAGCAATCAACTGTGCTGGCCAAAACCACCTCTGGAGGGAGTCTGTTCCACATTTTTACAGCTCTAACTGTGAAGAAACTTTTCCATATTTGGAGATAAAATCTTTTTTCCTCTAGACATAAAGAGTGCCTTCTTGTCCTTTGTGATGACCTCAAAGTAAATAACTCAACACCAAGTTCACTATATGAACCACTTCTGTATTTGTACATGTTGATCATAACCCCCCTTAATCTCTTCTTCTCAAGAGAGAATAAATTCAGTTCCTCTAATCTTTCCTCATAGCTGCCCTTCTCTGCACTTTCTCCAGTTCCCCGATATCCTTTTTGAGAACTGGTGCCCAAAACTGAACTGCATATTCCAGATGAGGTCTTACTAATGATTTGTACGGGGGCAAAATTATGTCTTTATCTCTGGAGTCCATACCTCTTTTAATACAAGAAAGGATTTTGCTTGCTTTGGAAACCGCAGCTTGACATTGCATGCCATTATTAAGCTTATGATCTACCAAAAACCCCAGATCCTTCTCCACTATGGATTCCCCCAGTTTTACTCCCCCTAGTATGTATGATGCATGCATATTCTTAACCCCCAAATGCATAACTTTACATTTATCAACATTAAACCTCATTTGCCACATAGTTGCCCAATTAGACAGTGCATTGAGGTCTGCTTGTAAGTTGGAGACAACCTGTAAGGGTGTTATTCCATTGCATAGCTTGGTGTCATCTGCAAACACTGAAATGGTACTTTTAATCCCAGACCCTATATCACACAGACAAGCTCGGGCTAGTATCCAGCGTGCACTGACACATAGGTGCATTTGTATGCGCCAGCCTGCATCGACACACACATCCACGTGCATTGGCACCAAGCTGCCTATTTAATGGAGATCCTGATGTATTGTCAGGAAAGGGCTCACCTGCTGGTGGCACTGTGGCTCCCAGATCTATAGACTGCAGTTCCGGTGTCCACCAGCAGGTGTCTCTCAGCAGCCAGAAGATCATCTCATGTAATCAGTCGTCTTTTCTTTGTTCCTCAAATTTGTCTGGCTGCTGAATCTGGCAAGGAGACACCTGGAGCCCACTCAGTCTCTTGTGGGCCTCGGGGCTCGGTTCAATATAATCTTGGGGATCATTGTCTTGGCTCTGGATCCCGATTTTCTAGATTTGAATACTCCTGGCCCTGTCTTCTTCCCACCTGCATGCCTTTCAGTGTCTAAAATTATTGGCAGTATGGTGTCTACGGATCAGAGAATCAGGTGGAAGCTGGAGAAGGCGGCCTTTATGGAAGGGGTTTCTCCAGCAGTGGGGGCCAGGAAGCAGATTTCAGGCCTTTCACCATATAACAAAGGGAGCGTCAGTGCTCTAGGTTAGTCAACATTACGTTGGTCTTCTACGTTAAAAGACAGCCTGGGGACTCACAGCCTGTTCTCTATTACAGGAAGCGGAGACAATTGTCATGTACCTGATCCAAAGCCAAGTGCAGAAATGGGCTCCCCTTGCAGCTAGCTACGCTATACCCCTAAGAGTGAGAAAGAAGCACGGGTTGCTGACAGGATCCAGATAGCTCGATGAGGTGATGGCAGTGCTGAGCAGGGCTTGACGTGGAACACTGGAACCTCAGCTATGCTGTAGAGGCAGTAGTGCTGGGATGTGAGCAGTAAAGACCAGGCTGGGGGTCAAACACTGTAGGAATGCCCGGAAGGGAGTCAAAGTCCGTAAGGCGATCAAATGGAGTGTTAGGGACCAGCAAGCCATAGTAACACAGTCCTTGGATGCAGGTTGGTTGCTCAGTATTAGTGGAGAAGCAAAGCAAAGTCCGGTAAGCAGGCTGAGGGTCAAACACAAGATCAGGTGAAGATAAGTCCATGCAACTGGCCAGGGTCATGCACTGTGAATCTGGCAAAGGCAAGTCCGTGTAGCAAGCAGGGGTCATGCACAGTGGATCAGACAGAAGCAGAGTCCATATAGCAGGCCGGGGTCATACACTGTGAATCAGGCAGAGGCAAAGTCCTTTCAGCAAACAGGGGGTCAAACACAGGATAGCAGGCAGATGGATGGTCAGAGGTACAAGCCAAGGGTAATCCAGGAGAGAAGTCAACGGGTCAGGAACGAGCCAGGTCACATCAGGAAATCAGGAACAAATACAAGACACAGGAACGCAGGGTGAGCTGATGACAATCCAGCAACTATGTCAGGCAGCCATGATCCTTTTGTAGACTGGGTAGAGTTCCAATTAGTTAGGCCGTGCGCGGCCCTGCCCGCCATTGGCGTCGTGCATCCGCGTACGCCGACCGTGTATGCGTATTGGGACTTGCCTATGGCTCCCATCTCGGTTACTGGCAGGATTGCCAATCCTACCGCCATTTCCCTGACAGTGCCCCCCCCAAGAGCAGTCTCTGGATGCACAGACAGGCTATTTTTTCCGGGTGTCTCCTATTAAAGTCTTGTAACAATCTTGGGGCATGTATATTACTGCAGGGCTCCCATGAATTCTCTTCCGGAGGATATCTGTTAGGGAAATAGCACTTCCTGGCCGTTTTTGTCCCTCCGTGCATGTTTGTGCACGTCCGCGTGCGTTCACGCCCGCCCCGTGCGCGCTAATGGCGCCAATAGCGGCCATTTAAGCAGACAGCACCAGGAAACAAGTGCTGTTTGCTCTACAGCGTGTTAGTGTGTTCCAGTGACCTGTTTTTCCAGTCTACCTGTATCTGTGACCCGGCTTGCCTGACCTCTGATTGAACTCTGCCTGTACCTTCCCTTTGCCTGTCTACAACCACGTCTCTGCCTAACCCTCTTGTACCTCAGCTGCCTGCCTGTTCACGACCCTGCCTGCACCCGACGATCTGCTTGCCTGCTCCCTTGTACCGCACTAGCCAGCCTATTTACCGACCCGCCCTGCATCACCACTCTTCTGTCTGCACGAGCTCCTGGAGGATCCTCACAACACCCTCTACATCCGCACCAGCCCTCGTGCCCCCCTGTGCTCCGGAATCTCCTGTCTCCTCTATCAGGGGTTCCCGAACCAGGGCCGTAAGAGAGGTTGCCCTCTGCACAATCAGACTCCATCGCCAGATACGTGACACTATCCCTTCCATTTAATCAAGTATTGGGTTTGTCTGCCCCTCCTTCTCCAATCCATAGTGGCCTCCACTTCAAATTCCACTTCGCCTTCCACCGTCACTGGAGGTGGTGGCATCTCTTCTTTCCTAGGAAAGGGGCTAGGAACTGCTGGCTTCAGAAGCGAAATGTGAAAGACCGGGTGGATCCTATAGGAGTCTGGTAATGCCAGTTCAAATGCTACCGCATTTATCATCCTCTTGACCTTAAACAGTCCGATATATTTTGGGCCTAGTTTCCGAGAGGGACATGACAGTTTGATATTTGAAACTGATAACCTTACCTTATTGCCGAGCTTGAAGATAGGATTCTCCCTCTTCTTGTTGTCATAGAACTTTTTGTAGTTCTCCTGAGCCACCTTCATTCATTCGAAAATGCTGGTAAGTGGTTTGTAGATGACTTATCTGATTTTGAACTGCAGGAACCGGTGCCTCTGGTAAGGTGTTGGGCAAGAATGAGGGATGGAACCCATAAATCGCCCAGAATGGGGACTGGTTGGTGACAGCATATACAGTCCCTGACAAAAGTCTTGTTGCTTATCTATTTTGTAGAAACACCTGCTATTAACCTGACTTTTAATTAATCAATTGGTGTTATAAATAGCTCATATGAAAAGCTAAAACCCTCCCAAATGATGTTTAATGCTTTCAGTCCAATTATCGTCCACAAAGATGTTTTATCTATTCGTTGTTCTGAAAACAGTCCCTGACATATACGACAGTGGTTGGTCAGGGGTAAGACCCGCTAAATACCCAAGGTAGGGAGTAAGAACGGGTTGTGGAATGGTCTCCGTGGCCAAGGACGTCAAGTTTTAGTCTATTCAGTAGATGTTTGGTGAATGGTCGTAAAAGCTTACTTACTTCCACCGAGTCCTCTTGATGTTTTTCAAGATACTGTTGTTCTTCTCCCTCTTAGGATAGAAGTTCGAGCCGTTATTCCA
>BLSH010158842.1:22528-43735 GCA_018402905.1 Glandirana rugosa | reverse complement strand
TGGGAAGCAACAGGAGTCCATCCTCCTCCAAAAATGAGTCCTTAATCACAGCCAATCTCCTAGTGTGCATTCTTAACCACGGGCATCAATCCATCCGGACCACACTTTATCAAACTTCTGGGGGCATTGCCGGCCCACATATGTTAATCTGTACAGGGGAAGGGCCGACTGACTGTATCCAGTTGGCACATGTGGGGGGATTCCAAGAGCGCCATTTTATCATAATTTCTCTTCTTGCATAAAAGAGTGAGAACGTTATAAATAGTTTAATAGATCGGTCCCCCTGCATGTCCTCTAGGTAGCTTAAGAGAAGGATCAGTGAGTCTATCGGTATTTGGGTTCAGCTAACAGTACTCAGGGTCCTTGCCACCTCCTCCCAGTAGGATTGCAGTTCAGGGCATGACCATTCCATATGCCAGAAGGTACCCCTGTCCACGAAGCATCTAGTACACTCGGGTTGAGCTTGGGGGTAAATGCTGGCTACCCTATGGGGAGTATAATAGGCCCTATGAAGAAATTTTAGCTGAATGAACCTGTCCTTTGCCGTTATCATAGTAGCCAGGAAAGAAGCTACACAGTCTTCCCAAATCTCATCTGTCATAGTCGGGATGTCGGCTTTCCATTTGTCAAAAGTTCTAGTTGGCTTGGTGTCATATGCCACCATCAGGTATAGGTATTGGAATGACAACGGTCTATCCATGACCCCCTGAAGTCAAAAGACGTTCTATTGAGTCAGATTCTAACAATATGGGCTCTGGGAATTGTGCCTTCACAGCATGACAGAGCTGCATGTACCTGAAATGGAATGTTCATTTCGCCTGGTTAGCTCCTGAAATGTCATTATCTTACCATCCCTCACGATATGCTTCAACATAGTGACCCCCACTTTCGCCCACACCATTGGGTCTGGAATGGACCGCAAGTGGGGGAGCCTAGGGTTCCCCCACAGGGGTGTGTGCGGAGTTATGTGAGAGGGTTTTTGGTAGACCACTCTAGCATATTGCCACACCCTGAGGGTAGCTTTCATAAGTGTAGTACTCTGGGAATGTGCCCTAGGGCCTCTGAAGGGTAGATTACTTAGAGTGGCGTATGAACCCAAAATGGCTGCCTCCAGCTTGACCGCCATCTTATCGTGACCATAGTAGCTGCCCAGTAGTACAGTACAAAATGAGAGAGTGCCAACCCACAACTTGATAAGGGAAGGTATAACACTCGTTTTGATACCCTTGGGGGCTTCCCTGCTCAGATAAATGACACTACCTGCCCCTCTAGTTTATTAACCACCTCAGTACTGGGCACTAAATCCCCCTTCCTGTCCAGGCCATTTTTCAGCTTTCAGCGCTATCACAATTTGAATGACAATTACTCCGTCATGCAACACTGTACCCATATGAAATTTGCGTCCTTTTTTCACACAAATAGAGCTTTCTTTTGGTGGTATTTAATCAGTAGTGGGTTTTTTATTTTTTGTGCTATAAATAAAAAAAGTTTGAAAATTTTGTGAAAAAATGCATTTTCTTTGTTTCTGTCATAAAATTTTGCAAATTAGTAATTTTTCTTCATAAATTTTGGCCAAAATGTATACTGCTACATATCTTTGGTAAAAATAACCCAAATAAGTGTATATTATTTGGTCCTTGTGTAAGTTATAGAGTCTACAAGCTATGGTGCCAATCATTGAAAATTGATCACACCTGATCACCCCTGATATACCTATCTCATTTCTTGAGACCCTAACAAGCCAGGAAAGTACAAATACCCCCCAAATGACCCCTTTTTGGACATTAGACAGTCCAAGGTATTTAGTAAGAGGCATGGTGAATTTTTTGAAGTTGTCATTTTTTACCACAATTCTTTGCAAAATGAAGATTATTTTTTCTTTTTTTTTCCACAAAATTGTCATGTATTAACAGGTTATTTCTCACACCCAGCATATGCATACCACAAATTACACCCCAAAACACATTCTGATACTCCTCCTGAGTGTGGCGATATCACATGTCTGAGACTTTTTCACAGCCTGGCCACATGCAGAGGCCCAACATGCAGGGAGCGCCATCAGGTATTCTAGGGACATAAATGACACATCTAATGTCATGACAACCTATCACAGTTTTGAAGGTCCTGGAGCACCAGGACAATGGAATTGCCCCCAAAATGACCCCATTTTGGAAAACAAACACCCCAACATATAACCTATGAGGCATAATGAGTCTTTTGAACATGTCATTTTTTTCCAGTAGTTTTTGGAAAATGTGGGAAAAAAATGAAAACGCATTTTTTTTTACACAAAGTTGTCCATTTATATGATATTTCCAACACATAGCATGTACGTAGCAAAAATGACACCCCAAAATACATTCTACTACTCCCCCTGAGTATGGCGATATCACATGTGTGATAATTTTACATAGCCTGGCCACATACAGAGGCCCAACATTGAACTAGCACTTTCAGGCGTTCTACGAGCATAAATTACACATCTCATTTCTCAACCACCTATTACACTTTTGAAGGTCCTGGAGCACCAGGACAATAGAATTGCCCACAAAATGACTCCATTTTGGAAAGCAAACACCCCAACATATAATTTATGAGGCATAATGAGTCTTTGAACAGGTGATTTTTTTCCAGTAGTTTTTGGAAAATGTGGGAAAAAAAATGAAAACACTTTTATTTTTACACAAAGTTGTCCATTTATATGATATTTCCAACACATAGCATGTACATAGCAAAAATGACACCACAAAATACATTCTACTACTCCTCCTGAGTATGGCAATACCAAATGTGTGAGACTTTTACAGGTGATGTTTACTGATGGGTGACTGGCGGTGGTCACTGATGGGTGATGGGTGTCTGGTGGTGGTCACTGATGGGTGACAGGTGTCTGGCAGTGGTCACTGATGGGTGATGGCTGACTGGCGGTGGTCACTGATGGGTGACAGGTGTCTGGCAGTGGTCACTGATGGGTGACGGGTGACTGGCGGTGGTCACTGATGGGTGATGGGTGAGTGGCAGTGGTCACTGATGGGTGACTGGCGGTGGTCACTGATAGGTGACGGGTAATTGGCGGTGGTCACTGATGGGTGACGGCTGACTGGCGGTGATCACTGATGGGTGACAGGTGTCTGGCGGTGGTCACTGATGGGTGATGGGTGACTGGCAGTGGTCACTGATGGGTGATGGGTGACTGGCAGTGGTCACTGATGGGTGACGGGTGACTGGCGGTGGTCAATAATAGGTGACGGGTGACTGGCGGTGGTCACTGATGGGTGACTGGCCGTGGTCACTGATCAGTGATGGGTGTCTGGCGGTGGTCACTGATGGGTGTCTGGTGGTGGTCACTGATAGGTGACGGGTGACTGGCGGTGGTCACTGATGGGTGACTGGTGGTGGTCACTGATGGGTGCCGGGTGTCTGGCGGTGGTCACTGATGGGTGCCAGGTGTCTGGCGGTGGTCACTGATGGGTGACAGGTGTCTGGCGGTGGTCAATGATGGGTGACCAGTGTCTGACGGTGATCACTGATTGGTGACGGGGTGTCTGGCGGTGGTCACTGATGCATGATGGATGACTGGCGGTGGTCCCTGATGGGTGACAGGTGACTGGCGGTGGTCACTAATGGGTGATGGGTGACTGGTGGTGTTCACTGATGGGTGATGGCAGTGGTCACTGATGGGTGACTGGCGGTGGTCACTGATGGGTGACTGGTGTCTGGTGGTGGTCACTGATGGGTGACTGGGCATGGTCACTGATGGGTGATGGGTAACTGGCGGTGGTCACTGATGGGTGACGGGTGACAGGCCACGGGTGACTGGTGGTGGTCACTGATGGGTGACGGGTGACAGGCCAAGGTCAGTGACGGGTGACAGGCCACAGTCAGTGATGGGTGATGAGTGACAGGCCACGGTCACTGATGTGTGACGGTTGACACACCATGGTCACTAATAGGTGACGGGTGACACTCCACGGTCACTGATGGGTGATGGGTGACACGCCACGGTCACTGATGGGTGACAGGCCATGGTCAGTAATGGGTGACAGGTGACAGGCCACGGTCACTGATGGGTGACAGGTGACACGCCACGGTCACTGGTGGGTGACAGGCCATGGTCACTGATGGGTGACGGGTGACAGACCACTGTCAGTGATGGGTGACGGGTGACAGGCCACGGTCACTGATGGGTGACGGGTGACACGCCACGGTCACTGATGGGTGACGGGTGACATGCCACAGTCACCTACGGGTGACAGGCCACGGTCACTGATGGGTGACGGGCGACAGGCCATGGTCAGTGATGAGTGAAAGGCCACGGTCACTGATGGGTGACGGGTGACATGCCACGGTCACTGACGGGTGACGGTGACAGGTGCACTTTATGATGGCTGTATGATGACAGGTACACTTTATGGGGGCAGATGGGGTGACTGTTGGGTGACAGGTGCATTGGGGGGGGCAGAGTTGAAGTGACAGGTGTGTGTTGGTGTTTTACAGATCAGAAATGGTGTGAGGAGAGAAGAGCTGGTAACAGTGAGTTACCGCTCTGTTTACATTACATGTGATCGGCTGTGAGTAGATCACAGCCGATCACAAGGTAACAGCTGCCTCCTGATCGCGTGCATGCGCCGTGCGAATGGGGGCAGTACCATTTGTGATCAGCCGTGACTTCATCACATGGTAAACAGCCACGACCAATGGCTGTTCACCCCCGTCGGTGACTCAGTGTGTCCCGGGGACACGCCGCCACCGACAGAGCCGGGATGTGCGGCGCCCGGTTGCGCGCAATCCCGGCTTAAAGGGCCAATGTCATATGGCGTCCGCCCAGAACAATAGCCGTTCCATTCCGCCGTGATTCGATGGTGGGCGGATGGCAAGTGGTTAAAGAATCACCTATGGATAGGAATGGGTGTATTGCGGAAGAGATATAAAAATTTAGGCAAGTAGACCATTTTTAGCAGATTCGCCCTGCCTACCAGAGTTAATGGTAAAGTCTGCCACGCTATGCATTTATGTGTAAACTGGGTCAAAACTGGGCCTATATTCCTCACTCTGTAGTCCTCTAGGTATTCCCCAACTCGGTAAACTCAGTTACCCAACGCAGGGGTGTGTTGGTATCTATCTGTGGAAAAGCTGGGTGCAATGGGAATAATACCGACTTGTCCCAGTTGATTTTTATCCTGGAAATTCTGCCAAACCTATCAAATTGTGCTAGGGCTGCCTGAAGCGATGAAGTGGCATCTGTGAGATACAACAGCGTATTATTTGCATACAAGGACAATTTTCCTTCCAGGGGGCCAACTCGGATTCCCTTCACTGCATGGTCAGATCGTATCTGGAGAGCTTATAAAACTCTACAGGGATGCCATCCGTTCCTGGTGTCTTGCCAGGTTGGAGCATTTTCACTGCTTTTAATATTTCGTCCACTGTAATGGGGCATCCAGTTTGGTGTGGTAGGTGTCAGTAAGTGTGGGAAAGGCAAGACACATGATAGGTCTATTGTTTCATAATTTGCCGTACTCGCATAAAGTTCCTGGTAGTAGGAGGCGAACCGTTTATTAATTTCCCCGGGGGTCGAGAGAAGGGCGCCCGACTGTTCAAGGGTGTGTGGAATACTGAACTTACCGTCTGCTCCCTGGACAACCAGGCCAGTAGTTTCCCTGTTTTTTCCCCTTGTTCAAAAATATGCTGAGATTGATATAACATAATTTTCTGTGTCAGTGACGTTCGGACCCTGAGAATATCTTTTGTGAGGGATTGAAAATTACTGTAATGTTGGGGATCTCCATTCTTAATGTATTGTGCCTCCTGAACCTTAGCCTCCTCCTCAAGTCTAGTCAACTCAGCCCCTCTTTCCCTACGGGCACCTGCTATAATGGTCTAATATTGTCCCCTAGTAAAGGCTTTGAATGCATCCCAGGTGATATTTGACTCAGCAATCCCAGGGTTCGCCTGCCAGTATTCAGTCAAGGCACCGCTATATTTTGGTTGCACTATGGAATAAGTTATTCAGTATCTCAAGAGCCTCCACAGTCTATCCTCCGGGGCACAGGAAAGGTCAAGGCTCAGGAATAATGGAGTATGATCCGGAATACCTCTAAGCAACACCTGAACCCTCTGAACTTTAGGTAAAACAGCCGTCCCTACGAATGCCAAGTCTATACGGGAGAATGTCCTGTCGGTGGCAGAATGACATGTGTATTCTCTGGATCTGGGGTGTTTCCATCTCCATACGTCCACCAGCCCAGAGGTGTCCGCCCAGGCCGCCAGACCATGATTCAGTGTGCCACCTGAACCCAATCTGTCAAGACCGGTATCAGGGACCATATTAAAGTCACCCATAAGGATGACATTATCTGGCTCTCAGGCTAGTGTAGGGAGAGGATGCTGCCAGCGCTGTGAGGGACAGATTGCAGATATAATAACATCTCATCCTGCATTACAGAACAATCTGATTCTGGACTAGGTAGAGATTACTACTACTGCTTTGAGGGACAGATATCATCCTGAATTACAGAACAATCTGATTCTGGACTAGGTAGAGTCTACTGCTTTGAGGGACAGATTATTGTTCTAAAATCATCTCCTAGTACTATAGGGTCAGGTTCCTGCTGTTGCTGTAAGGGACAGATTATTGTTTTAAAATCATCGCCTGCTCCTATAGGGTCAGGTTCCTGCTGTTGCTGTAAGGGACAGATTATTGTTCTAAAATCATCGCCTACTCCTATAGGGTCAGGTTCCTGCTGTTGCTGTAAGGGACAGATTATTGTTCTAAAATCATCACCTACACTGTCACGCTCACGGCCTAGTCAACCTCTAGGCTCCTACTCCACATCCACCCCCCCTTCCCATTTTTATTTTTTTATTTGATTTTAAGTTATTTTCCCTATCCCCATTTTTTTGTAGGGCACTCTTACCCCCATTTTACTTCCTTTTGCAGCCCTCTAGCACTTGCCAGGACTTTTTTACAGCCATTTTTGTGCCGAAAAGTTTGGGTCCCCATTGACTTCAATGGGGTCCGGGGTCAAGTTCGGTACCGAACCCAAACTTTTTCGTGAAGTTCGGCCGAACCCGAACATCCAGGTGTCCGCTCAACTCTACCCACTAGGTAAGTTTCTTGTAACAAGCAGATATGGGGACTATATTTCTTAATGTATTGGAACACCAGGGACCTCTTGACTTGGGAGTTCAGGCCCCTGGTGTTTCATGAGATAATGTTAAGCGAGGACATAAATGTTAACTTGTCGATAGGCATCAGGATGAGCTACATTGGGTACTCCCTGTATAGGCCGCCAGACTCAGACAGTAACCAGCAACCGGCAGTACATAGTATAACAGTTGCAGTTTTAATGTGATATAGTACTTTCTGACAATAAAAACCTTGAGTAACAAACAATGTGAAACTTATAACAACTCAAATGCCCGCGTGGGGCTGTCCATCCCCTCCCCCCACCCCATCCGTCCCCCCAAACTTGGGGAGGGCCATGTCCCCCTAAAAAAACCCAAAAAGAACAGATAGAACCAGCAGCACTATAACTGCATAGGAGGTCTATATGCAATCGGCAGACTACACCCCTGTAGGCAAAGTACTAAGGGGGGTTTAAAGTGAGCGGTCTGCCCCACCAGTGTTCCTCTCCACTGGGGTTTATTACAGAAATGCTCATGAGCCAAAAACGGATATACAGTCTATCTCTTGGGGTAGTGCTTCCCAACAGTAATGTATGATGCATCTTCTTCAGGTAACAGTGGGAATTACCAAGGCAGCAATGTATTTAGTGGTATTGTAAATTGTAAAGACTCCTGACCATGTCAGGGGCACAAGCTTTTGTTGTCATCCAACAGTCAGGCACAACAGGTGCAACATATTCATTCACTGGTCACCCAGCTCAAGTCTATGCCATAAACATGGCATCATCGTCAACAAATAGCCAAGCATGAGCAGGATAAGCTGGTTATGATAGGTAACTCATGTCTCCCTTCGTCAGTGATGTGGTGGACTTTGTATACTTAGTGTATTTATTCTTATGAGACCTGCTTTCATAGTTTTTTATATTCACTTTAGCGCAGCTTTTTCTTTTGCTTTTATTTTGTGTATATCACACATTTAAGCTGCTGCTTTCATCAAGTTTTTATTGTCATTAGCACAGTATTTTTCCCCTTTTATACTATTGTATTAAGGTAACCAGCTAAAGGGTTTGCTAGAAATGTTTCTGAATAACAGATTAATGCCTGAGGGTCATTAGTCCACTGGACAGGTTGCCCACCAGGGGTATTTGTGAATTTACATCGGTTGGTGGAGCCAGCTGACTGGCAGTCCTAGCTCAGGCAGTTTTTAGCACCCTTGGAGATGTTGGCTGTGTGAAGAACAATGACCAGCTTTGCATGCCCTGTTGGATAAATCCTTAGTAATTCCACAAGCATGGATGCAATTTGCTGGGACCTGCCTGATGGGAGTGCTTCAAGAGTGAATAGAGGCCCTGGTGTGTGTGTGTGTGTAGAAGGGAGAATCATAGCATGATAGCATACAGCAGACCCCCTTTCCCATCTTCGTACTGCCCACCTTGTCCCCTCTTTCATCCCCCTAATTGTAATTAGAATCTTTGAAATCAAACCCTTATTTTAGGAATTAGGACATACTCCATTAGAATCAATAAAACCCTAACAGAGCACATTATTCAGGATTCTAAAGTCAAAGCTGGCACATTTATTTAGAGAACTAGTTACAATTTGAATAGTGTAAGAATGCTAAAATTAAATCTCAAATGATCATAACGCTGTACCTGTGAAATATTTATATTTGCCACCTTAATCTGTGTGAGTATCATTCTAGACTCAAGGAATTAAGGTCAGAGTTCACCTTAAGTTTAATAGTTCTCCCAACTTCCTGATCTCATGCCTAAAAGCCATGTGTGCATAAGTGTTCCACATAACTGCATAAGAAGAATGTAAACTACTACAGGGCAGTGTGTTTGGTTTGGTTTCTTAGTCACTGTGGCCTCTCACCTTAGACATTGGGTTCTCAACTGTAATGTCTTCCTCCACCTGTTTGTTGTAAAACTGAATATACTGTAGATACAGTAAATGCTACTCTTTATTAACACGTTTTCATCTTTCAATCCTTTTCTATGTTCCAGTTTAAGCTCGTGCCCCAGTTTGCTGTTTCTGGGTGGCTGATTTCTATTGCAGAGTCCTATGGAGCGAGCTTTGCATGCAGGGACTAGAGCTGTGTCTCCTTAAACTGTGTGCCTCAATAGAAGCATACAGCCATGTATCCTAGGAGGGTAGTGCACTCCCCTGTTACTCCCTTCCTTCCCCCCTTATCCAAACTGTTACTGTCCACTGTTAACTCTTTCCTGTGAAGGCTGGAAGTTCAGGGAGTCAACAGCATTTAAATTTGTAAACTGCAAGTGCTGGGGTAAGAATTGTATCAGTTTACTAGGGATGTTTAGTTTTTGTGCGCAATGGTTTAGACCAGGGGTCTCCAACCCCCGGGCCATGGCCCAGTGCCAGTCTGTGACCTGTTGGGTGCCAGGCCGCGGGGCGGGGGGTTGGCGGCAGCTTGATCTCTGTTGGCGGCCATTTTTATTACCGCCCGGGCTCTGCATCTTGCTGTTTCTTCCCCTCCATGAGAGCCAGTCTTCCCCCGAAATGGCGGCAGAGACCAAATCACTAGTGACACCCCGGACCTCTAGTGGCGGCTCTGGCAATACAGCAGCAGCACGGAGGTCTCATCATGGGCCATGCAGGAGACACCCTGCTATCAGGCAACTCCACACCATCCACTCAGTGCCCGGCCAAATCAAGACCCAGGCAGGGGACCTATATGTGTTTGCTGTGAAGCTCTGCCCTCCTGTCAATAATTGGCAGCTGCTCTCCTCCTTCTGACTGACACCCCGGGACACAACAAACACATGGATGCAGGAACCTGGTGATCTGAGGTGCTCGGTGAGCTCTGCGCAGTGATTCACTCACTGATGGTGTTTTCATAGGAGTCTCTGTGCATTTAAACCTCTCAGCTAATGATCTGTAATTACCCCCCCCCCCAGTCCCTGGAAAAATTGGCCGAATGCTACGGGTCCCTAGCACCAAAAAGTTTGGGGACCGCTGGTTTAAACCAAAAAGCGCCAAGGGTTTAATACTGTTTTATAAGGAGAATAAGTACACAAAGTTCTGAAAATTGCATGCATCATTTTATTAAGTCGAATGACCAAAGCCCAGTCTTAAAAATTAACATTTTGTTCTTGGACAGCTCATTCACATTGTGTGTCCACTCTGAATTTCTTCAGTTAAGATATAGAATAATTTTATTTTACTCTAAGGTGTTATAGAAAAATATACTAGTCTGAATAAACAGCAAACTTAATAGGTTTCAGGTAAAACAAACAAAGCACACACAGAAGTATACAGTCAGATACATGTAAGTAGGAAGTAGGAAGTGATGCATAGCACCGGTATAATGTGTCTTTATCCAGGTGGCTAAGCTAAAGCTAATGAGTATTGGAATCTAAGTATGACTTATTAAAATAAAAAGCAGTGGCACTGGACTGTATTTTGTGGAAGTGAATTTGCTACCACGAAAAAGGGTCAAAATCTTTATCAAATCCCACTTTCTCAATAGGCCATATTATAAACTAGTCCTCTCTATCTAACAAAAAAGAGAAAATGTTGATTTTCTGACTTTGGTCAGCATAGCTTGATCTAAGCCAGTATACAGTACATCAAGCATTTAAGTATATGTATTTTATGCATAATATGTGTCAATGGATATATTAATTTTATAGTTTAATTGCAGTATGAGTATTGGATCAATTGCAGCTACTATTCCAAATCATGTTATGGCAGATCTTGACCCTAAACTAACTCTCATATTGCCCTGCCTCCTCCCCCCTCCCTCTATCAAAATTGGATATACATTTTTTTATTTTATAAAAGATTTTTGGGAATTTGTTTTGCTAAAGATGGCTATTATGGAAGCCCCAATACTTTACCACTTTTGCACATGTGCAGATGGGCCAAAGGACTCTGCCAGGACCTGAAGGCTGGACAAAAGCCTTCGACACATTTGCACATGTGCCGTAATGGCAACGTCGGGGGGGGGGGGGGGGTGATCCAAACAAAAGGGCACTTAAATTCCTCTTTAAAGTTTCTGTATACCCCAAACTTTTATTTTTGTGTTTTTAGATAGAATTGGGAAAAGTTGTAAGCCCTGGCTCCACTAGAGACTTTTCCCTTCACTTTCTGTTCTGGGGACAACATTTTGCCAAACGGGGTGAAAAAAATCTTTACCAGGGAGACAGACAACAATAAAAAGCTTACAAAGGTAATATCATCCCCTACCTATCTTAAAAGAAAGCATTTTTATTTCTGTCTGTGTTTTTGCCACTTCCTGTCCTGGTGACGACCTTTTTCCCAGAATTGAAGTGGAAATTTCTGCAACTGAGTCTCTCACTGCTAAACCTTTCCTATTCTATCAAAAAACAAGTTCTGACTGTGGATACACTTTAGGCACATTTTTAAAATAGTATTACTGCATGCTTGAATCTTATTGTATTTAACTTGCATAGCTTACAGTATGTTTTGACGGTATATGACTCTTTGGTCTTAAAGCCCGACTTGAGTTTAAATTTTCTCTTTTAAAAGTAGGTAAGAATTAGAAACTTTTTAAATGCTGTCTGTGTCCTCCTGAGATTTTTTCTGTATCCCTGTTAAAATAGAACTTTTTTTTAACAATAATTTTTTTTCTTTTCATGTAGGCATCCATCCGGACACAAAAGAAAAGAAAAGAAAGAAATTACAATAACTTGCAGTGCATAGTACACCAAATAAAATAGAACTTTAATAAAAACTTATTCATACTTGGTTTGCTTTACTAAAACTGGAAAATGCAAAAATCTAGTGCAGCTGTTAATGGTAGCCAATCAGCTTCTAACTTAAACTTGTTCAATTAACCACTTCAAGACTGCCCGCCATCATAATAAGGCGGCAGTTTGAAGTGGAATACTGTTGTTATAGTAGCAGATAGCTACCATAACCCGGTATCTATTTTTTCTACAGGCGATTCAGCGTCTGATAAAAGTAGTCTTAGCCACGAGATCACTTTTATCAGCGTCCGCTTTCCAGTCATCTCCGCCGCTTACCGGACCCACCGGCAGCGGCGGAGATGATCAGGTCCGTCCTCCCCCAGTGTCCGTGAGCCGAGTGAGCGGCTGAAGCCATTCACCCGGCTCCATAACATGGCTGGGCGTAAGCGACGTCACAAGTCACTTCCGCCCAATGCTCTTAAAGGACCCATTTTTTTTTGTAATGTCATTTTTTTTCAACCCCAGATCTGACCCCAGATCTCATATTTAAGAGGTCCTGTCATGCTTTTTCTATTACAAGGAATGTTTACATTCCTTGTAATAGGACTAAAAGTGATCAAAGAAAGAACAGTGTAAAAATAAAAATGTAAAATAAATGATTAAAAAAAAAAAATTTAAAGCGCCCGTCCTTGCGAGCTCGCGTGCAGAAGCGAACACATATGTAAGTCCCACCCACATATGAAAATGGTGTGCAAACCACACATGTGAGGTATCACCGCGATCGTTAGAGCGAGAGCAATAATTCTAGCACTAGACCTCCTCTGTAACTCAAAACTGCTAACCTGTAGAATTTTTTAAACGTCACCAATGGAGATTTTTATGTTGCAAAGTTTGTCGCCATTCTGGGAGCGGACGCAATTTTGAAGCATGACATGTTGGGTATCATTTTACTCAGCGTAACATTATCTTTCACAATATGGAAAAAATTGGCCTAACTTTACTGGTGTCTTATTTTTTAACTCAAAAAACTGTGCAAATTCGGTGTGACATAAAGTTTTGCAACGGCCGCCATTTTATTCTCTAGGGTGTTAGAAAAAAAATATATAATGTTTGGGGGTTCTAAGTAATTTTATAACAAAAAAACCTGATTTTAACTTGTAACCACCGAACTCCAAAAAGAGGCCCCGTCTTAAAGTGGTTAAGCCTTGGCAAAATCCTTGGAAGCTTTTGTGTATGCTCCCACTATTTCTCTACTGCAGTACAGAATTTTATACCTGCCTGTTTGTACAGTACACTTTCACAGTACAGTTTTAGCATCTGCTGAGATGAATAAACAGAAATTATGTAACCTCAGCCCATCCAATCAAAATGACCGAAGCTCAATACCCTGAAGAAGAACAGCCTTAGTGGCCAGTGGCCAGCAGGAAGCTTCTGGGCCCTGCATTCCTGGAGTGGAGGTGTGTATAGTTCCATTTTAAAGAGATATCCGCTGGTAACTCTTTTTGTACTAGAAAATATGCCCTTTGGTTGAATTTCTCTTCACTTTTCTTCTTTCTGACACCCAACATCTGGACACAAACTAAAAAGATTTTGCCACAAGAAGTAAAAGATTTTGCAGCAAGAAGTGAGGAAAATAGCCCAAATTGAGACACAGACAGCACTTAAACTTTGACAAAGGTTCTAACCCTTACACACTTTTACCAAAACTAAGAAAAAAAGTTTTGGTTAGAGGTGGACTTTAATGTTATTAAGAATGGAACTACAGGGCCTGATTTATGAAGCTGCATTGGCACTCACATCAGGTGAATTGACAAGTCAGTAATATTGCCTCATTTATTAATACTGATTAAAAAGCCAATTTAGCACACCTCAAGTACTATTACATTCTTATGAATCAGGGCCATTGTCCTATATAAAGGAATACAGAGTATACAACCGTATTTCAATTTTGCTTCTTTTGTGGAAGAATTACCCTGCTATTCTCATGTAGTCCATTGACATAAAGCGGTGGTATCATTTTTGCACTGTATATAGATAACACAAAGTAAAGGATTTAAGCACATGCCAAAGTGACGACTTCTAAAAACAACATTTACAGGTGAATACAGAACATTAGAATGCCAGAAACAACATTATTATCTGCAAAATGTTGTCACACTCTAATCCTTATCTATGGAATAAAATATAAAAATGGCCTGGATGGTAATATTATTGTATCTATCTGATATGGAAGGTGCGTACAACAGGTGTAAGTATTTGATGTAAACAGATTGAGGTCACTTTAGCATTTACATGATCTCCTTAGTTTTATTGGACAGGAAAGGCTACAGTTGTAAGTAGCTGCATGCAATAGATCTGTGATCTATGCGGAGCACAGGATGCTGCATTCATTTCACCTCTGTGCCAACTGGCCTTTTCTATCTTTGCTGACTTCAGAAACAAGTAGCTACCGGACTGCACACTAATCTAACAATGCTGAAGATGTTGTATGCACAAGCTGTGCCATGTGATAAGACTAAATCCCTGCTATGAAGAATAAGCATAAATCCCTTTTACAATCCAAGATTTGAACAGCTGCCACATTTGAGCTCCTTCTTCTGCCTTTAGTGTAGGAAGAAATCGCGGATTCTTGTGGCCTCAATCCATGGAATATAGGTGGAAGTTTTAGTGAAAACACTGGGCTTGTTCTCCACTGTACAACCAATGGGTCCAAAACTGACTATCCCATGGACTTCCCAACGCTCTCTTCCATTTTGACAGACGAGTGGCCCTCCAGAATCTCCCTGCAAACAACAATCAGTGATTCTTAGGGGTTATCTATACTTAAAATATACAGTATATAAACCCTAAGACAGATACAGTATTTGTCTCAATATCTCCTAATATCTGGGATTGCTTGCTAAGCTGATAAAAAATGAATGGCATTGGTCAAAGTGATGGGTAGCAATCAAAGAAGACATATTTTGTGACAACTCTAATCTGAAAGTTAAATGACTGGAATCTGTTACTGCATTTTGTGCATCGTCATTGCTTGCACTTCTTTAGTGAATTGACCCAACAGAATACACCATAATCATGCAAGGATCTAACAAGAAATGTTTATTGTTTAGAAACAAAGCTCTTTAGAATAAGGTTAATTTACTAAAGGTAAATAGGCTATTCACATTGCAAGGGAATTTGCTCCCGAGCTAATGAATGTGGTGAACATTAACTAGTCAGGTGCAAGGAAAAAAAAACATTTTATAGCAAATGATTGGATGATGGAAGTCAGCAGAACTTCACCTCATTCACAAAGCTCTGGCGAAAAATCCCAAGCAAAATGCAAATTCCCTTGCAAAGTGAACTGCCTATTTGCCTTTAGTAAATTAACCCCCATATTTCCTAAATAAAATATCAGCCTGAACTGCATTTTAACCATGAAACAAATAACTTGGCACCCTTTCATTCCAAATCCTCTCAGGCAGTGACAATTGTAAAAATATCAGTGTTAAATCCTTGGTGTCTTTATTTGCTCATATTAACCATCTTTTCTATTGCAACTTTCTCTTAGTGGATTTGTTGTTGACATTGCAGTTGTCAGGTAATTACACCGCATTAATCCATTTACTCTGTACAACAGAAAAGTCTGGATGCAAGGCTGTTGAATAGAAAGCTACATTTTCTAACTTATTTATTTGCAGTAATCCACAGGGACCAATTAGAAATCATCTAACATTATTTTATCTGCTCTAAACTAAAAGTGAAATTTGACCTGGTTTCTGTGGGTTACTGCACTTTGTACATTGCTTTTTCCCTTATGAATAAAGCCTTCTAGTTTTTCAGATTAATATTATACCTAGATGTATATTAAAATAGTGACTGAAGCCTATATAGTGGAATTCATTTTCCACCTTCCAAGCCTTGATTGTGGGGGCACCGACACTAGCACACAGAACCACACATAAAAAACTGTGACTGGATACACACAGTATTGATGCAGGCTGCTGATTCAGCCTGCTGACATAATAGAATGAACATTCCAACCTAGTAACCAGGTTTAACTAGGGCTTTCTTGTGCTATTTATACTGGGTACTGAAATGCCTGCATAATGTAACTTCCCACAATATAAACGTTGAGTAGATCCAATAATTGTTGTTAAAGTATAAATGACTTCTTAACAGAAACAAATGGAGAGAATTTTTTTTGGCTATTTTCAGGTTGACCAGTATGAAAAAAAACAGTCAGAAATCAGACTTCTATCACTATTCTGATTCTGGATAAATATGATTTTCTAAATTGCTATATGCAGGCAAGAACACCATGTATTGTAATAACCGGTATGTGAGAGTGATATATGGTGGAACATCACAGTAACAAGTGTCATAGGAAAAGTATTCATTCTTTTCTGCCCATAATTGTCTTGCCTTCAGTAACCAGAGATTCGAGTTGTGATTGTTCATACAATGTGCAGTGCTTGAGCATGTCAAAGTCCTCAATTTGTGGACACCCAAATTGTATTAAAATCCCTTTAATTTGGTGGAAGTTCTTCATCTAGATCAGTGGTTCTCAACTCTGGTCCTCGGGACCCACCAACAGGCCAGATTTTAAGTATTGAGTTGAGAACCACTGATCTAGATGTTACCTTCAACCATTCTAACAATAAGTTTGGAAGATTTAAGGGAATGTTAATCTTGGTATTTGCTAAGATGCTAGATAGCAACATGAAAACCCTCTGTGGCAGTAGCTGGTTTAAGCATTCTAGCTGGTTTGAAGGTGGTCAGTTTACTAGATTCCAGAGGATTACCATGCATCAAGGTAAGGAATGGGGTGATTCCAGAGCAGAAGAAGCTTCTGACTTATGCCTCTTCATTTAACCATCATTTTTATTAGTTTTATTATATCTTTTCATGTGACAACACTGAAGAAATAACACTTTGCTACAATGTAAAGTAGTGAGTGTACAACTGTGTAAATTTGCTATCCCCTCAAAATAACTCAACACACAGCCATTAATGTCTAATCCGCTGGCAACAAAAGTGAGTACACCCCTAAGTGAAAATGTCCAAATTGGGCCCAAAGTGTCAATATTTTGTGTGGCCACCTATATTTTCCAGCACTGCCTTAACCTCTTGGGCATGGAGTTCACCAGAGCTTCACAGGTTGCCACTGGAGTCCTCTTCAACTCCTCCATACTGATATCACGGGGCTGGGGGATGTTAGAGACCTTGCACTCCTCCACCTTCCATTTAAGGATGCCCCACAGACGCTCAATAGGGTTTAGGCCTGGAGACATGCTTGGCCAGTCCATCACCTTTACCTTCAGCTTCTTTAGCATGGCAGTGGTTGTCTTGGAGGTGTGTTTTGGGGTCCTTATCATGTTGGAATACTGCCCTGCAGCCCAGTTTCTGAAGGGAGGGGATCAAGCTCTGCTTCAGTATGTCACAGTACATGTTGGCATTCATGGTTCCCTCAATGAACTGTAGCTCTCCAGTGCCAGCAGCACTCATGCAGCCCCAGACCATAACACTCCCACCGCCATGCTTAATTGTAGGCAAGACACACTTGTCTTTGTACTCCTCAACTGGTTCCTGCCACGCACGTTTGACACCATCTAAACCAAATAAGTTTATCTTGGTCTCATCAGACCACAGGACATGGTTCCAGTAATCCATGTCCTTAGTGCTTGTCTTCGGCAAACTGTTTGGGGGTTTGATGTAGTGTGCAGCGTATGGTCTGAGCACTGACAGGCTGATCCCCCCATTCCTTCAACCTCTACAGCAATGCTGGCAGCACTCATATCTATTTCCCAAAGACAACCTCTGGATATGACACTGAGCATTCTTTGGTTGACCATGGTGAGGCCTGTTCTGAGTGGAACCTGTCCTGTTAAACCGCTGTAT
The DNA here is from genome assembly GCA_018402905.1 of Glandirana rugosa. Taxonomy (NCBI): domain Eukaryota; kingdom Metazoa; phylum Chordata; class Amphibia; order Anura; family Ranidae; genus Glandirana; species Glandirana rugosa. Next base: position 26,054 of record BLSH010158842.1, on the reverse strand, counting down.
GGTCTTGGCAACCGTGCTGCAGCTCAGTTTCAGGGTGTTGGCAATCTTCTCATAGCCTAGGCCATCTTTATGTAGAGAAGCAATTCTTTTTTTCAGATCCTCAGATGTTTTTTTGCCATAAAGTGCCATGTTGAACTTCCAGTGAACAGTATGAGAGCTTGAGAGCGATAACACCACATTTATCACACCTGCTCCCCATTCACACCTGAGACCTTGTAACACTAATGAGTCACATGACACTGGGGAGGGAAAAGGGCTAATTGGGCCCAATTTGGACATTTTCACTTAGGGGTGTACTCACTTTTGTTGCCAGCAGTTTAGACATTAATGGCTGTGTGATGAGTTATTTTGAGGGGACAGCAAACTTACACTGTTATACAAGCTGTACACCCACTACTTTACATTGTAGCAAAGTGTCATTTCTTCAGTGTTGTCACATGAAAAGATATAATAAAATATTTACAAAAATGTGAGGGGTGTACTCACTTTTGTGAGATACTGTACACACATGTGTATAAAACACAAATTACTTTCAGGCACTTGCAAAAATGTTTGTTTTCTATCCATATCATATTAAAATTCAGTGTGATGAAGTCAGACCAGTAAAGATGGATTCTGATTGATTTCTATGAATTTCTATGATTAGCAATTAGACAAATAGATATTTGTTTGGTAGTAGTAATACAAATACATTATTTCTAACTGGACTGCACAAAAATCATTTTGTCAATAAAAAGTTAATTCACAAAATGTTTTAATGAAGTTTGAAAAAAAGCTCAGATGGTCACGGGAGTTCGAATCTTATGATCACTTTTGAAGAAACAAATATGACAACAGGTAATTTATTTACAGACTGTGATTTATTACTGTTTTTGTAGAAGCATTCAAATTTTTATTTCAGAAAACACTGTTCTGTTCATGGTTTATTACACTATGACTCAAGTGAATTAAGTCAATGCATAATTAACCACGCTGACATTTAGAAAACATTTCAATGCATATTTAAAGATATTAAAAGAAGAACTTCACCAAAGCATCATCTGCAGGTTGGTGGTGTTACTTGCACTCACCTCCAGGTCCTTCAAATTTTTAGATGCAAAGAAGTGGTCCTTTAATACCAGTACTACAATAAGGGATATAATAACTATCCAGAGATTCCCTGGGAAACTTCATCCTGGGGTGCAGCGTAGCAGCACTTTCAGCTTTTAGGTCTAAGTGAGGTGAAAATAACGACCACATACACTGTATGTAATTGCTTGCTGGATTAAAGTGTTTATAAACCCAGGGTTATTAGGTGAAAATTAAAGAACAAAACCTGAACAAAAGGAAATAATGTAATGAATTTTCTAATGTTTATGAGTAATAATAATTATCCAAATGGTCACTATAAATCAACATCGACTTAGCTCCATCATACGGACAGATGTGTTGTGAAAGCCAATTTCTACTTTTGTCAGTGGCGGTCCGTGCATTAAGGGCACATGGGCGCCACCTCCCTTATCCATGCACCCGGCCCATTTCAGGATGCCGGACGCATAGAGTCCTATGGCGGGGGTGGGAGGGAGTGTTTTTTTTTTTTGAAGCACCTGACTAGAGCCGGAGGCTCTAACAGGCTTCAAAAAAGGGTGGGCTCGGGGCGCAGAGAGTGCGCCCCGAACCCAGCCAATTGTGTGACCATAGCGAATGAATTTTCGCTATTTTCACACTGCAGTGCCTCCCCGCCAATCAGGAGCCAGGTCGGTGAGACCTGTTTCCTGATTGGCCTAAGCACCAGGTGATCCTATTGGATGCCTGGTGCATTGGAAGGGGAGACACCGGAGCCGCTGCTGCCCTGTAAACCCGCATGGAGAAGCCAGAGAAGAAGAGCAGAGCCCTCAGCACACAGGAAGTGTTGGTCCTGCTGGACCTCCCGCCGGGTAGGGGGGGGAGGTTGGGGGGTGATTGCATCCGTGCCCACCAGCTGGCACTGGAAGAGTGTCGGGAGTGGAGGTTCAGAGGATCCCTGCTGTGACACCTCTAAACAGCTCACTAGCTTCCTGGCAGGCTCTGGTGACAGTCTGCAAGAGGAGTTGGCTGTGAAGGAGGGGAAAATCCAGAGGATGTTATCAGGATTGCAGCCAGAGCTTTTCACAAACATGTCTTCTCATTGCAGAGAAATCTTCATCCGCTAAACAGCAATTAGTTTCCTATTTGTCCTGCAATAGCAGTGCAGTGAGAAACAAATGTCTGATATTTAAGTTTCACTAAAGATATTGATAGCAGTCTGTGGCTCCTGAATGTCGGCTCTGTCTCAGATATGTTACAGGTTAGCATGTAAAGGTTCTCGTAGGCTTTAACAGGCATTGACATAAATACTGCAGAGTCTCCATTGGGTCATGGCCCTGACACATTGAGGCAGTATATCACACAGTGCAGTGCCCTGTATAACAGAGCCTGTGTCCATACAGCAGTAGTACATTGAGGCTGCCTTGCATCAAGCCCTTCCTCCGGCAGGAGCTAGGCTGCTGCCCCCTTCTTTCCTCTCCCAAGCTGTGAGTGTCCCAGAGCTGGAGATGTATGAAACTTTAGCCCAGCAGTGGGAACTTGAAATAGGCCTTAGCTCATCAACATCACCCTGAGAGCTCTGGGTAAGTCTGTCACTGTCGCACTGATTCCTGACTCTAGCAAGTGTTTATCGTGACCTGATCACACTGGTGCTGTGTTGTGGGTTGCTGTGATTTTTGCACACTCTCTCCTGACAATCTTCAGAGTTTCTGAATGTTTTTGTGCCCAGTGTGGTCCCCAAGCAGTGTCACTTCCTCTGCTGTCCAATCTGGATTTGTGTAGGTTAAACTGCCATCTGCCTGCTGTCATTGCAAACAGTAGCGGCCAGTTACTCTGTTCCTGACTCCCAGTCCCTGTGTGTTGCTTCTGGATGGGCACAGCAGGTGTACAGACCCAGGAACTCAGCACAGGGATGGTGGGAACCCCTCATAATGGACACAACGGGTGTAAAGACTCCGGAACTCAGCACAGGGATGGTGGAACCCCATCATAATGGACACAATGGGTGTAAAGACCCCGGAACTCAGCACAGGGATGGTGGGAACTGCTCATAATGGATACAACGGGTGTAAAGACCCCAGAACACAGTACGGGGATGGTGAAACCCCATCATAATGGACACAACGGGTGTACAGACCTGGGAACTCACAGCACAGGGATTGTTCTGGGTGCACTGACCCTTTAAGCTGGGCTGCAGTATTTTCTGAATGTACTGATTATGCGCAGTGTCAGAATATTATATTTGTTTACACTCAGCAGCACGGTACAGGGACAGATCCTCATGTTTCTCCTTGTGCACAGCTTCCTCTGTCGCCAACCGTCTGTCATAATTTGTCAGCTTTTTTTTTTCCCCGCAGCCTATTTTCAGAACTTGTGCGCAAATTTGTTTAGTATTGTGCGCCCCCCCCCAAAAAAATTTTGAAAACCAGTCGCCACTGCAGACAACTCAAGGAAAGTAACATGAATCAACAGAGTCAAGATG
>BLSH010158842.1:0-16999 GCA_018402905.1 Glandirana rugosa | reverse complement strand
CAGATGTGCAATCATTAGCGGCAATCATAAAAGTGACACAGACTATAAAAAGAAGTGTGAATAACAGATGTGCAATGATTGACGGTTTCATTTAAAGTGACACAGACTTTAAAAAGAAGTGTGAATAACAGATGTGCAATGATTGACGGTTTGATTTAAAGTGACACACAGACTTGAAATAATTGTGCAGAAGAGATGTGCACTGATTCCCGGTTTCATTTAAAGTGATATACACATTTTGCAGAACAGTGATATGGGTACTCCGGGCTTATTTATACTTTTTTGACACAGTTTGAAGATGATTTTAGAACAGTTCTATGGCCTCTAATGTTAATTAATACTTTTCAGACCCATTTTGAAGATGATCTCCATTTTTGCATTTTTTAGGTTTTTATTTTTTAAAAAATATTTAAAGTTATTTCCCTGTCCCCATTTCTTTGTAGGTCACTTGTCCCACCCGTACCCACATTTCCTTCCTTTTGCAGACCTCTAGGACCTTCCAGGACTATTTTACAACATTTTTTGTGCCTAAAAGTCCGGGTCTCCATTGATTTCAATGGGGTTCGGGGTCCGGGACAAAGTTTGGGTCTTCTTCTAGAAGTTCGCTCAACTCTACTGTTAATCTGTTTTTTTGTATTTGCCTGGAGTTGAAGTTGAGTTAAAGCGGAACTAACCCCTTTCATTCTTTTCAGCCAAGGAAGCTGCCACTTTGCCTTTGTTTGATCTGCAACTGCCATGGTGCTGCATATGTGATCAGTTATGACACCAGCCATTTGCGGGATCAAATGTGACAGTTAGAATTCCGGCATGCCGACAATGTCACTGTTTTTTGAAACCGTTAAATCAATGGGTTGGTTCTTCTTTAACTACTTGACTTCTGGAAGATTTACCCCCCTTCCTGACCAGGCCATTTTTTGCGAATATGGCACTGTTTTATTTTAATTGACAATTGTCCGGTCATGCACAGCTGTACCCAAACAAAATGTCCTTTTTTCCACCACAAATAGATATTTCTTTTGGTGGTATTTGCACTTTTTATTTTTTGTGCTATAAACAAAAAAAGACTGACAATTTTGAAAAAAAAAAACAACATTTTTTACTTTCTGCTATAAAAAATATCCAATAAAAAATTGAAAAAAAATCAATTTTTTTCATCAGTTTAGGTCAATATGTATTCTGCTACATATTTTTGGTAAAAAAAAAATCCCAATAAGTGTATATTGATTGGTTTGCGCAAAAGTTATAGCGTATACAAACTATTTTTTGACTAGTAATGGTGGCAAACAGCGACTTCTACCAGGACTGCAATACTGCAACAGATATTTTGACACTAATTGACACTTTTTGGGGATCAGGGACACAAATACAGTTATCAGTGCTAAAAAATATGCACTGTCGCTGTAGTAATGACACTGGCTGGGAAGTGGTTAAACATCTAGGGCAATCAAAGAGTTAAATATGTGACTAGCCTGTGTTTGTGTACTGTGTGGGAGGTGCTTTTACTAGGGGAAGGCATGGATCCATGTCCCTGCTTTGCAGGAACACAGGATCCATGCCTTCCCTACTGACTGTAGTTCTGCCTGGGTAAGGAATGGATTGGTGGGTGCAGCAGAAGTGAGGCACCCACTACCTGGAAGAGCCGGGTCTTGTATATATACTGTACGTGATCCGGCACACAGCTGCCACCCTGTAGCAGTAAAACTGCTATGGGGCGGACAGCAAGTATTTGAGAAGCAATAAAATATTGAGCCCCACACTGTTGAGCTGTTATAATTTTTAGATTAATGTCCAGAAAAATATTTTCCTGTAAAAGTGGCCCTATCTAAATATTCCTAAAGCCTAGTACATACTATCACTTTTTTCCGTTCAAGCCAGCAGGCTGAAAGTAAAAAAAACAGAGGAGATGGCTGTACTAATTATCCGATGTTAGTACAGTGCTCTCCATACTGAGGTATTGTTTTCTGACAGGGGGGCTACCCCCCCGCCAGAACACACCAGTCAGCACTCAGAGCCATTGGCTGCCAGTGCTGATCAAATGCTGGTTTTCCAGCATGTGCATTCGACAGAAGCTGGCTGTTTAGCCAGGTTATAAAAGACAGGCTGGCCTACACACGGGCTGAATGTCTGCCAATTTCTGTTGAACTGGCCGATCATGGCCGATATTCAGCCTGTGTGTACCAGGCTTAACACTATAGATAGATTGAACATAGACTTGGATTATTTTGTTTTTTAGGGCACAAACAGATTACCTCTCGTGTCTCCCCATCCGGTTACCCAGCAGAAATGGCCTGGACGTAGAGTTATTTCTTTCTTGGGAAGGCAGGCATACTGTATAAAGTGAGTAGGCAGTATGTCCTCCACAGGCTTGACTAATGCAATGTCATAGTCCAGCTCATTCAAATGGGGATAGCGAAAGCGTTCGTGTCTATAGATACGCTTCACATTGTAAATTTTTTCCGTAGATTCTGTAAGGTTGAGGTTATGCTTCCCGAGGACGATCCTCCAGTTGGCGGCATCTTCTGCCTTACCCCTATATAACAGAAGTGAATGAAAATCAGTGTTAAAATTTCATTTCTTTTAACCACTTAAGGACCCAGCTTCTTACTGAGATTTGGTGGTTAAAATATTTTTTTTTCTTTGCTAGAAAATTACTTAGAACCCCCAAACATTATATATATTTTTTTTCAAACACCCTAGACAATAAAATGACGATCATTGCAATACTTTATGTCACACCGTATTTGTGCAGTGGTCTTACAAGCACAATTTTTTTGGAAAAAAATTCAGTTTTTGAATTAAAAAATAAGACAGCAGTAAAGTTAGCCCAATTTTTTCTGCATTGTGAAAGATAATGTTACGCCGAGTTAATTGATACCCAACATGTCATGCTTCAAAATTGCGCTTGCTTGTGAAATGGCGACAAACTTTGGCACTTAAAAATCTCTATCAGTGGTGTTTAAAATTTTCTAGAGTCACAGAGTAGGTCTAGTGTTAGAATTATTGTTCTCACTGTAACGATCGTGGCGATACCTCACATGCGTGGTTTGAACACCTTTTCATAAGCGTGTGGGACTTATGTATGCATTTGCTTCTGCGCGCGAGCTCAGTGGGACAGGACACTTTACTTTTTTTTTTTACTTATGTATTTTACATTTTATTTTTACATTGTCCTTTTTTTAAAAAAAATTTGGGTCACTTTTATTTCTATTACAAGGAATGTAAACATTCCTTGTAATAGTAACAAAGCATGACAGGACCTCTTAAATATGAGATCTGGGGTCAAAAAGACCTCACATCTCACATTACACTAAAATGTAATAAAAAAAAAAAAAGTGTCATTTGGAAAAAAAAAATCACCTTTAAGAGCATTGGGCGGAAGTGACATTTGCCGCTGCAGAGACCACTTTTATCCGAAAGAGGACCGCCCGCCCAACGTTAAAAAAAATACCGGGGTTATGGCAGCTATCTGCTGCCATAACAACAGTATTCAATGGCAAAGTACCACTGTATAATGATGGCGGGCTGTCGTTAAAGTGGTTGTCAACTCTTGACAACCACTTTAAATTATAAGTGAGCCTAGAATAAGGCTTACCTGTAGGTCCTGGGAATATCTCCTAAACGTGCATAGTTTAGGAGATATTCCCTGTATCTGCATGTGCCGACATCATCGGCACATGCAAACTGAAGAAACGGGCCGCTTGGTGCTGTTTCTATGGGGCCGTGCCATTACTGTGCCATTCTTCGGGTGGAAGATGTCGGCCCTGTACTCGGAGTGCCTACTCCGATACAGGGCTTTGTTCTAAGGTAAGTATTTCATAATGAGCTAGTATGCGATGCATCTAGCTCATTATGCCTTTCTCTTGCAGGATTTTATTTTTTCTTTTATTTTTTCTTTTAGAGGCTTTACACCTTCTTTAAGTGCAACTTAACATTAAGTGCAACTTAAAGCAGAATTAAACTCATTTTAAAAATAATGCTGACAGGCAGGGTTTTTATGATAGAAGATACCCCAGTTGTCTCTTCTGTCATAAATGCTTCTACCTACCTGTCAGCAGTAATGTACACACGTGCAGGTCAGAGTGCATTTACAGCATCGCTTTGTGTCATGTTGAAGTGATTCCTGTGTGCATGCATTGGAGTGATGTCATAGCAACCTGACCATATAAGCAGCCGAACAGATTAAACCTGGTAGGTAGACTGAGAGTAAATGGAAGCACCCAGGACCAACTAGAGCACTGACAGCACAGCACTAGAGGGACTTCTTTTGACTGCTAAGTCTGCCATAACATGCTAATGTGCTGTGAAATACTAGCACATTATAACATAAACTTCCTAGGGGCCCATTTAAAAAATAATATATATACATAAAACAGAGTTTAAATCTTCTTTAAGGCCCTATTCAACGGAAAACAAAATTGTTATCTGTCTTCTGTTGGACAGTGCAGACTCTACGCCTCACTACCCATGTATTTACCTGCCATTTATAAAATGCAGAGCAAGGTGTGGAATCTGTGGTTTACCATGATGTGCATAAAACAACAGTTCATAAGATTGTGCCATCTTCCTGCTGCCATTTTGTTTGAAAATGAATAGGGTTTAATTTGTTTTAGAGTCTTGAAGCAAATCAAATGCCAAGCACATTTGTAAAGGACATCACTGTGCCTTATATGTAAGTTGTTAATTTTTTCTTTCTTTAAAGTAGCAGTATGCGTGAAGGTATTTTCCTATACCTGGAGGATCTTTAAGGGCCAGGTCACACCACAATTTCTGTGTCCCAAATGTGTTACATTTTTTATGCATGTTTATGCATTCCAATGCATTTCTGGTGCATTCCAGTGCTCATTTTACCCTTTTTTTTACTTCATCTCAATTCATTTTCAAGATGTGCATTCTGGTGAGTTTTTGATGCATTTTGCTGCATTCCATACAGAAAAAAATGCAACATGTTCTACATTTGTTGGCTGAACTGGAATGCACTGCACTAGTGTGAACTATGGCCATTGGAGTCCATGTTAAACACTGTCCATGTATTTTTGATGCAGAATAAAAATTAACTGGAATACATCTGGTGTGAGTCAGTTCTACAGCACAGGACCCTTTCTCAAAGTTGCATCTCAGTTACGTTGCATTGGTGTGAACAGGCACCAGTGAAATGAATGTGATTTTTTTATTGTGATGTGATGAACTTGCACCAGTGTGAACACACACAACACTGCAAAGAAAAAAAAATTGACAGCACTTGCTGCCACATTAAACCTGACCCTAAACACTTCTTAATTATGCATCTGTTTACAGTGGAAATCTGTCTTATCTTCAGTAATAAATCTGTCTCTGAACTTTGCATATACTACATATACTGTATACTACAAGTTACTAGAGTCTGATCCCACAATTTCTGTAAGGAATATACCAAATTAATTGTTAAAGGTTTTGAAAGAGGCATTGACACTAATGAAAAAAAATATTTTGATCATCAAAAAGATCCTATATATACATATCATACCTTTTATTATCTCCCCAAGGTCCATACATTTCTACCTAAATCTGGATGCCCTATTATTTTTGTCATTAACTTTTCACATTTTAATCTCACACAATACATTGGATATAATCTACAATGATTTGTAAAACATCTCCACTCATATCTTAACACTTCAGATCTACATAACAACTTCAGAACCAAACCATCAACTGGTCTGCCAACTACCATTGGTTTATTTTGGAAGTAAGTCTCCTCACTTTATTCAAATATTCCACACGTCATGGGCCGTGAGCGGGGAGTTCATTTGGGAATGCAGATCCCCTTATGCCTAGAAAACAAATTCTCCTTCAGGCAATCCAAGATATCCTCAAACAGAACTATTCTTCCTTAATGCATTTTTCTTCAAGTAAGAGGCAGAGCAAAGGGAATCCAGTTTTGCAATCTTTTATATGTTGGGCTTTGAGAAAGAAATACATCATGGCGCCTTCTAATTTGTCTGCTATGAGAACCATATTTTATAGGAGGAACATTGATGACTTCATAATGGGAGGGTGATCCAATTCAAATTCCAAGTTTTTGTTTAATAACTATCTTAATTTTAACAGTTGCCAACACAAGCCATAGTTGAGCACTATACCTTTTGGACATTTCAAAATGTAGAGAAGAAACAGCACACAGGACACTAATTATTTTTACCAGTTTGAGATTTTTAAGAAGTGTTTTATTACCAAGGACTATCCAGAAGAACTTATAGAAAGGGCCACGAGGAGAGTAACATTTTTGACCAAAGATATGTGTCTTAAAAAACCCAAGAAGGAGGAGACCTCTGTTTTTTACCACTTCTATCCCCAGTTTTATAACCAGGCACAGTGAACAGTTTAAGAAAATAAAGGACATTCTATCTAGTCACTGGTACCTACTTACATCAGACCCCCTCCTTAAGAAAGAGCTCCCAGGGAAGCCTAAAATTATTTTTCTGTAGTTCTTTGACCCTCAAGAACATTTTAGCGCTAAGTAATTCTTCTGCAGCAGAAATGATTGCCCCATTCTGAAGATACAACCAATAACAAGATGTTTTAGATGCAGAGTCATACACAGGGGTTTTAACCCTTCTGCGCTCTACCCAAGCCAGTGCAAGTTTAAGCACATTTGCCAAAAATGTCATTTGTTACCTTTTGAGCAGTATGACAGCTTCTGTAGGTAAACATATTGTTTGGCACTGTAGTTTAGGTGCACACGAGCAGTTAAGCCCTTAAAAAGGAATCTGAGTGACCTCCCAATTTCCGTTTGAAAGACTTAGCATAGGAGGATTATGCAAGGTTTGCCTTTAATACCCCTGTATATTTTTTTTTTATAACCATCCACATATATCTGTGTGTGTCATTGTAAAATGATAAACGTGACTCACTAAAGTGTCCTGGCTATTTTGTTACTTTCTCTTGATAAACCCTCAGAATAAGGGTACAAGAGACACTTCTATCTTAATCTACCACCCACTTACATGCAAGAAGAATGTAAATACTGAATAGAGGTTTACTAACTATGAGGGCATAGCAATATAAGCTGCTTTCTGCAAGTGAATATATAACTCAGCCCTCAAAATTTGTACTCGCCTGCCTGAATAAGCTGAGGGCACATGTGGAGCCCCATTGGGGGGGGGGGGGGCATGCTGTCGTGGTTGAATGAGAGCTGATTCTCCTACCAGCCCCTGCCCCCTATTATTCTCTAAGCAGAGCCTGGCATGCAGCGGGAATAATCAAATAACTAGATGTGGTGGGGGCTGGCAGGACCAAGACAAATATGGCAAACTGTGCCCCCCCCACGGGCGCCCCCACATGGGCGTGGTCATCTTACTATCTCCTCCCTTCCCTTAAGGTGTTTTTGATATCCTGGGATCCTCCCACAATCTCTTAACATTAAATAAAGAAACAGAGTACTCTAATAGGACCTGAAGGGGGGTCTCTCTAATGAACACAGAGAGGGCCTCTGTTAGAGAGTCTGTTGGAAAGAGACCCAACCAGGCCCTATTAGAGACTACAATGGGGACTAATGAGACCTGGGGGGGGGGTCTCTCTAACAAAGGCCCTCTTGGTGTCCATTAGAGAGTCTGTTAGAGCCTCCACCATGGCCCATTAGAGACTACAATGGGGTTTAATGGATCCTGGAGGGGGGTCTCTCTAACAGAGATCCTCTCTGTGTCCATTTGAGAGTCTATGTCAGAAAGAACCCCCACCAGGCCCCATTGGAGACTACAACAGAGTCTAATGGGACCTAGAGGTGGGTCTATCTAACAGAGACCCTCTCTGTGACCATTGGAGAGTCTCTAATAGAAAGAGTCCCCTCCAGGACCAATGACAGACTACATTAGAGTGTCACTGAACAATAGTAAAAATAAACAATATTATATTAATAGCACTTTGATATCCAGGTCTAGCCCTAGAAGACTTCACTTACCTTACATAATGGGTATTGGAACTAGCTGCTGGTCTTCCTGGGGCTGGCTGCTGGTCCTGGGGCCCGGCTTTTGGGGCTGGGTCCTGGCTTCTGAGGCTGGGCTGCTGGTCTTGGGGTCTGGCTGCTGGTCATGGGGTCTAGCTGCTGGAGCCTGGGGTTAGGCTGCTTGGGCCTGGCTGCTGGGGCTGGGCTGCTGGTCCTGGGGTCTGGCTGCTGGGGCCAGGCTTCTGGTCCTAGGGTTTGGCTGCTGTGGCTTGAGGTCTGGCTGCTGGTCCTGGGACCTTGCTGCTGGGGCAAAGGGTCTGGCACTTGGGGTCTGGCTTCTGGGGCCTGGCTACTAGGCTCTGGGGTCTGGCTGCTGGACAGTGGTTGCTGGCCCTAGGGTTTGGCTGCTGGGGGCCAAGAGTCTGGCTGCTAGGGCCTGGGGTCTGGCTGCTAGTCCTGGGGGCTAGCTGCTGGGGCCTGGGGTCTGGCTGCTGGTCCTGGGATCTGGCTCCTGGGGTCTGGCTGCTGGACCTGGAATCTGGCTGCTGGCCCTGGGGTCTGGCTACTGCTCCTGGGGGCTGGCTACTGGTCCTGGTGGCTGGCTACTGGTCCTGGGGCTAGCTACTGGTCCTGGGGCTGGCTACTGGTCCTGGGGCTGGCTACTGGGGCTGGCTACTGGTCCTGGGGCTGGCTACTGGGGCTGGCTGCTGGTCCTGGGGCTGGTTACTGGTCCTGGCTACTGGTCCTGGGGGCTGGTGACTGGTCCTGGGGCTGGCTACTGGTCCTGGGCGCTGGCTACTGGCCCTGGGGCTTGCTACTGGCCTTGGGGGCTGGTTACTGGTCCTGGGGGCTGGCTACTGGTCCTGGGGCTGGCTACTGGTCCTGGGGGCTGGCTACTGGTCCTGGGGCTGGCTACTGGTCCTGGGGGCTGGCTACTAGTCCTGTGGCTGGCTACTGCTTCTGGTTACTGGTCCTGGGGGCTGGTTACTGGTCCTGAGGGCTGACTACTGGTCCTGGGGCTGGCTACTGGTCCTGGGGGCTGGCTACTGGTCCTGGGGCTGGCTACTGGTCCTGGGACTGACTACTGGTTCCGGGGCTGGCTACTAGGGCTGGCTACTGGTCCTGGGGCTGGCTACTGGGGCTGGGGTTACTGAGCGATCCCAGTCAGAAGAATCCCTCAGAAGGAAGGGGGTGGGTGGAGGCAGAGAGAAGACAGAGTGCCGTGAACTGCAAAGCTGTAGCACTAAAACAAGAAGAAAACTTTCCCCAGCCGAGCGGACTCTTTCTTCATTTTTGGGTGCCGCCGCAGTAATCTCCCGTCATTTGCGACAAGTACATGTAGTTCCAGTCTGCCTGGCGGATTGATATAGAAGAGGCCAGAACTACATGTACTTGTCGCAAATGACAGGAGATTACTACACACCCGAAAATGAGGAAATAGTCCACTCAGCTGGGGAAAGTTTTCTTCTTGTTTTAGTGCTACAGCTTTGCATATTGCGGTGCTCTCTCTTCTCTCTGCCTCCGCCACCCACCCCCTACCTTCCCAGCTAAACAGCAGCAAAAGCAACCGGGGGACAGCCGTATGGGCTGTCCCCACTGATGGCGTCCCCCCTCCTCCAGAAATTGTAGCGCCCAGGGCATCCGTCCCTTCTGCCCCTGCCTTGTCCCGTCCCTGAAGACGGGGCATAGAGGGGGGTTGGGCGGGAGCTGGCTAAGTTTAGTTTTACTATTAACAAGCTGGTGATTGGTTGCTCGGACCTCCTAGCGACCAATCATCAGCTTGTTAATAGGAAAAGTTAACTTTGGCAGCTCCCACTCCCCTGTCCAGTGCTGTGCTGTGCTCCTCTGTAATATTCATGTTTTAATGCTATATTTAATATGGTATTAAAATATTTACTTAACAAGGCAGTAATGATGTATACAGTGCCTATAGTAGCCAATCATATCTATCCTTATTTTATTTATCCTAATCAGATCAATGAAATATGATTGCTGGTATTAGTTATTTTTTCCTTATTCAGTGTAATTATAAAAAATAGCCAATGCTAGTAATCTGCAATCATATTTCATTGATCTGACTGATAAATAAAATAAGAATATAATATGATTGGCTACTATAGGCACTGTACACATCATTACTGCCTTGTTAAGTATATATTTTAATGCTATATTAAATAGCATTAACAAATATTTACTTAACAAGGCAGTAATGAGGTGTACAATGTAGTAACCCTTAGCAACCAATCATAACGTAAAGTTATGCCATTTTGTTTGGCATAAAAGGAAGCCCTGCTTTGTTTTCCCTTAATGCCACACTTTCATTTTGAGAAAGTTTCTTACGTGTGATTGTAAAGATGAAAAAAATGCTCTAAACTTATAAAATGTTTGAGCAGTTACATTTAATATTTTGTTTTCCTATTGATGTAAAGCACTTATTTCCTTTTATGTTTACATTGCTTTATGTTAATACTGTTAAAGTTGTTGTTAATATGTATTTTTGTAACTTAATTCTGTTACAAGGGCGTGTTTGGGATCAGAATTAGGGGCAGGCAGGGTAGCGGATGGGTGGGGCAACTGGAAGCGAGTAACTCTTAAGGCTTAGCTACTAGCTCAGAACTTGAAATTTTCAGCCCTGATATAACTGTTCAGAGAAGTGATTAGAATAAATGAAATCTATAGATAGGTAGTAAAAAACATCTTTAGGTTTCCACATAGTATTGGCTAAGCACCAGTCTTTCCCAGAACGTATACTGTTTATTATGGCCATTATCAAAGGCATGTAAAGAAAACACTTACTTCTGAAAGCAGTGGGCTGCAGTGAGAATCCAATTCTTGTGAATGAGCGTTCCACCGCAGACGTGAACATACTTCTTACTTCCCCTAGACCGAACCTTATAATAATAATAAAACCAAAAAAAGACGGTAAATCAATTTCATGTTAGGATTTATTATACTAACCTACAACAATTAATTGCAAATTCTGTATTTTGTTTGTCAAACTAAAGCACTATTCCAGTTACTGTTAACATGTGGTCACACCCCATTAGCACCTGATGGTTTTATATATATATATATATATATATATATACACACCATGGGGCTAATTCACTATAGCGCGAATATGCGATCATGCAACGCCTAAAAATAGCGCCCATTTAAGTCAGTTAAGATTTCAACTGGGCAGTCATGTGAATGGAAAATCGTGCTATTGCCGCGAATAGGCCTTCTTAATCGGCATATGTGGGAATGGCTGATATTAATTGGGCTCGAACCTGCAAATTCCCTTGAAGGTTTGTATGAAAATTATTTGCTAAAAAAAGTTTTAAAAGTTTTTTAAGGAGCAGTGATTTTAATGATGGATAAAGTAAAACACTAACAATGGAAAATTCCTTTAAATATCGTGCCTGGGGGGTTTCCTTAGTCTGCCTGTAAAGTGGCACATCTGTACAATGCATGGAACATGGCGCAGCAAAATGGCAAATATGCCTTCACATATTTTCAGCATATAATGCTGAGTACAATGCAAGGAGTGGAGATACCTTCTGTAGGATTTGAACCCATAGCTGTAACCTATGAAGGTAACAGAGGAAACCACTACACTACAGCGTTGACCACAACCAGCCATAGAAAATACATTTACTAATCTTGTATTCTGTTAATTCTCCACAAACTGGCAATCAAGGACCAAAGTCCCCATTGAAGGATTGTATGCACGTTATTTGGGACATGTATCAATTACTAAAAACGTTTTTAAAACAATTGTTTTTTAAGGAGCAGTGATTTTAATGATGGTTAAAGTGAAACAGTAAAAATGGAAAATTACATTAAATATCGTGCCTGGGGGGTTTCCTTAGTCTGCCTGTAAAGTGGCACATCTGTACAATGCATGGAACATGCCCCAGCAAAATGGCAAATATGCCTTCACATATTTTCAACATATAATGCTGAGTACAATGCAAGGTGTGGAGATACCTTCTGTAGGGTTTGAAACCGTAGCTGTAACCTTTGAAGGTAACAGAGGAAACCACTGCACTACAGAGTTGACCACAACCAGCCATAGAAAATACATTTACTAATCTTGTATTCTGTTCATTCTCCACAAACTAACTGCCTGCATATTAACTAGTGTGAGATTATTCCAATTCCACTCCATAATATTATTGAATATATATAGAACATCGCATGCATTTAAAGAGTTTGTAGTATGGAAGCAATCAAACTGATGTGCGTTGGCTAATTGGCGAATATGCGTCCGCGTTCGCATATTTTCAGCATATAATGCAGAGTACAATGCAAGAGAAGGTGATACCATTGAACTACTCTGTGGGGTAGATACCCTTGTTTAAATGTATCATATAGGCTTTCTGATACCATACAAATCATTGTACCAGCCAATCTTTGAACAGTCAGAAGTGTTTGACATTCATGTCAGCTGGGATTACTACTGATCTGTCATTAGCTTAAGCTATTCACATGGTACAAGTTGTTGAGATAAGCCCAGGTACCATGTGATAGCTGGGGCCCAATCCCAGCTCACCAGTCTAGGTAACCAAGCTGATATTAAAGTGGTGCTCCAGCCCCCCGTACACATACCCACATAAAACATACAAGTCAGCAGCTACACATCCTGCAACTGCTGACTTTAATTATTAGGACACTGTCCTGGAAGCTAGCGATGTTGTCACCCCAATCCATGCTTCCATTGGCTCTCAGGTGCTGTTGCCTCCATTGCAGATTCCCTACTGCACATGCACAAAGCGCACTGTGCTTTCTGAATGGTCTGGCAGCAGGGAAGGAGGAGGGGTGACACATTTCTGCCATACCTCACTGTAGTGAGGTCCATCAAAAGTGGGGACAGTTACCCGCTCCCTCTACCCCCGAAAAGGTGCCAAACATGGCATCAGAGGGGGGAGGAGAGAGATAAGCAGAGCTTCCACTTTTGGGTGGAAATCTAAGGCCCGTTTCACACTTGTGCAATTTGTCCTCTGACTTGGGACTGCAACGTCGCCTGTCAATTTGGACCCCGCAATTTCCAAAGAGTAGCATTCATAGCTGTGTGACTTCAAGTGCCACCAACTTCAAACTAGTCCCTGAACTACTTTGGTCCGAGTTTGATGTGACTTGAGGTCCCTAAACCTCAAGATTACACAGGCATTGTTTCAAGTCATGTTAAAGTTGCATGACTTTCAAATCGCACAAGTGCGAATGGGGCCTATGTCAAAGGTGTTATCTTGGTTCAGATGGTGTCAAGCATGTGTGGCTGCAATCAGTACAAAGACAAATGTGTCTTTACCTACAGTCAAGCATGGTGGTGGGAGTGTCATGGTCTGGGGCTGCATGAGTGCTGCCGGCACTGAGGATCTATAGTTCATTTAGGGAACCATGAATGCCAACATGTACTGTGACATACTGAAGCAGAGCATGATCCCCTATTCCAACATGATAATAACCCTAAACACACCTCCAAGATGACCACTGCCTTGCTAAAGAAGGGTAAAGGTGATGGACTGGCCAAGAATGTCTCCAGATCTAAACCCTATTGAGCATCTGTGGGGCATCCTCAAACGGGAGGTGGAGGAGCGCAAGGTCTCTAACATCCACCAGCTCCATGATGTCGTCATGGAGGAGTGGAAGAGGAGTCCAGAGGCAACCTGTGAAACTCTAATGAACTCCATGCCCAAGAGGGTTATGGCAGTGCTGGAAAATAATGACTGGCCACAAAAAGTATTGACACTTTGGGTCCAATTTGGACATTTTCACTTACGGGTGTACTCGCTTTAGTTGTCAGCTGTTTAGACATTAATGGCTGTGTGTTGAGTTATTTTGAGGGGACAGCAAATTTACACTATTATACAAGCTGTACACTCACTACTTTTACATTGTAACAAAGTGTCATTTCTTCAGTGTGGTCACATGAAAAGATGTAATAAAATATTTACAAAAATGTGAGGGGTGTACTCACTTTTGTGAAATACTGTGTGTGTATATATATATATATATATATACCTTGCTTGACTGTAGGCAAAACAGTCCTGGTTCCCGCCACACACGCTTGACACCATCTGAATCAAATAATTTTATCTTGGTCTCATCAGACCACAGGACATGATTCCAGTAGTAGTCTGCTTGTCTTCAGCAAACTGTTTGAAGGCTTTCTTGTGCATCATCTTTAGAAGAGGCTTACTTCTGGGATGACAGCCTTGCAGACCAATTTGATGCGGTGTGCGGCGTATGGTCTGAGCACTGACAGGCTGACCCCCCCCACCCCTTCAACCTCTGCAGCAATGCTGGCAGCACTCATACGTCTATTTCCCAAAGACAACCTCTGGATATGACGCTGAGCACGTGCACTCATCTTCTTTGATCAGCCATGGCGAGGCCTGTTCTGAGTGGAACCTGTCCTTTTAAACCGCTGTATGGTCTTGGCCACCATGCTGCAGCTCAGTTTCAGGGTCTTGGCAATCTTCTTATAGCCTAGGCCATCTTTATGTAGAGCAACAATTCTTTTTTTCAGTTCCCCTTCGCCATGAGGTGCCATGTTGAACTTTCAGTGACCAGTAGGAGAGAGTGAGAGCGCTAACACCAAATTTAACACTCCTGCACCCCATTCACACCTGAGATCTTGTAAACTAACGAGTCACAAGACACCTGGGAGGGAAAATGGCTAATTGGGCCCGATATGGACATTTTCACTTAGGGGTGTACTCACTTTTGTTGCCAGTGGCTTAGACACTAATGGCTGTGGGTTGAGTTATTTTAAGGGGACAGCAAATTTACACTGTTATACAAGCTGTACACTCATTACTTTACATTGTAGCAAAGTGTCATTTCTTCAGTGATGTCACATGAAAAGGTATAATAAAATATTTTCAAAAATGTGAGGGGTGTACTCACTTTCGTGAGATACTGTATATATCAATAAAAGCAGCTCTTATATATATATTCACACACATACTCATTTTACTGATTTAGATCAGCAGAACACATGCAGGAAGTGTAATGCGCCTGTAATCAGGAAGTGATATGTGTGGTGATCCCAAATGAACGAATCAATTAACCCCACCAAAGATAGCTAGCACATCCTCCCCCACACTGAGTAAGCACAAGTATATTTTCTATACTTACCCGGCAAATGAGTGGCACCTGTGAATCTGTATTTCTGTAGATCACAAGATATTTTGAGGGAAACTAAAGCGAGTGTATGACAAGAAATGGTGTCCCTGGGATTGCAACAGGTGAATGACAAAGACAAAGGCCCAGTTTGACATGCACAACACTGCCTGTCCACCAGCTAAATTCCTTATGAGTGCCAGTTCAACCCTGCAAGTTCCTGCATCGCATTGCAGTTCACACTGCCATATGCAAACTTCTGGGAGTATCAATACATTGTTAATGACACTCCCATTTCAGCTTGCATATCGCAGTGCAAACTAGCAGTTCGGACATTAATCGGATTGCATGGGCATGAACACCCATGCAATCAAAAAAAGGGTCCTGTGCGAGTTTGGTCTGAATGTGATAGGAATTCAGCCAAACTGTATGGCTGAAATCGCATCGCACAGACATCGCATGTGGTTTGCACTGCAGTGTGAATCACATGCAATCTTGCACAGCAAAGCAGTGTGAACCGGCACTTACCTGCAATTCTCCAGACCTATTAAATAAAAAGACTCCACCTAAACAACCTTTATCATTTACTTGCAGGTGTGCTGAAGAGATTAGGTTTTTTTATCCAAGATTACACCTTCTCATAATTTGTCATTAGTAAGACATTTCACTTCTCCAAACCCAGCTCCCCCTTCTCTCAACAGACACCAACCACCACAAATGTTTAGCTGTAAGATTCTAAAAGAAATACAAAAAAACAGTCATTCTTAAAAAACAATACAAAATATAAAAAATACACATATTCAAGCGATAACACCTACCACCCCACATTCCACACATATACATTGGTGACGGTTCTGCTGGAAGATGCATTTCTGTGTACATGATTAAGCAATGAGGCCAAAGAGTAGAAGGTCAGCAGATGCTCCTAAACCATGAATGCACAGTCAGACAGCAACAATACACAACATTGACAGCATGGCCACATAAACCAAACAGCCCTAGTGGGGCGTGTGTCATTATGCACAATATTAGTCCTCCCCCAAAAATCACAGCAAACAACACAGCCTCTTCTGAGGCCAAACCAACCCCCTACTGCAGCCCTTTATAAGATAGCTTGTATTGTTAGCACACAGACACACGCCCATTGGAAGTACACGCCCACCAGTATCTTTCAACCTGTCTCTTCATGTTTGTCGAAAGTGATTTCACCTGATAAGCAGGAACACATCATAGTATTTGGAACTGTGTAAGACCCTATACACACTATTCAATTTTTGTTGTTAGATTTCCTTCAGATTTACCAAAACCATGTAGTGCAAGGGCCGGCCTGATTGCATACAAATTGAAACTCCTAAGGTTTGACCTCATGTTATATGGTTTTGGTAAATCTGAAGGAAAAAATCTTCAGAAAATTGGATAGTGAAAAAAAAAAAAAAAGCAAAAAAGGAGGATGTGATCTAGCCGTCACCGCAATGACAAACCTCCATCCCTATTATACATATAAAAAAAGAAGAAAAGAGAAAATGGGACATTAAATTAGGGATGTCAATGCAGACAGATATTGCATGGAATATATATGTATATTTTATTGAACAAATATAGGTACACTTGAACATTCCATAGTCTGGAGATACACAATGCATTATTAGCTAGTAATATCCCATATGCAAAAAAGCTGCCAGGTAGTTATACACACTGACCATACACATACTTAACATTCGACTTGATACAATTCAAAAACATAAAATTGTATACACAGACCAATAAAATTGCAATATGTGTATCCAGCTTTAGCCCTTGGCTATGTGCATCAAACCTCCAACTCCAGGCCAAAGATCTAAGTCCATTGTGTATCCATATGGGGATATACTAAAACGTTTAATGTGAAAACTGCTTAATGTTGCTTAACGTACCATAAAGTGCCTAAACCTCAATCAATTGCCCTGAAACTTTGCACAGCCTAAGTTT
>BLSH010158837.1:48925-62806 GCA_018402905.1 Glandirana rugosa | reverse complement strand
CTCCGGGTGTGTCCGGAGCTCCGGGGGGCCAGGTGGGCTGGATAGCAGTCACAGGCGTCAACGATCCTCATGGAGGAGAGGGTATGGTGTTGGCTGTCACAGCTGATGGGTAGTGGCGCGCATTCGTGAGGCCTGACGAAGGGGCACGTATGCTCCGAACGCGCGCAACTACTCCGGACACCACCGGCGCGGCCGGGCTTCAGAACTGCGGAACGTCCAGTGCCAGCAACATCCTGGAGGAGATACCCCGGATCTATCCACTCTACATGCCTATTACAAGCATGTTCTTGTAAGTGTAATTTTAATAAAATCCTATTTTAACTCATTGCTACACTTATTGGGGCGCCGCTTCTTCTTCTCTCTTCACTTTCACAGAGCTGCTTCTGCTCTGCCAGCAGGCTGCCCCACGGACCACCACAACCCCCTCCTGTCTTCCTCCCACCTTTGCCCCCTAGGACCCAGAAGTGCCTGGTCTATCTTGCTGCTGTATACCCTGCAAGTGCTGCATTCATCATACAGTTCTTCAAGACAACTGCAAATTGCACCATCGTTTATTTGCATTGCATAACTACCGTTATGATATAACACAGTGGTATTTACAATATCAAGCGGGGAGTGTGCTGTTACATCAATTATGTAAATGTAATGCTATGCTATTGTTCATTCTACTGCCACCTTGTGGTTGTTTTTGATATTGCATCATCCTATTCTGTTTTCTAACTGTGTTCCCTACCATCTTCTGAAGTAATTTCCTTTTCCTGGTTCACTCTGTGTTGTACTTCCTTTTCCTGTTCCTGGTTGACTATGTCTCATAAGGGAGAAGATGGCCACACATGTCTAGGCCACACACATTCTACTAGCATCCTGGAACACATTACCACGTTTTGACCTGCAGATACTGAGTTCAAGCTATCTGATAAAAACTGTCTGCGGTGTGTATATCTGCTTATACAGGCCAGGCATAGAGGTCTCAACAAGGGATAAGTCACTATTACAACAGTTGGAGTCAGAATACTATTGCTGAGAGTGCATGCCCCACAGCTGGTCAAGTTGTCCACAACAGGCATCCATCCAAGCCCAAATAGCCTGGGGGCATGTTTGTGTGGGGGGTACTGTCACGCCTTGCCCAGGATTCGATCCTGGGACCTAGTGTTCTTGGGTCAGGTTTCCTGCTGCCTGTGCCACTGGGAGACTTCTATCTTTGTTGAGCTCTGGGTTTCTGCTGCTTTGTGATTTTGGACTCCACCCAGTGGCCAGTTGTAGATAGTTTCCTCATCTGGTAACTAGGGATGGGCCGAACGGACCCCTGTTAGGTTCGCACTAGAACTTTCGAACACCGCAAAAGTTTGGACCCGAATAAGGAACCCCATTAGAGGCAATGGGACCCGAACGTCAAAATCAAAAGTGCCCATTTTGAAGGCTTATATGCAAGTAATGGGGCATACAATGGTTATAGGGGTTCCTGCCCTGAGGGACATGTATTAATGAAAAAAAAGTTTGTGAAAAATTCAATTTTTAAATGAGCAGTGATTTTTTTTAAGTGAAAGTATAAAAATGAAAAATTCCTTCCAATATATTGCCTGGGGGGTCCCCTTAGTCTACATGTAAAGTGGCAGATCTACACCATGTCTAGAATCTGCTGCAGCAATAATTGCATTTATAAAGCCAAAAAAATACATTTTCTCTGCAAGCTGCCTTTATTTTGCTCAGCAACAGCTGGGGGGCCAGTGTATATGATGAGGCTTTTGGATAAATTCTGGTGTCACTTTGACTTTGGATAGAGGTGCTCTTCATGAAGGCAAGAATTGGCCTTTCTGTAAAAAAAAAATGCAATGATATGCACCTGTCAAACAGGTGCAGAAAAATTGGTCTTTGGATGTCAGTGGAGCCTTCCCACTGTAATCCTATAGTGGTGCTCTTGATGAAGGCAAAAATTGCAACGATATGAACCTGTCAAACAGGTGCAGAAAAATTGGTCTTTGGGTGTGAATTGTGCCCATGAAACCTATACCAAAAACATTCTTCCAGATGAAATGATTGAACACCCTCAAAGCTAGGCAGCCTCGAAGTCCTGCAGAGATTCCAAATCCCAAAAAATAATAATCAGTGACATCAGCATCAGGAGCTTCATAGCTGGTAATCTGATTCATTTTTATAAAAGTCAAAGGGTCCACGGAGTCTGTGGATAGACGCGTTCTATGATCAATAACGTAACCTTCTGGAGCACAGAATGCCCATTCTGAAAGCACTCTGCATGCAGGGCAGCCCAACAACGCAATAGCATACTGGGCAAGTTCTGGCCAGTGGTCTATTCTCATGACCCAGTAAGCCAGTGGATCGTCAACTGCAAAGCTTTCCATCTCTGTTTTGGCCCCAAGGTAATCGTCCACCATGTGATGCAGGTGCTGCCAATGGGATGTGGAAGCTGACAGCCTTGGGCGACGAGGACTAAAAAAAATTTGAAATGCATTACTTAGGCGGACGCCTTCTCCAACGCTCCTCTCTTGACCAACAGAAGACTCAAAACTATGTTTTCCATGACACTGTAACCTACTGGAGACGAGTGAAACGATTAATAAAATCCTCTTTAACGTGTCCTCAAGAGATTTTATCTTCTGCACTCTCTGTAGGGATGGGATGAATTCTGAGACCTTCCCCTTATAGCGGTGGTCAAGGAGGGTTGCTAACCAGTAATGATCACTCTCCTTTATGCCATGTATTCTTGGGTTCTTTCGCAGGCTTTAAAGCATGAGGTTGCCCATGCGCCTCAAATTTGCAGAGGCTTGAAAAGCTGACTCCTCTGGGTCACTCAGGATGACAGCATCTGGAACTTCCTCCTCCCAGCCACGTACTACTCCCAAGGGTCCTTGGGTTGGAAAGCCATTGCTTACAGATTGATGCATGTCTTCTTCTTCTTCGAAGCCTATGAAAGTGCCAGAATCCTCCTCCTCATCCTTCTCCCCTCTCTCCTCCTGTGTGTTCTGTGACCTAGGAATGATAGTGTCTGGATAAAGTGGACCTTGAGAGGAAAGGAAGTCCTCCTCTTCCTCCTGCTGTTCTGCCTCTAATGCCCTGTCTATAATGCCACATAGAGTCTGCTCCAGCAGGAACACAACAGGGATTGTGTCACTGATGCATGCACTGTAACAGCTCACCATCCTTGTGGCCTCCTCAAATGGTGACATTATAGTGCATGCATCCTTAATGATCAGCCATTGGCGTGGGGAAAAAAAGCAGAGGCGGCCTGAAACTGTTGTTGTACCGTACTCGCACAGGTACTTGTTGACGACCCTCTGCTGCATGTATAGCCACTGCAGCATTGCCAAAGTCGAGTTCCACCTGATGGGCATGTCACAAATCAGGCAGTTTACGGGCATGTGGAATTCCCACTGAATTTCAGCCAACTGAGCACTGGCTGTGTATGACCACCTGAAATGGCTACAGACTCTTCTGGTCAGCTTTAGCACATTTTCCAACCCTGGGTATGTATTTAGGAAATGCTGCACCACCAAATTGAGGACATGTCTCAGTCTAAGGGCGGACAGGAGGTTTGAGCCATTATCACACACCACCATTCCAGGCTCCTACTGGCATGGTGTGAGCCACCTCTGGGCCTGTCCCTGCAGAGCTGCAAGAATCTCTGCTCCGGTGTGGTTCCTGTTCCCTAGACACACCAGCTGAAGCACTGCATAGCACCTTTTAGCCTGATTGATGGAATAGCCTTTGAACGCTTAGGGGGTACCTGATGCTTATTGGACAATTCTGCAGAGGAGGGCATGGAGGTGGCGGAGGAGGAGGGGGTAGAGCTCACAGGTCTGGCATCACCACTAGCTGTATGGAGACATGGGGGCACAACTAGCTGCAGCACCGAGTCGTGTCCTGCACCCTTCCGAGTTGCAAGCAGCGCTACCCAGTGTGCTGTGAACTAAATATACAGTGCCTTGCGAAAGTATTCGGCCCCCTTGAACTTTGCGACCTTTTGCCACATTTCAGGCTTCAAACATAAAGATATAAAACTGTAATTTTTTGTGAAGAATCAACAAGTGGGACACAATCATGAAGTGGAATGAAATTTATTGGATATTTCAAACTTTTTTAACAAATAAAAAACTGAAAAATTGGGATTGCAAAATTATTCAGCCCCTTTACTTTCAGTGCAGCAAACTCTCCCCAGAAGTTCAGTGAGGATCTCTGAATGATCCAATGTTGACCTCAATGACTAATGATGATAAATAGAATCCACCTGTGTGTAATCAAGTCTCTGTATAAATGCACCTGCACTGTGATAGTCTCAGAGGTCCGTTTAAAGCGCAGAGAGCATCATGAAGAACAAGGAACACACCAGACAGGTCCGAGATACTGTTGTGGAGAAGTTTAAAGCCGGATTTGGATACAAAAAGATTCCCCAAGCTTTAAACATCCCAAGGAGCACTGTGCAAGCGATAATATTGAAATGGAAGGAGTATCAGACCACTGCAAATCTACCAAGACCTGGCCATCCCTCTAAACTTTCAGCTCATACAAGGAGAAGACTGATCAGAGATGCAGCCAAGAGGCCCATGATCACTCTGGATGAACTGCAGAGATCTACAGCTGAGGTGGGAGACTCTGTCCATAGGACAACAATCAGTCGTATACTGCACAAATCTGGCCTTTATGGAAGAGTGGCAAGAAGAAAGCCATTTCTTAAAGATATCCATAAAAAGTGTAGTTTAAAGTTTGCCACAAGCCACCTGGGAGACACACCAAACATGTGGAAGAAGGTGCTCTGGTCAGATGAAACCAAAATCGAACTTTTTGGCAACAATTTTGCAAATTTTGGCAACATTGTGCAAATTCGCGGAGGGGGCAGAATCCACCAGGATAAACGTTATGTTTGGTGTCAAAGCAACACAGCTCATCACCCTGAACACTCCATCCCCACTGTCAAACATGGTGGTGGCAGCATCATGGTTTGTGCCTGCTTTTCTTCAGCAGGGACAGGGAAGATGGTTAAAATTGATGGGAAGATGGATGGAGCCAAATACAGGACCATTCTGGAAGGAAACCTGATGGAGTCTGCAAAAGACCTGAGACTGGGACGGAGATTTGTCTTCCAACAAGACAATGATCCAAAACATAAAGCAAAATCTACAATGGAATGGTTCACAAATAAACATATCCAGGTGTTAGAATGGCCAAGTCAAAGTCCAGACCTGAATCCAATCAAGAATCTGTGGAAAGAACTGAAACCTGCTGTTCACAAAATGCTGATAAAAGTGCTATTTCAGTAGGTCAAAGGCACCTTCATCCCGGGAAAATATATTAAACAATTTGAAAAAAATGGGATTTTTATGGTGCCAACATATTCAAAGACAACATCATATTTTATACACAAATTTTTATTGTAACGTATAAAAAATAAAAATTAAAATATATAGAAAAAGTTTTTAAGAAAGAACAATCCATCACATGTGGTTTTTACCACCATTGGAGTACAATTGAATGATGCACTTTAGATATTATCTCATTGCCTGTGCGTTCAACATGTTTCGCAAATCTTTGCTTCATCAGGAACTTTTTAAGGCGTAGATAAATTCTAGATAGACAACATATATAATGATTATACATCAAATATACTAATTTTGCAATTATATCCACATATCTTACATATAGAACATAATTTGAAAGTATTGTATTGAAATTTGAATTGTATCCCAGAAAACCATGTGTTACTGGAACCTCGTGAAAATGCTGTTTTGCTTTTTTACCTGTTCAACACTCAAGAAAGAACTCCCATTAGGAAGGGATCAGGTGCCAAGTCCAATTCCGGACGACCGGTATCCCACAAAAAATGCTGTTCACAAAAGCTCTCCATCCAACCTCACTGAGCTCGAGCTGTTTTGCAAGGAGGAATGGAAAAAATTTTCAGTCTCTCGATGTGCAAAACTGATAGAGACATACCCCAAGCGACTTACAGCTGTAATCGCAGCAAAAGGTGGCGCTACAAAGTATTAACTTAAGGGGGCTGAATAATATTGCACGCTTAAATTTTTCAGTTTTTTATTTGTTAAAAAAGTTTGAAATATCCAATAAATTTCGTTCCACTTCATGATTGTGTCCCACTTGTTGTTGATTCTTCACAAAAAATTACAGTTTTGTATCTTTATGTTTGAAGCCTGAAATGTGGCAAAAGGTCGCAAAGTTCAAGGGGGCCGAATACTTTCGCAAGGCACTGTATCATCCCTGCCCATGCTTGCTGGACCATGTGTTAGCAGTAAGGTGGATTTTATGGCTGACTGCCTTGCCCAACGATGCCAGAACATTCCCTTCCACATGATGATAGAGAGATGGAACGGCCTTACGTGAAAAGTAGTAGCGACCGGGAACCTGCAATTGTGGTACAGCACATTGTGCAAATTCGCGGAGGGGGCAGAATCCACCAGGCTGAAAGGCAGAAGTTGAAGAGCCAACAGCTTTGACAAGCATGCATTTAGATGCTGGGCATGTGGGTGGCAGGGGCTGTATTTTTTTTTTCCGCTGCAGCAGATGGGGCAGAGAAATTTACCGGCTACAGTCTACAGCTGGTGTGTGCTGCTGGCAGATGTGCTGCTAGGTCCTGGGACACCCTGTGCTATACCATCATCCCTGTCAGTGGAGGCTGCTGAGAGGTAATGACTCGGTATAGCAGGGGCAGACTGAATTGGGTAAGGTCAGAGGATGGACAGATTTGTGCCCCTTTTGTGTGGCTTTTAGGTGCTCTGTTGTTGGACGTTAAATGCCTTGTTAAGCATGTGGTACCCAAATGGCTGGTGTTTTTGCCATGTTTGAGACACATTTTGCAGATAGCAACAGTGCGATCTGCTGCAGATGTGCTGAAAAAGGCCCAGGCAGCTGAGCTTTGGGAAGTGGGCCGGGAGATAACAGCTGCAGAATGTGATGGAATAGGGTGGCTGCTCTCTACTCTTTCTTGATGTGGGCTTCCTTGGGGCTGTGCCGCCTCACCTTCCATTTCCTCCTCTGCTCTATCTGGCACCCAAGTCGCATCAGTGACCTCATCATCATCATCATCATTTCCATTTCCTCCATCTTCATCATCATCCTTACTACTGGAGACAACTTGGCAATACGCTGTGGCTGGGTGAACATGAATGTCAATTTGTCTACCAGTGTTCTCCCCTCTCTCTAGGCTCATGTTCCTGTCATCCTCATTCTCAGAACCAACATCTGAATCCAGTAATGGCTGGGCATCATCAAGGAGCAAGTGGCTGACGCTGTGGTCAAATAACTCAGCTGACTCCTCCTCCATGGCTGATGTTGGGGCTATGGCAGGAATAGATGTGACAAGGAGGCAGGTTTATCCACTCTGGCAACTGCAGGGGACTGCACACTTGTCTCTGCTTGTGTGACAGAGGATGAGGAGGATGAGGAAGGTTTAGTAAGCCAGTTCACCACCTCCTCTGCATGCTGTGGCTGGATAGCATGGGCAAACTCACTATACAGAGGAGATGATGCCCTGCCTGAGGACTGATCACCACGTCCACGTTTTGCCTGTGGACACATTTGTTGCTGGCCCCCTTACAGTGCCAAGGAAATGTCGGCCTCTCCTTGTTGTCCTCCCAGATATTATTGGGAGGGAGGGGGCGGTGCTTATTAGAAAATGTAAAGAAGTGGAAATCTGTACGTAGATGCACTTTAACCTCTTCCCGCCCGGCGTATAGTAAAATGATGTCCGGGCGGTGGTTCTATTATCCTGACCGGACGTCATATGACATGACATGATCAGGATAACACGTGATCGTGCGCCCATGGGAGCGCACATCGCGGCTATCGGTGGTGTGGGGGGTCAGTCTGACCCCCCGTATTACCAATCTCGGTAAAACGCTTCCATCGGAAACACTTTACCATGGGATCAGCCGTGACCAATCACAGCTGGTCACAGTGTAAACAGAAAGAGCCGTTTATCGGCTTTTCCTGTACCCGGGTCTGCAGACCTGAGTAGAGGAGAGCCGATCGGCTGCTCTCCTGACAGGGGGGTCTGTGCTGATGGTTTAGCATCCCCCCCTCAAATCGCCACCCTAGACCACCAGGAAGCCTTCCCAGGGACCACCAGGGATGTGCCCATCCAGGACCACCAGGGAGCTGACTAGGGACCACCAGGGAGCCAATCCTGACCACCAGGGAGACCACCCTAGACCACCAGGTAAGGGGAACAGTGCCCAACATGGATGGCACTCAGTGCCACTTTCAGATGCCACCCTAGACCACCAGGGAAGTAACCCCTATCACTGTCACCTGCTGCCCACCAGTGCCCCTATCAGTGCCACCTATCAGTGCCCACCAGTGCCACCTACCAGTGCCCATCAATGTCACCTATCAGTGCCCAGTGCCGTCTATGAGTGCCAATCAGTGCCGCCTATGAGTGCCCATCAGTGCCGCTTATCAGTGCCTGTCAGTGCTGCATATCAGTGCCCATCAGTGCTGCATATCAGTGCCACCTATCAGTGCCCGTCAGTGATGCTTAGTAGTGCCCATTATTGCTGCATATAAGTGCCTCATCATCAGTGCCCGTCAGTGCCACCTCATCAGTACTGCCTCACCAGTGCCAATCAGTACTGCCTCATCCATGCCCCTCAGTGTAGCATCATCAGTGCTCATCAGTGATGGAGAAAATTTACTTATTTACAAAGTTTTGTGACAGAAACAGAGAAAAACTTTTTTCTTTCTAAATTTTCGGTCTTTTTTTATTTGTAGCACAAAAAATAAAAACTGCAGAGGTGATCAAATGCCACCAAAAGATAGCTATATTTGTGGGAACAAAATTATATTTTGTTTGGGTACAGCGTCGCATGGCCGCGCAATTGTCATTCAAAGCGCAACAGCACTAAAAGCTGAAAATTGGTCTGGTAGGGAAGTGTTCTAAGTGCCAGGTATTGAAGTGGTTAATTAATGTAAAGTGCTGTTTGGTGCACTTTAATTTGAGTACTCACACTACATAGGCACACTCCACGGATACACTATAATATACTGCAATATAATGCGTCAATCGTGCAGTGACGCACAGAAGTAAATGGCATTAAACTTGCAATAATGCACACAGAAGTAAATGGCGTTAAACTTGCAGTAACACACACAGAAGTAAATGGCATTAAACTTGCAGTAATGCACACAGAAGTAAATGGCGTTAAACTTGCAGTAACGCACAAAATTATATGCCATTAAACTGGCAGTACACTGACGCTATCTGAACTGTCCCTACTCTAGCTATACACTAATGTAAAGATTACTAACATGGTCTCACTACACTACAGTGAAACTATCAGAGCTGTCCCTACTCTAGCTGCGCACTATGCAAAGCTGAATGATGGTCCTCCTCTCTACAGTACATTCACATTATCCCTAGACTGACACTAAACTAATATTCTACACTGACAATTGAAGCACAATAGCACAGTATAGCACACTAACTAAGAGCACTGAACAGAGCCCTGTTCTATCTCTCTCCACGCTGAAATCCCACTGAAAATGGTTGCCACTGAAAGAATACTTTTATACTGTGGGGCAGGAATGAGCCATGATTGGATAAAGTCATGATGACCGTGTCCAATCATGACTCTGACAGTGCTATGTGCCCTGGTTGGCTGAAGCTTTCACTGCTTCAGCCAATCAGGGCTTGCAATGCATTTTTCAGCCCCGCAATGCATTGTGGTCGGTTCGGGGGGGGCGAACAAATGGTTGAACGAACCTGTTTGTTCGGATGTCCACCAAACAACGAAAGTTGGCCCCGAACTTATGTTCGGGCTGAACCGTTCACCCATCCCTACTTGTAACTAGGGATGAGCCCCCGGTTTGAGTCGAACGCATGTTTGACTCGAACATCGGGGGATTCGTCGGCTTGCGCCATTGCGAACATTATGGGGCATTCGCAGGAACTTTGCGCGCCCCATAATACATTCCAATGGGGGCTAAATGCCACCTGCTGATTGGCCAAAGCATGCACATGACCTGCATGCTTTGGTCAATCACAGAGCGCTCTGCTGTGAGAGATATGATTGGCTAAAGTAGGGTTTCTCAACCAGGGTTCTGTGGAACCTTAGGGTTCCTCCAGAGGTTGCTAGGGGTTCCTTGAGCAATGGTCAATTTCTACCTCTCAGATAAATTCCCAATGACATCATTGATCTTTTTAGCTATCTGTAAGGGGGTAATTCTTCCCAATGACCACAAGTGTAAGGAGCATTCTTCCCATTGACCATCACACCAATATATCATGAGTTGTAGATTTTAAATTTTTAGCAGGGGTTCCCCGAGACCGGAGAATAATTCAAGGGTTCCTCGGTGTTGAAAAGGTTGAGAAAGTCTGGGCTAAAGGCAGGGTGCGGTGCCAGCCCCTACAACACAGCCGGGCATGCCACGTTCGTTGAAACAGACGCAACAATCTCCTCAGCCACAACACAGCAGTGAGTCGGCATCGGAGTCTGATACTGGCAGCACACACAACGTGAAACGATCCAATATGTTCACTAAATTTGAAGCCATGCTCCAGAGGGCCTTAAAGCAGACATCAGATCATATCACTGAAAAGCTCACTAAGGAGATCAGGGAGGTAGGCCTCAGAACGGCCGAATTAGAGGTCAGAGTGGATGATATGGAGTGTAATGTGCAAAACAGCACTGCAGAGATTGAGAACCTAACGCTACAAGCCAGGCTTGAGGACTTTGAAAACAGGGCCAGAAGGTCCAACATTCGGATCCTTGGAATTCCAGAGCGGGTCAGAAGGCCTCAGAAGGCCTCCTCCACCGCTCACCACTCCAAAGCTTCCCAGCAGAGTCTCTATAAAAGGGGTCGTTTTGATAATGGAGCAGCCGTTGAAGAGGATTCTATGGATTGACTTTTCTCACATTGGTCTCCTATGCTCACTAACGCCTAGCCATGGCATTGTTTCTCCCCTGTTTCCGATGCTCCTGTTGGCCATCTCCAAAACTACAGCAACAGACCCCACGACCCTTCTACACAGTCCTGTGGTGACTTCCCCATTTTTCGTTTCATCTTGGGTCTCATGGACACCCATTGTGACTGCCCTTATTTTCTTTTTGCAAATTTTCTTTTTGACAAAATTCCCTCCACACCTGGTTTCACAAGTTTAAGGTTTGGCCTGCACCTTTTTGTTTTTTCCAGGCATTATGGATTTGAACTTTAGCCGTCAACTGCTCCTACGTGTTCTAGGAACCCCAAGTGTTTGGATCAGCACTGAAGACAGCTTCGGTTAGGGGCTATTATGCCCCTAATCGAAATCCAACTCCTTTCCTCAGCCACCTCTTAGATATCATTAAACAGCACCAATTTGGTACAGTTATAGTATGTGGGGACTCAAATCAAGTTATTTCCTCTTTCTTAGATAAATCACCCTCCTCCCCATGGCACTGTGCCTCAAAATTGTCCTTGCAACAGTTCTTGGTCAAATTCTCTTTAGCGGACACCTGGCAGGAACTCAACCCCTCCAGTAAGTCCTTCACCTAATACTCACCCTCACGCCACTTTCTCACGCCTAAATCATGTATTTATGGCCTCCAGCATGCTCCCGGAAATTCTGTCCTCATCAATCATCCCATTCCCCTGGACCGACCATTCCACAGTATGCACTATCGTCTCCTCCTTGGTTCCTAGATCACAAGACACCACTTGGTGCATTAATGATTCTATACTCACCCATCCCTCATACAGGCAGGACCTAGAAATGGCCCTCAATGACTACTTCACCACCAACTCCTCTGCCGAAGTATCGGTGCTGACCCTCTGGGAGGCCCACAAGCTGGTCATACGTGGCAAGTTGATCCAGCAAATGACAGCAGTGAAACAGGACCGCAAGACCCAGTTTACTAAACTGGAAACTAATTTCAACCACTGCTATGAGGCCTTCCAAAAAAAACCTAATCCTACTACCAAAAGCAATCCATACAAGGCCCGTCTGGAGTTAGACCTTTTCCTAACCGACTCGGCTGATAAAACCATCCGCAGGTGCCAACACTACTCATACGTTAGAGCGAATAAACCGGACACCCCCTTTGCCCGCTCCCTCAGATTCCTCAACCAAGGCCCTACCTCCATTAGACTCCGCACTACACATGATTCATACACCAGTAACCCGGTCAAAGTACTAGAGATCTTTCGCACTAACCTTTCGAAACTCTACAACTCTGCCCATAGCTTTAACCCATCTATTGCCAAGAAATTGTTTTCAAAAATTGCCCTCCCCACGCTTAGTGACAATCAAAATGAACAATTGGAGAGCCCCATTACTGAATCCGAAGTCCTTTTTACAATCAAAACCTTAAAACCTAATAAGAGACCAGGCCCGGATGGCTTTTCGGTTAAATAATATAAACATGTTGGTCCTCTTCTAGCCCCGCACCTCACTACAGCTCTAAACTCCCTCCTCCAGGGCCACAACTTTCGGCCTGAATCGCTAACAGCAATCATAGCCATGATCCCTAAATCTGATACAGATGCTACCTCCTGGTCCAATTTTCGCCCCATATCACTCTTGAATAACGATCTCAACCTACTTGCGAAAATTCTAGCCCTGAGACTTAATTGTATAATAGGTGACCTCATACACCGAGATCAGACCAGGTTTATCCCTGCTTGACAAACTTCCGATAACATTTGACAAGCTTTCACACGCTGCCAGAAACCCGACGTATCCCTGTACTTTTCCTCTCCCTAGATGTCATAAAAGCTTTTGACACAATCTCCTGGCCATACATGCATTTTACGCTCCAGTGTTGGGGGTTTGGACAACACTTTCTCTCCTGGATAGGCGCACTATATCATGACCCCCAAGCTTATGTAAAATTCAAATTGGCGCACTTCGAGATTAGGAAATGAACTAGGCAGGGGTGTCCCCTTTTACCTCTACTCTTTGCCCTCTTGATGGAATCCCTGGTCTAATTAATCAGAGTAAACCCTGATATTAAAAGGTATTAAATTAGGCAAACATCACCATAAAATTTGTCTATTTGCGGACGGCATCCTCCTTTTCTTGACCTCACCACATATCTCTGCACCTAACCTCTTAGCCCTTTTGGACTCTTTCTCTACGATATCTGGTCTACATATTAATTCCCACAAATCAAAAATCCTTAACATCTCTCTGTCCCCGGCTGAGGCCTCCCGAATAAAGGATTCCCTCCCTTTTGCTTGGGCTCCCCGTCCCCTTAACTATCTCAGAGTTAAACTCACATCTTCCCACTCAGACCTATTTGCAGCCAATTACCTACCCCTGCTTAGAAACATTACAAATCTGATGTTACAGTGGACTTCTCTTCCGATCTCGTGGATCGGGAGGATTAGTGTGGTCAAGATGACCATCATCCCTAAATTTCTCTACCTCTTTAGGGTCCTCCAAATTCATATCCCTGCCTACTTTCTGCGTCTCCTCCAGAATAGAGTAATGTCTTACATATGGCACAACATCAGGTCCCGGGTACCCAAATCCACCCTGTTCTCGCACAGACTGAGTGGCGGTCTATGGGTTCCCAATTTCCGGGTCTAGTACCACGCGACGCAAATCTCTCAGCTGGCTAAATACCATGCAGCTAAGGAAATACCACTTTGGGTGGCGATTGAGGCAGTTGACCTAGACCCTTTATCTGCAGCCAATCTACTGGGGCTCGACTCCAAATACCGGTCTCTTACAAATAATCCTATAACTAGCCACTCTTTGTTCCTTTGGGACAAGTACAGGGTCACTCTGATCTGGGCCTTTAACCCTTGGGTATCTGGCGGTGAGTCAGACACGCTCTTGTCCCACCTAAACCCATGGGCCCTGGACTACAACACGGTATACATTCTGTAATGAGATAAGACCTCCTCTGCGTCTTTCATCCGTCCCTATACTTAAAC
>BLSH010158836.1:52123-65724 GCA_018402905.1 Glandirana rugosa | reverse complement strand
ACTCATTCACTACCAATATTTGAAGCATCATCGTAGCCATGTACGCTCGGTTTTCCAACATTTAAGAGATCATAGGTTGCCAAACTTTCCAAGTGCTCCTTTGAACAATCAGAAATACCCTTCTTAGGTTATATACAGTAATTTCATCAGAGGGATTCCAAATGCATTCCAAGAAACTTGAAGTCATCTTGCAATGGCCCAGACCATCCACTTTAAAGGAAATACAGCGATTCATTGACTCAGTGATTCAGTAACTACTATTAAAAATGTATCAAGAATTTTTCCAAGATTTTGGCTCCCATCACTGCCCTCACTAAGAAAGGGACCGACTGCTCTCAGTGATCTCCAGAAGCACTGGAGGCTTTCGATCACTTAAAATCTGCCTTTTACGCTGCTCCGGTTCTTCACCACCCTCAGCCATCTGCTCAATATTTCTTGGAGGTTGATACCTTCGAAGTGGGTGCCAGAGCAGTGTTCCAACGTGAATCTACTTCTAACAACCTTCATCCGGTCGATTTCTTCTCCAAGAAATTCTTGGTCACAGAACAAAAATATGACATGGGGAATAGAGAACTTCTGGCTACAAAACTAGCATCCTCCAAATGGAGACATCTATTAGAAGGTACGAAACTTCCTGTGGTGGTTCAGACCAACTGTCAGGAAACAACCTCTGCCCCTGGAATTCGGGTCTGGAAGCCTGTGCGTGGGCGCACGTAGCGTGTGTGCGCGCCTGTGTGCATTTGCTCGTGCCGGTGCACGTGTGCACACGCGCGTATGCGCCGGCATTGGCGCCCAAATGGCCCATTTAAGCGGACAGCACCCTGCAACCAGTGCTGTCCGTTCTACAGTGTTCTGGTACCCATGACCCCCTGTGATCTGTTCAAGTGAGCTTCCTGTTATCTGTAACCAGGCTATCCTTTGACCTGCTTGTTATCTGCCTTGCCCACGACCACGTCTTTGCTTGACCCCTGTGTACTTCTGCTGCCCGCCTGTTAAACCCTGCTTGTACCCGACCATCCACCTGCCCGCTCCTTCTGTACTGCACTGCCAGCCTGCTACCGACCTGGCCTGCATCACTACTCTTCAGTCTGCACGAGTGCTTCAGCAGATCTTCACCTACCATCTGTGACCCAGTCCAACCCTCGTGCCATCCTGTACTCCCGAGCCACCTGTCTGTTCTACCAGGGGCTCCTGAATCAGCATAGTAAGAGAGGTTGCCCACTGCATAAGCCAGACTCTACCACCACGTACGTGACACTAACCATAAGAATCTGACCTACTTGGAGAAAGCCCAAAGACTGAATCCCAGACAAGCTCGCTGGGCATTATTCTTTACGTGGTTTAACTTTGTGGTAACATACATTCCGGGTAGACTGATGCCCTTTCTTGGCAATTCCCTTGCAAAAGGCATCAAGCTCCTCCGGACCATATTGTTCCTCTGGAATGAATGACTGGATACAGTCTTACAAAGGAACCTGTTGGCTGCTCAATCCCAAGTACCTTCTAACCTCTCGGTTCTATATAATACCGTTTATGCTCCTCAAAAATGGCAAAAAAGTGTTAAAATGGGCCTATGGACAGAAGATATCCGGACACCCAGGTATCAAACAGACTTTCTTACGCTTGAAATCCCGGGTTTGGTGGCCAACCCTAAAGACGTAATGGACTTCATTAGGGCATGTATTGTTTGTGAGGCCATCAAAATGCCTCAATCTGTTACTCAAGGTCTACTACAAACCTTACCTGTTCCTCGTGCTCCCTGGACCCATATTAGTATGGATTTTATTGTGGACTTGCTCTCCTCTAGAGGGAATGCGTTATCTGTGTAGTAGTAGACAGGTTTTCAAAGTTACCACACTTCATCCCTATGCCTGCCCTTGCCCTACCTTCAGCCCCAAGCTTGGCTCTCTCCTTTATTGATAATGTCATTCGTTTACACGGTATTCCGGTCGATATTGTTAGCGACAGAGGTCCTCAATTCATATCCTCGTTCTGGAGGGCAGTTTGCAAACATCTGGATATCAAGAACTCTGTCTTCCGGATACCACCCCCAATCTAATGGCCAAAGAGAAAGGGTGAACCAAGATTTATCTTAGGAGACTTATCTTAGTGCTTATGTTAATGCTGAACATGACAATTGGAGTGAGATGCTACCTTTAGCTGAACTAGCTGCACAATTCACAATGGCACTCATCCTTAAAATGTTCTCCTTTCCAAGCTGCCTTTGGGTACCAACTCATGATTTTCCCCCTCCAACCTTCTCAGTTAGATGTACCCACGGTAGCCAACATGGTTTCCTGGTTATCTAAACACTGGAGTGATATAAGGAAAGTTTTTTGCTTCAGTCGGTTCACAGACACAAGGGGTATGCAGACCGTCACAGAAGACCAGCTCCCCGTTATTGTCTCAGTCAGCTTGTATGGTTGTCCACTAGGAACATCAAACTGCGACAACCCTCTCACAAGTTAGGTCCTAGATACATAGGACCCTTTCACATTCTACACGAAGTCAGCCCAGTGGCCTATAAACTTGGGTTGCCCTCACGCCTTCGTATCCCCAACACATTTCACGTATCCTTGTTAAAACCCTTTTTTTTCTCTACCCTCTAGACATCATCCTCCTGTCTTGGTTGATGACCATCAAGAGCATGAAATCAGTAAAATACTGGATTCTCGACATAAGTAAGTTGCAGTATCTGGTGGACTGGAAAGACTACTCTATTGCTGAAAGGACTTGGGTACCTGCTCATGATGTTCATGCCCCTAAGTTGGTCAAGTTGTTCCATGATAGGCATCCTGCCAAGGCCAAATATGGTCCGGGGGCATCTTTGCATGGGAGGGTACTGTCATGCCTTGGCAGGGAATTGATCCCTGGACCTGGTGTTCTTGGGTCGGTTCCCTGCAGCTTGAGCCATTGGGACAGTTGTATATTTGTGTGCCCTGGTTATATTCTGCTTCATGGTATTGGACTCTGGCTCCACCCAGTGGCCAGCTGTAGACAGTCACCTGATTTAGCACCCTATAAATTTTCACTTCCCCTTCCAGTCTCTGCCTTAGTATTGGTTTTACTTCCTGCTGTGGTGTGCTTTTTGCATTCTTTGTTTCAAACTTCTGCTGGTTCCCGACTTTGCTTTAGACTACTCCTTTGGATTCTACTGATTATCGTTGCTGACCCTGCCTGTCTCCGACTACGCCTTCTGGAATACCCTGTGGATTTCTGCCTGGCTCCTTCCACTGATTATCGTTACCGACCCTGCCTGTCTCCGACTTCGCCTTCTGGATTACCCCATGGATTTCTGCCTGGCTCTGGACTTCCTCCTCTACTAACCACGAGTCACTCGTTTTTTCTTGTGGTAGTCTGTTGCACCTTCTATTGTCGTCCCAGAATTCTGGCTGCAGGATCTCCACCACCCTCCACCTGATAGTAGGAAAAGACTACCGGTCAGGAAACTGGAGTGACGGTTGGAGGTCTCTGGCAGACCCAACAGAGACCATAATGTAGTGCACTGGGAACAAGATTAGAGATTTTTTGGATAAATTCTGGTGTCTCTTCTGCAGACTTTGGATAGTATTAACGGGTGCTGAAAAATTGGTCTTTGGGTGTTGGTGGAGCCTTCAATACGTAACCCTATAGAGGTACTCTTGATAAAAGCAAGAATTGGCCTTGCTGTAAAAAAAGTAAATGTGATGCAGCTGTCAAAAAGGTGCTGAAAAATTGTTTTTTGGGTGTTGGTGGTGCCTTCACAATATAACCTTATACAGGTACTTATGATGAAAGTGAGAATTGGCCTTTCTGTACAAAAAATGTAATGATATGCACCTGTCAAACAGGTGCAGAAAAATTGGTCTTTGGGTGTTAATTGTGCCCATGAAACCTATACCAAAAACATTCTTCCAGATTAAATAAACACTGTCCTGCAGAGATTCCACATTCCAAAAACACTTAATCGGTGACATCGGCATCAGGGGCTTTGTAGCTGCTGGTAATCCAGGACTGATTCGTTTTGATAAGTCAGACGTTCCACGGAGTCTGTGGACAAACACGTTCTATGATCAGTAATAAAACCTCCAGTAGCACTGAATGCCCGTTCGGAAAGCACGCTGGATGCAGGGCAGCCCAACAGCTCAATAGCATATTGGGCAAGTTCTGGCCAGTAGGCTCATGACCCAGTAAGCCAGTGGATCGTTGACTGGAAAGCTCTTCATCTCTGTTTTGGCCCCGACATAATCGTCCACCATGTGATGCAGATGCTGCCAATGGGATGTGGAAGCTGACCGCCCTCGGTGGCGAGGACTAAAAAAATTGAGAAATGCATCAATTAGGCGGCCGCCTTCTCTAACACTCCTCTCTTGTCTAACAGAAGCCTCAAAACTATGTTTTCCATGACACTGTAACTGATCAGAGTCGGTAAAAAAATTTAATAAAATACTCTTCAAGGTGTCCTCAAGAGATTTCATCTTCTGCACTCTCTGTGGGGATGGGATGGGTTCTGAGACCTTCCCCTTATAATGGTGGTCAAGGAGGGTTGCCAACCAATAGTGATCCTCCTCCTTTATTGCACATATTCTTGGGTCCTTTTGCAGGCTTTGAAGCATTAGGTTGCCCATGTGCCACAAATTTGCCGAGGCATGAGAAGCAGACACCTCAGGGTTACTCAGGATGACAGCATCTGGAACTGCCTCCTCCCAGCCACGTACTAATCCCAAGGGTCCTGGGCATGGAAAGCCATCGCTTACTGTTTGACGCATGTCTTCCTCTGCTTCAGTGCCTCCAAAATTGCCATAATCCTCCTCCTAATGCTCCTCCTCTCTCTCCTCCTGTGTGTTCTGTGCTATAGGAATGATGGTGTCTGCATAATGTGGGCTTTGAGAATAAAGGAGGTCCTCCTCTTCCTCCCGCTGCTCTGCCTCCAGTGCCCTGTCCATAATGCCACGCAGAGTCTGCTCCAGCAGGAACACAGCAGGGATTGTATCACTGATGCATGCATTGTCATGGCTCACCATCCTTGTGGTCTCCTCAAATGGTGACAGTACAGTGCATGCATCCTTAATGAGCAGCCATTGGCGTGGGGAAAAACAGCCAAGTCAGTTTGAGCCTGTCGTTGTGCCATATTCACACAGGTACTTGTTAACGGCCCTCTGCTCCATGTACAGCCGCTGCAGCATTGCCAAAGTCGAGTTCCACCTGGTTGGCATGTCACAAATCAGGCAGTTTACGGGTAGGTGGAATTCCCACTGAATTCCAGTTACCCGAGAACTGGCTGTATATGCCCTCCTGAGATGGCTACAGACTCTTCTGGCCAGATTTGGCACATCTTCCAACCCTGGGTACCTATTTAGGAAATGCTGCACCCCCAAATTGTGCCACCAAGAGGTTTGTGCCATTATCACACACCACCATTCCTGGCTCCAGCTTGTGTGGCGTGAACTACCTCTGGGTCTGTCCCTGCAGAGCTGCTAGAATCTCTGCTCCCGTGTGGTTCCTGTCCCCTAGACATACCAGCTGAAGAACTGCATGGCACCTTTTAGACTGATTCATTGAATGGCCCTTTGAACGCTTAGGGGGTACCTGAATTTCATAGGACAATTCAGCAGAGGAGGGCATGGAGGAGGAGGAAGAGGAGGGGGTAGAGCTCACAGGTGTCTCATCATCACCAGCTGTATGGAGATGTGGGGGCACAACAAGTTGCAGCACAAGCCCTGTTCTGCATCCTTCTGAGTTGCAAGCAATGTTACCCAGTGTGCTGCAAGCAAAATATATCGTCCTTGCCCATGTTTGCTGGACCACGTGTCAGCAGTAACATGGATTTTGCAGCTGACTGCCTTGCCAAATGATTCCACAACATTGCCTTCCACGTGATGGTATAGAGATGGAATTGCCTTACGTGAAAAGAACTGGCTGGGAGCCTGCCATTGTGGTACAGCACATTCTGCAAATTCACAGAACGGGGCAGAATCCACCAGGAGGAAAGGCAGAAGTTGGAGAACCAACAGGTTAGACGCTGGGAATATGAGTGGCAGGGACTGTATTTTTTTTTACGCTGCTGCAGCAGATGGGGCAGAGACATTTTCCGGCTAGAGTCTACAGCTGGTGGTGTGCTGCTGGCAGCTGCTAGGACCTGGGACACCCTGAACTATAACGTCATCCCTGTCAGTGGAGGCTGTTGAGGTAATGAGGTATAGCAGGGGCAGACTGAGGTAAGGATGAGGAGGAGGGGGACAGATTTGTGCCCCTTTTGAGTGGCTTTTTGGCGTCTTGCCAATGGGCTGAGTGGTGGGAGATTAAATGCCTTAGCAAGCATGTGGTACCCAAATGGCTGGTGTTTTTACCCCATTTGATGTGCTTGAGACAAAGTTTGTAGATAGCAACAGTGCGATCGGCTGCAGATGTACTAAAAAAAGGCCCAGACAGCTAAGCTTTGGGAAGTGGGTCGGGAGATAACAGCTCCACAATGTGATGGAATAGGGTGGCTGCTCTCTACCTTTCCTTGATGGCTGCCTCGTTGGCGTTGTGCTTCACCCTCACTTTCCTCCTCTGCTCTCTCTGGCACCCAAGTCGCGTCAGTGACATCATCATCTCCTCCATCTTCATTACCGCTGGAGAAAACTTGGTAGTACCCTGTGGCTGGGGGGACATGAAGGCCAATTTGTGTACCAGTGTACATGTGAACATATTTTACAGCAGGGCAGTATAGTCCATGAAAAAGGGGGAGCCATACCCATAGTGCTCCCCCATTGAAATATAGCACCAGACAAGCCCCTCAGAATGGTATACCATTAATCATGGTAAGCCTACCTTGTCCTTAGTGTACCAGTCTCTGAATGTGTTCCTGCGTGCATGCAATACACGCTGGAAATGGGATTCAGCAAGGTGTTTTCATCACAGGGGCCTTATAAGAGTTTTACTTGCCTTGATGGTGACTGGATTCAGCTGTGCCTGGAAGTCGTTCAATCAGCGTCCATGCTGTGGACGCTGAGTGTGGGCATAAGGATCCCCCTGCGATGTGGTGCGCGGTGTGGGCCCGTCCCTTGGGGCAGAGCCGCGTCCCTCATCACGTTGCCGCCCATGCGCGTAGGGTCACTTCCTTGCACTCCGGAGTGCAGCGCAAACAGGAAGTGAGCCAAGGATACTGTGGCACTGAAGACTCAGGGAAATGCCCAGCCAGGATTCTGTCAGAGATGGGACTCTGAGAAGGGCCCACGCGTGCCAGGCTGTGGGATGTGAGCGCTACCCCCCCTCCCCTAAAAAAAGCGGGGTCCCCTCATGTTGTGAAATGTTCCCAACATATGTGTAACAGCTACTGCATGGGAATGCCTATTTTGGAAGGTACATGATTTTAGGAATGAAGACCTCCTATTGGTGATATGTGATAATGCAGGAATAACATTGATTTAATCCACCAGAATATAAATATGCTCATGTTGCACGCAACACACTGCTTTTTCCTTATGTATACTTGCAGGTATTCAGATCCCGCTAATCCAGACTATACACCAGGAGATAAGATGTTCCCACTTACATGTTAATGTTTTCAACTTAATACAACAAGTCCGAATGTTCACGTGTGTGTGTGTGTTGGACCTACTGAATTACATAATTTTTATTATTTTTTTTATTGTATTTTAATATATATATATAATTTTTTTTTTTTTTTTTTATTCTTGATTTATTATTATTATTCCATTTTGGTGGTTTTCCCTAGACACTAAAATCGGTTTTCCCCTTTTTCTACAAATGTTAAAAGTCTTTATCTAATTTGAATGAGCCATGCTGGTTTGGAGATGAGTGGTACTGTTTTTTTGGCCACTAGGGGCCACCCGAATCCTTACTTTGGATGTCCCTCC
The DNA here is from genome assembly GCA_018402905.1 of Glandirana rugosa. Classification (NCBI taxonomy): domain Eukaryota; kingdom Metazoa; phylum Chordata; class Amphibia; order Anura; family Ranidae; genus Glandirana; species Glandirana rugosa. Next base: position 57,880 of record BLSH010158836.1, on the reverse strand, counting down.
CTCCGGGCCTCCTATATCAGAGCCCCTCATCCCCTCTCCATCCAGGGTCTGAAGAAATATGTGATATATTGAAACGCGTCACCCTATTGGCTCTTTGCTTACTGACGTCACTTCCGGTACGCCGAACTTCCAGTTTCCATCCCCTGGTGCTGGTGCGTTCCAGAGGAGCTACAGAGCATACAGACGGCCCTGGACAGCCAATCTGCCACTCTTCACACAGCTCCAGCCGAACATCAGCACAGGATCATGTTAGGAATGTGACAGTCTCCCGGCTTCCGCCGATTCCATGCTCCATTTGTTTTTAACCTTGTGAGTACCCACCTTTTACAACTTTGCTAATAAATTGTGGTCTGATTTACTGCACTTAGGTCTGGCGCACCTTGTCTTCATTTATATTCCCTACAGAGTTGCTTATACTCCTCTGGCTGCTGCCCCTGCTTGCAAGTCTAATCATCAACACTCTGTCATGAGCTCTGCATAAAGCCTTTTTTACAGAGACTTGCTCATAGAGACTTGTATGGACTATGTGTTGTACACACTGGGACTTTTGCTGAGGATTGCACATCACCATTGGCACCATTCTCCTCTCATTTTCTAATCCACCAGAATGCATACCAACAAAAAAGGAAAGGGAAGGAAGGAGGGGAAAAAGGGAGGAAAAGACAGAAGGGAAAGGGGGAGAGAAAGGGGGAGGGGGGAACCAAAGGGCCAGAAACACATTATCCATAAGATTTGAAGAAATGTATATGAATGGATATATAATCCCACTAAACATATTACACATATCTATAAATTCTTTTCACATATGCCAGTAACAAAACCAGGCAAAAATGGGGTAAAATGAACGGTTTCATTCAGAGCTGGGGGTTTGATGGCTTGTAAGTGGAAAATCAATTTTAAATCATGTTGTAGTAACATTTTATTGTGATTAACGCCTCTGGGGCTAATGTGCGGATGGTCTAACGCTAGAAATGTTACCTTTGGGATTCGTTCTCCATGTACTAGGGAACTGTCTCCCCAAGGGGAGAATATTGGGTCCTTTTTGGTTATGCTCGTAATGTGATGGTAAATGCGGCGCCAAAATTCTAGTTTTGTTTTGCCAACATATTAACAGCCGTACTCGCATGTCATGAGATATGACACCAGGAGTGCGGCAGTTAACAAATTGTCATGCTAAAAACTTTTCCCCATTGGGAAGTATGATATTTTTTCATGTGTCCATAAACTAAAAAGTAAAGGTAAAAGGTAAAAGTACCTGTGGCTATCGGTTTAGGGTTTTTGATTAATTCTCACTCACTCTGGACTAATTTGTCTAGTAAAGATAGAGCTCTTTTGTATGTGATTAATGGATGATCTGGGGCTAATTTGGGGCTATGCTCAGTAGGTACCAGTAATTTTTGTAGATTTCCTTAATTTGTTTGTTGTTGACTGAATTTTGTAATTCTAGCAGGTGCATTACTTGAATTCTTTTTATGTGGGAAAAGAAGTTCATTGCATGATTTTTCTTTGGCTCTATTGTAGGCTTTTCTGAGACATGAGTTTGAGTATCCCCTTTCATGTAATTGGGCTCTCAGTAGTTATATTCTTTTTTCGTCTAGCACAAATATATTGTCCATATGGAATAGAGGTTTTGAGTGATGTAGGATGGAAGCTGGAAGCCTCCAAAATTGTATTGCCTGCTGTAGGCTTTGTAAAGAAATCACTTGAAAGTTGACCATCCGTATGTTTTTGTATGGTCAGGTAAAGAAAGGTGGCCTGTGTAGGATTCAAATTCATAGTGAATTTCATATTAAATGAATTGCCATCATTAATATGATGATCAAAAATTGGTTCAACAAGGTAGCTGAACCATTCCAGAAAATGAGGATGATGTATGTAATAATGCCATGCTAAGGTGTGGCATGTGTACATCGATGCATTCCCACTGGAAAAAATCATTCTCTCCCACTCCCCCAGGTACAAGTTGGGGGTGCAAAATGTTCCCATGGCGACCCCCCCTGTACCTGGAGGTAGTAGGAGCCACAAAAAGTGAAAATATTTGTGTTTCAAAATGAACTCTAAAACTTCGATAATGAATTCCATGAGTTCCATTTCAAGATAGTTTTTTCTCTGTAAGATGTTCCTGATGGTGATCAAACCCAAATCATGAGGTATGGAGCTGTATAAGGCCTCCACATCGATTGCCACCAAAATGGTGGCATCATCGACGTGGAGGCCCTCCATCATCTGCAAGAGGTGGATAGTGTCCTTCGTGAAGGAAGATAATTTCTCCACCAAGGGTTTTAAAAAAACTATCCACAAACTTGCTGAGGTTTTCTGTGAGACTAGCATTGCCTGAGATATTGGGCCTGCCTGGGGGGTTGGTAGGGTCCTTATGCACTTTAGGGAGCACATAGAAAGTCGCTTCCTGTGGGTATATGGTTCTAATGAACTCCCAGGTTTCCTTTTTATTACCTTGTTCTGATATGCGTTATCTACTAAAGTATAAAAGGTTTTACAATATGTTTCAATAGGGACGGTAACATTCTGGGTTTTCCAATATATCCTTACACATCTGAATATACAGTAGATCGTGCGCATTTAAGAGCAGACCCTAGAACTATTATTTTTTTTGTTTTTTTTTGTTGTTTTTAGGGACAAGCCTCTCAATTGTAATCATAAAGTGCTGTCAGGTCTACCTAAATTCTAATTTTTTTCTCTCTCCTTTTTAAGATCTGTGTACCTGACCTGCAAATGTACTGCTTGAACACTAATGTGGGAGAGGAGTTATCTACTTTTATTTATTTATTTATTTATTTTTCTTGTTTTATTTTGTTTACTTTTTTGCTAAGTTGTTGCTGCAACAGCTGCAGTGTATTCACTGTTTGGTTTTAGGAATACAGATTCAATGCTCTTTGACATATAAATGGTCTTGGTTGAAGCAGCATTAAACCTGTATGGTTTTTTACTTTTTATTGTTTTCTTGCTTTTTGTTTTTTTTCTCCTGTCTTTCTCATTATTTTTACCACTCTTCTTGCTCATTTTCATTACATACCTCTTTTCTTTCCCTTCCCTTGTTTAATATTATGCCCCCTAGGTTGTTCTGGGTTTCTATCTTAGATATCCTTAGATAATGTAACCAACACATCAGACCTATAATTTTTTTTCTAAATCCTGAGGTTTTGGCGTTCCTGTCCAACTCAGTTTCAAGTCGACTGGGGACCCACAGCCTTATAATGTTTTTTTTAAACATTGTACCACCATGCTTCACAAAAAATGAAAACCAAAGTATCCCTGGACATCCAGGTCTTATGTCTTATTTATACATCCCCCAGTCTGCCTACTGCTTTAACCTGAGACCCGTGGGCAAGTGTGGTGAACCCAGGGAACTGGCACTAGCATGCAGTGTTGACTATCCCCTCCTTCAGGGGCTCTAGTAGATATTGGCCATCTCTCAGACTCTGTACCCTGTGGGGATCCCACTTTACCCATCTACAGTTTTATTAATGGCCAAAGCGCTGCTCCTGTCTGGAATTCCTCCAATAACTGTACACTGACATTCTTTTTTTTCTTTTTGTATTCATGCACTGCTGTCCGGAGGCCCACCCCACCACTACCTGAAGAAGCTACAACAACAAACCAAGCCATATCTTGAGGTGCAAGGACTCTCCTGAACTTTCCATCACCATGCTGAAGAGTGCCGTCTCGTGGTCTGATCCAATCTTTGCAATCATTACACAGCATACCTAAAGCTACAAGACTAGATATGCCAGGATCCCTCCATCGATGTTGGAGTTCCACTCTTCCAAGGCAGAGGAGCGTAGAAACATCATAGCACAGGTACTCATGGCCCAGATGTGAAGTCTCAAAGGCACCAGGATTCCTTTGCAGTCTCAAGTCTACCTTGATGTGTCCCGTCATGCTCAAAATAAGAAGAGGAGGCCACAGTGGTGGTTTTTGGGTGGCTGGGCCTCCCGGGCAGTTGAGGGTAGGCGCAAAATCATTGAGGGGGAGACTAAGTTCAATAATGAACTTCAGGGGGAACTGATGTGGAAATATTTTGATATTTTACTGAAGTGATGTACATTTTGGTCAAACCCTTATTAGGAGTGTGGAAATTAATATTTACATCAAGGTGCTCCAAGATATCCCTTGTTTGGTCTCTTTTAATTCAGAATTTGTCCCCTAAGATAGAGAGTTCTGAATATACCATGCCTAGTGAAATATATATATATATATATATATATATATATATATTTTACAGGAAACATATGTACTTTATATATTTCATGATGTTATGAGAAATGTGCCTGGTTTGCTGTTTACAGGACAAGAGGACAAAATCTTTTTTTTGGTGCCTTCAAAGAAAAACTCATGCATAGTAATGAAGGTGTTCTTTGTCTTTTGAAGGTGATATGAGATTTGGAGGGCTTCTTCCTATATCCTGGAACAATGGGCTTATACATATTAATGGAGTTACCCTGTTGTCTTCAAGAGGGGCATTCAGACATCACGTCTCCATCTAAGGCAGATTCTTAACATGTTAATTTGGGAACTGTTGGGGATCTTAATGCAAACATAGGAACCTGGTATCTTGTGCTGGGCTTGAAAACTCAAGAAGCTTCAATTCTGGCCAATCAGGAGTCAATGCATCTCCAGCCAATCAGGGTGCTTGATGGGGGTGAATGCAAAGGGTGGGCAGAAGGCCCATGACAAAACCATTTGCCCAGCATAATCCGATTCCTTTTTTTTTGAGTCCAGACTTCCGACGATCATATGGGTCACACTCAGAGTAATGTATTGGCCTCACATTTTCTTTGTTTCTATAACTTTTATGTAACTTTTTCTGTCCTACAGTTTGTCTTAATACTTTTATAACTTTTTTAAGTACATTGCCACATCTTTCTTTCTGTATTACTAGTTTGTAACGTTTATTGGTAACCTCTTCGCTTTTAAAGGTGTACCAGCGATGTCATATTTGGTATTAGTTGATTAACACAAGTTTCTTTTCTGTATAATAGTAAATTAAAATAAATTAGATCTTTATTTTTTAGCAAAGGTGTCATTGATTACTGATTTTATTCACAATAGCCGCAACAGCACTGGATCATTCTTGTATAGACAAAAGGTTGTAATCACTTATAATATCTTTCATTAAGCGGATAAGTGTGTTAGGTAAAAATAGCTTTAACAATAGCATCTGTTTGCACGGAGTGCTGTCTCTGTCGTGTTCTAGGCATTGGAGGATGGCTCAGGGCTGATGGATGGCTAATAATTTTCCAATGTCACGTACCTTGTGGCAGAGCCTGACATGTAGAGGGAGACCTGTCGTACAGCCCCAGTTCAAGGGCCACTGGAGTTGCGAGAGTGGCCCCATGAGCATGGTGAGGTAAGAGTGCCTGCAAGATCTTCCGTTGGTTGCAGAGGTGGGTGGCAGGTGTGTCACCAGAGCTGGGCTGGATGGCTGAAGCAGTGGATAGCAGCGGATGGAGGATCGGAGTCACCAGGCACCATGCAGAGCAGCACGACGAGACGTACCACGGACCACTGAGGCTAGGAGGTAGGCGACGATAGGTGACGAAGTCGGTAGGTCGGGTCGAGACCACTGTGTGGACGGTGGGTGGAGACGTTGGTTGCCTTCTAGAACGTCCGTGAGAATGGAGTGGTACGAGTACCCCGGTGAGAGCGTTGAGGTCACCGGGAACTTGACCCCGACATGCTGTCCAGAGGGAGATGTACAGTCCGAGACGGTGTTCCATGCACTGTAACCTTTTAATA
>BLSH010158836.1:11904-24558 GCA_018402905.1 Glandirana rugosa | reverse complement strand
ATTGTAGACCTGCACCAGGCTGGGAAGACTGAATCTGCAATAAGTAAGCAGCTTGGTGTGAAGAAATCAATTGTTGGAGCAATTATTAGAAAACGGAAGACATACAAGTCCACTGATAATCTCCCTCGACCCGGGGACTCCACACCGTGGGGTTAAAATGATCACAAGAACGGTGAGCAAAAATCCCAGAACCACACGGGGGGGACCTAGTGAATGACCTGCAGAGAGCTAGGACCAAAGTAACAAAGGCTACCATCAGTAACACACTACACCACCAGGGACTCAAATCCTGCAGTGCCAGACGTGTCCCCCTGCTTAAGCCAGTACATGTCTGGGCCTGTCTGAAGTTTGCTAGAGAGCATTTGGATGATCCAGAAGAGGATTGGGAGAATGTCATATGGTCAGATGAAACCAAAATAGAACTTTTTGGTAAAAACTCAACTTGTCGTGTTTGGAGGAGAAAGAATGCTAAGTTGCATCCAAAGAACACCATACCTACTGTGAAGCATGGGGGTGGAAACATCATGCTTTGGGGCTGTTTTTCTGAAAATGGACCAGGACGACTGATCCGTGTAAAGGAAAGAATGAATGGGGCCATGTATCATGAGATTTTGAGTAAAAACCTCCTTCCATCAGCAAGGGCATTGAAGATGAAACGTAGCTGTGTCTTTCAGCATGACAATGATCCCAAAGACGACGCCAGTGCAATGAAGGAATGGCTAAGTAAGAAGCATTTCAAGGTCCTGGAGTGTCTCCAGATCTCAACCCCATATAAAATCTTTGGAGGGAGTTGAAAATCAGTGTTGCCCAGCGACAGTCCCCAAACATCACTGCTCTAGAGGAGATCTGCAGGGAGGAATGGGCCAAACTACCAGCAACAAAAAACCTTGTGGAAACTTACAGAAAAAGTTTGCCCTCTGTCATTGCCAATAAATTGTATATAACAAAGTATTGAGATGAACTTTTGTTATTGACCAAATACTTATTTTCCACAATTTGGAAATAAAAAAATCAGACAATGTGATTTTCTGGAATTTTTTTTCTCATTCTGTCTCTCATAGTTGAAGTGTACCTATGATGAAAGTTACAGGCCTCTCTCATCTTTTTAAGTGGGAGAACTTGCACAATTGGTCGCTGACTAAATACTTTTTTGCCCCACTGTATATTAGATTCCAGTCATTTCCTGGAGACTCTCGAACACTATAGATGGGAGACGGATTATCACTGAATCTCCTTGGATGTAGCATGATTATACACATCAATCCCACAGGGCAAAGGCTTCTCTGCTGTACAATATTTCTTGGGGAAGATCATGTAAATTTCTTACAAGCAAATTTTCTTTTACAGGCCACTGAATTATTTTAACACCACAATTATTTTAAGTTTGGCTAGGATTTTATCCTTCAGATATGGGGGATTGCTATGGGCACCAGCTTTATCCCCAATTATGCCAACCTCTTTATGGCATATTGGGAGGACTTGTACATGAGGGCCTACAACCCATTTTCATGCCATCTGTTATACTATGGACGGTATATAGATGACGTGATCATCATCTGGCAAGGGGATACTAACATCATTGAAGAATTTGTTAGCTACTACGATAACCAGTTCCAAATACAATTTACTATAGTCACAGATCCCAACAACCTAATATTCCCGCATTTAGAATTATTTCATAACCAATAGCTAAAGATATGCTTCTGCGTGCATTTTAAGCCTACTGCAACTGCAGCTCCATTGAGTCTCAAAGCCTCATTCTAAAGCAAAATTCCTGGAGAGGGGCACAGAGAAGAAGACATATAATGAGTTATCCAGAAATATCAAGATATGTACTCCACCAAAGTGAAAATAGACAACAATTATCAATCATCTACTAGAAAAGGACCCATTTTTATTCTTAAATTCAATAATAAACTCAGGGCAATTAAAATAACTAAACCAAACATTGGGGCATCCTTCTGAATGACCTCAAGTTGCAAGAACTCATTCCCCGAAGCCCTAATCTAGTTTTTATTAAGGCTTGAAATATCAAAAATCTTATTGCTCCCAGTAAGATCAAAACCAGACATTATGGGCCCTCATCTTCTGTTTCAAGGATTTTTTCCATTGTAGGCATATATTGCTCTCTTAGGAAAAAATGCCTCACATGTGCACATGTTAAACACAGTCAAAAAACGTTCTCAGATTTTAAGGGCAACACCTTTACCATCAATTCATTTTTAACATGCTCTACCAAATATGTGATTTATTTAACCACCTGTCCCTGCAAGATGTGTTATATGGGATTGACTATTAGAATGCTCCGAATTATATTCAGAAAACATAGGAGGAGTTTGAAAGAAAAGATTCCAAAATTCAGTATCCGGCAACATTTTACTTTGCATCATGACAGAGATCCCTTGTTACTCCAGGTTACGGTCATTCAATCCCTACCCGATTCTCATATTGGATTTTCAAACTCAATAGCCTGTCACCTGATGGTCTCGATGAAGAACTGGAAGCCAACACCATCCTTTTACATAGGGCCCCACAGGCAACCTTTCTTCCTCTCCCCCTTTACTTTCATTGAGATCTTGCCAGCACCCGGCTTCAGGTCATCCCCAGCCCTTTGTTTCAATTTTTTGTTAGTTCCATTCACCCCTTATTGTATTGTGAATTTTTCAGGATTTATGGACTATATTACAATTTATAATACATAATATATTTTATGTGTTTATTTTATGTATTTTTCTTTAATTGATACACCTCTGTATTATTAGTATTATTATTTTCATTATTATGTTATCATATTTTACATTGTTTTATTTATTACCTGGACAACATATACTATATTTGGTATCATATTTTTTATATAATATGATATTATTCAATTTGGGTCAATTGTTCTTACTATTTAAGTGCAATATGTTTCTTATTTAATTTTATGCTGTCATTTTTTTTTTATATTTGATCATTTTTTTTTCTCAAGAAGTTTAAGAACAAAAGCAAACAAAGACAGAAAGTCATACAAAGCATTGGATCCCACATCAGAGTAATACAGCATCATTCAGAGTCATATGCAAATTATGCATTAAGCATTACATCACAAAATACAGCATTTATGATAGACAAAACATGGCTCTATAAGGAAAAATTTTCCCTCCACATAGTTACAGTACTAATCTATATAGTATCAAATCCACCGGCGAGAGACCCGGGGTGTCAAGCCAGGGGGACCACAGTTTAGTGAATTTGTTAGGGTGTCCTCTGTGTTGGTGAATATACTTCTCCAGTAGCAATGTATCTCCTACCTGAACTATCCACTCTTTTACCATTGGAGGGTCAGGGGCCTTACAATGTCGAAGAATAAACTTGCAGGCTGAAATAAGGCTCTGGTTATTGCCTGTTTCGGGGTGTCTTCTATTGATAGGTTGTCCAGGATACCTAGTATACATGGTTTAGGGTGAGTAGGGATTGTAATCTGGAAGACCCTATTAATTATTTGTAGTACCACAATCCAGTATAAATGCAGTTTGAGGCATCGCCACAGAAGGTGGATAAGGTGCCCATGGTCTCTAGAGCATCTAGGGCAATTTGAGTCTGCTCTCCCACCCATTTCAAATAGCCGCACGGGCGTAAAGTGTACCCATAGCACTATATACAATTGGGATAAACGCTGTGCCACACTAAGAGAGCACGTTTGGACCGCCTGCAGAACCTCCTCCCATTGTTCCTCCTCAAAAGTTCCCACATCTCTCCTAGTTCCCAGTTCCTCCTTTAAGCCTACAAAGTGCTCCATCTCTAGGCGCTACTAGACACTCTGGGAGGTAAGAGGCTAGGCACCCCACGGGGGAAGCGTGCTGAGCTGGGATTTCAAGGGCAGGGTCACCCTGTCCCTCCCTCCCCTTCTTTGGTGATAGCTTTCCAGCTTCTTTGTGTGCAGTGACTCAACGTTTGGAGCCAACAGTAGATCATTTGGAATTCTTTTTTGTATTATTACAATTCCAGAATGTTCACTTTGGGACATTTACAAAATATTTTTTATATTTATTTTTATTTATTTTTCTTTTTATGAATTAATTTTTCCCAATCCAATATATTCTACTGATTTCATCATGCTCTATGCTTGTCCAATTCCATTTCGCACCACTTTTTTGCACAGGCACTTTGTTTGAACTATATATATATAGCTAATGCCGCCCCGTGAAGACGTCGTTCTGACGAAACGTACGTAGGGCTGGGTCAGAACGTTTGCTGATGAACACGCCACCCACAATCGTTTGCTCGCGGCTTGTGGGATCCCGAGATAAGTCGAAGCCGGTCGGGGACATGCTTTTTGTGAATAATCCCTAGTGTCGGGTTGGACACTTTGTACATGTGAGTGTAACCTGTTTTTATTACTTCAATACATTTTAAAGTATGGTTTTATGCTATGGGAGCTTCCTTCCCTTTTCTTTTCATATGATGGTCGGAGCACACTAGAGTTTACGGTGATCAGTGGAGACTTGGCGAATGGTTAAATAAAACGAAATTGCTGGTTCATAGAGAGACCAGCCATTCTGTCTGGTGAGTCCATTTAGTGAGCTTGGTGGAGGAACACACTGGGTGTTTTTAGAAGAGTCACTTACACATCAGGATCTTTGTATGGATTTTGGCATAAGAATGATGCACATGCACATAAAAAAGATTTTTTATATACATGGTTTACATTTCTGTAATTTTGAGCACTTTTGCACTTTTTTGCAAAATTTTGATATGCACTTTCAGGTTTTTCAACATATAATAATGTATTAATTGTTTATAAGAGTTTTTTTTTCATATAGAGTCAGTGGGGAGTTACAGGAGTCATTCTGTGACCATCACACACTAAAATTGTATTGACACTTTTCATTTAGAGGTCACTAGTAGGAATTCAACACTAAAGGGTTTATAGGGCACATAGTTTAAATTATATTGCTGTTCTATTGCTGTTGCACTGCCTCCCCTATTCTCACATTATCCACTAGGTCACTGACACGGCCTTCAGCAGCCGTAGTACGATCCCTAATTGTCTGCAGGTCATGTCGGATAAATCCCAGTTCCTCCTTTAAGCCTCCAAAGTGCTCCTGCAGGATGTGCAATGAGGCTGTACATTTATGCACAACCCCCGAGGATTTCAGCCAGGGTGGACTGCTCGATCTCTTCGTCCTCCTCTCCCCCCTCCATATCATTGTGAAACCGGCCGTTGGTAACTGCTGAGCCCTGTGAGGATTGCTCATTGGACGTTTCTGTGTGGAAGATTGCTGGGGTTGTCTCTAGGCCATCCTCACCCCCACGCCCCCCCCCACTCCTGACAGCTTTTGGGCATAGTATAAAATGTCCCTGAGTGTGTCCTTGCTGTTGGGCTTGGGATTCTTAGGGGGCTTATCCTGATCTTTCGGCTTCTCTGCTCCACGTGTGCGCTGGGAGAGGGGTTATTGGATGTCTGACATGCCGGCAGATCTGAGTTGTTTACGGGTCAGCATACCGGTCCTCGCAATCAGCAGTCGGATCTTTGTGTCCAGGGCTGGCGTAGCAGGAGTTTGTGGAGGAATGTCACTGGTTTACAGGCTGGAAGCAGGATCTAGATTTGATCATTTTTAAATCATTTGTGATTCATTTTAATTATTATATATACATAATATATGCATAACTATATGCAAGGCGCCATATTGGATGGGCAATACTTGTCGCCTCGCATGCGGTCACTTTGAGGGGGCTAGCGAGAGTTCGACCTGGGATTTGCCAGCCACCGTGGCAGAGCTGGTTCCGGCCCGGACTTTCTGGTCTACTCAAACCCCTCTCCACCTGCATTTAATGACCAGGAGGAAATCAGATAGGAACTCTATCCAGGAACTCAGAGAGGGGAAGCTGAGTGAGCTCTGTGGACTGTTTAGATATCTCAAAACCAGGTTTGCATGGTGCTTATGTTTTTGTGGGTTTCGGGGACAGCCCCACACTGTATAGAGAGGAACCCGATTGTTTAGTTTAGCGCTGGATGGCAAGGTTTTGTTTTCTGTATTCTTATGTGTTTTGAGCCCGCAACCCTGTGACAATAAATCTGGCAAACCACCAGATTTTAAAGAAATTGACCTCCATGCTGAGTACTTTCCTCTGAAAAGTGATCCCCACAAGCTAGTCCTTCACAATATATATATATATATATATACACACACAGTTGTGCTCATAAGTTTACATACTCTGGCAGAATTTATGATTTCTTGGCCATTTTTCAGAGAACATGAATGAGAACGCAAAAACATGTAAAGTGATCCCCATGAGCTAGTCTCCCACGTGTGGTAGAGGATGCGGGCAACTTTCAAAGATGGAGGAAGTGTTGAAAGCCCTGCTGCAAGCCAATGCAGCCCAGCGGGAAACCAACCAACAGGTCGCAGAGGCTGCCACAGCACAACAAGCGACTCCACAGGAGATGAATCGATACTTTGCGGAGGCCCTGCTGGAGTTAAAAAAGGGGCCCGCGCCTCCCGTGACAGTGGAAGTTAACATGCACCTCGTACTACATGCAGAAGATGACACCTGCGGATGACGTAGAGGCGTAACTCACGACTTTTGAAAGAGTCGCTCTTCGCGAAGGATGGCCAAAAGAACAGTAGGTGGGACTGCTAGCACCATTTATGACCGGCGAACCCCAATAAGCCTATTCCAGAGCGACCAGAGTCGCAAGTTATACCAAATCTCCCATCTCAGTACCACTGTTTACCACCCCCAAACTTGACGGTCTGGTGGAAAGGTTTAACAAGACTATTAAGAGTATGTTAAAAAGGGTGGTGGATAAAGATGGGTAAAATTGGGATTTTTTTTTGCTGCAGTGCCTCATGTTTGCCATAAGAGAGGTTCCGCAGGCATCTACGGGGTATTCCACCTTTGTACTCTTGTATGGTAGACATCCCAGGGGGCTGCTAGATGTCGCAAAAGAGACATGGGAAGGACAGGCCATCCCATATAGAAGCATCATAGAACATGTCTCCTTGATGCAGGATCGAATCCCACCTGTCCTGCCCCTTGTACGAGAGCATATGGAGCAAGCCCAGGAAGCCCAGAGAAGGGTTTATAATCAGGGTGCCAAAACCCGAACTTTCAACCCCGTAGAGTGCTGGTGCTAGTCCCCATGGTTGAAAGTAAATTCCTGGCAAAGTGGCAGGGTCCCTTTGAGATTAGGGAAAGAATAGGGGAAGTAAACTACAAAGTTTACCAGCCTGGGAAAAGGAAACCGGAGCAGATTTACCATGTTAATCTCCTAAAACTGTGGAAGGACAGAGAGAGTTTATTGGCAGTGCCCACTCCCCAAAAGGACAGACTACCCCTGACCCTGGATGTCCCCATAACCAGTTTCCTGAAATTGTTACAGAACTGGATAGTGCCATCGGGCTTTGGAACCTGCACTATAGGGCTCGACCGGGCGCTGTGGGACTCCTCTATCACGTCTAACTCCAACATGGTTTTTATTTCTCTCGCCACCACCTAGCCTCAGGTATTCGGTAGGGTTTTACATTTACACGTGCCCCTGGTTCTGTGATTATGTCACGTTGTAGTACAGTGGTGAGTCCGGGTAGGGAAGAGAAAAAGTCTCTATTTTTACTGACAAATTCCTTAACATCATTTTGTTGCATCAGTGACAAGGACTCGGTTATGGGGACATCCAGGGTCAGGGGTAGTAGGGGTCCGTTAGTGGATGTGTGGAGGAATTGAACCCACGATCGAAGGATTTTACTCATTACTCGGCCCCCCCACGGGTCCTTGGCTAGGATTGATCATATCTTTATGGGGGCATCCTCAATTCCATTGGTTTCCAAATCCTTTATTAGAGACTCCCCCCTGTCCGATCATTTGATGGTAGTTCTACACTCCAGAATGCAGTTGGATGCTAAGTCGAGTCCCTAGTTGCGACTCAAGGAATCAATTTTAAATAATCCGGTCCATTGTACATTGCTGGGTGAAGATCTCAAAGAATACTTTAGATTGAATACGGGCGGAGAAGTCTCCCACGTGACAGTCTGGGTGGCCCACAAAGCAGTCATTAGGGGTAAGATCATTCATCTTTCCGCAAAACTGAGGAAGGAGAGAAAGATGATCCGGTAAAGCTTGAGCGGGATTTCCACCAACTAGCGAAGGCACATAAGAAAAATCCTTCCCCCCACTCCCGAGCCAAACTAAAAGCAGGTCGAGTGGCCCTGAACCTTGCTCTGACTACCCAAGCTGAGAAACAAATTCAATGGGCCAATGCTCAGTTTTATCTACAGAAAGATAGGCCCTAAACTGGCGGCTAAGCTTTCCTGAAATTTAGATCTTTCACCTTCCCCAAAGTAAAGGACCCCTCCGGGGTCCTCACTCAAAACCCTCATAGGATTATGGCTTTGCTTCACAAATTTTACGCTGAGCTAAAACCCCCTCCCCAAATTAGAAGGAACACAGCCTTGCCTTAGAGGAACCAATTTCAGAGGCTGAAATACTGGATGTGATTAAACACCTCAAAAAGGGCTCTTCCCCAGGACCTGACAGGCTCTGCACGGGATATTAGAAACAGTTTGGGTCTATATTAGCCCCACATTTAGCAAACTTTTTCAACCCAAAGGAACAATAGTTTATGAGGATATTAACACGGCCAATATTTCGGTCATCCCTAAACCAGGTAAGGACCCCTCAGATGTGAGTAGCTATAGGCCCATCTCCCTTATTAATAATGATCTTAAAATCCTGACTAAAATCCAGGCTAATAGGTTATCTTCTTTCATAGGGAAGTATATGCACAAGGATCAAGTAGGTTTTATCTCGGAGAAACAGGAACCTGATCAGATTCGCAGGGCTGTGGACCTCATCTCTCTCTTTAGAGCTGGGTGGGATGGTGGAGCGCCTCAGGAAGGGTTTATTATCTAAGTTGATTTGCAAAAAGCATTTGACATGGTCAAATGGCCCTGTCTATTTGAGGTCCTGGGACAATGGGGGTTTGGCCCCCGTTTCCGGCAGACCCTCAAGGCGTTATAATCTAACCTCAGAGCGCGCATTAAAATGCAAAACTACTTCTCAGACCCACCCCCCATTCACAGGGGTACCAGGCAGGGATGCCCGCTCTCCCCACTGATTTTTGCCATCGCTGTTGAACCCCTTGCGATTGCTATAAGGAACCACTCCGGTATCTTTGGGGTGAGATGTGGTCCGCACTCACATAAACGTGCCCTCTTCGCAGATGACTTTCTTTTATTTATCACCTCTCCTCTTGTCTCGGTCCCAAACATTCTTCGCCTCCTGCAGGAGTTCAGTAGTGCTTTGGAATTGTTAATGAGTTAATATGACGAAATCTGCCGCCCTTAATGTTAATGTTCCTGAGAATATTGTCCAACGACTTAAGGAAATGTTCCACTTCTCCTGGAGCCCTACCCAAATTCCTTACCTAGGCATAAATTTAGCGGCTAGTATTGATCTCTTGTACAACATAAACTGTCCCTCCCTATTTAAACAACTTACGGATGACCTCGCCACCTGGGGGAGGTTAGACCTCTCCTGGCTGGGGCGGGTTAACTCGGTCAAGATGACCCTATTGCCGAGGATCATTTACCAGTTTAGATCTCTCCCCATCCCTATCCAAAAACCTCACTTGCTTAAATTCCAATCCCAGATTAAAAAATGTATTTGGGGCAATAAGGGCTATAGGTGTACAGCTGACGAAACCAAGGAGGTTTTGGGGGTCCCGGATCTCTGGAGGTATTATCAGGCGGCCCAATTGGCTCAATTCTCTATTATCCATGATCAGTCCGACAGACCGGACTGGGTGGGGATAGAGACAGGCGGTCCCACATAATACCACAGACTTTCTGGTTTCGGCTCCCCCTAAATCTAGACCAGCGATCCTGTCCCCTACGCTATCCCACTCGATTGCTCTGTGCGACTCTCTATTCGAGGCCTCGGGCTTAGTCCCAGATATCCGTTCTTTACAGCATCTCTTCAACAACACCTCACTTCCCTCCGGGTCAGGACATCCGCGCCTTCGGGTGGTGGGCCAATAAGGGTCTCTACAGAATAGGTCACTTTCTCTCCTCCGCTGGCCCGATCTCCCTAGAACATTGCTCCAATAAGTTAGATATGTCCCAGTCTGAAAGGTTTAGTTTCCAGCAAATTCACCATTTCAATGCTTCCCTATGGAGGGCTAAACTGGCGCTAGGGGGCATCACCTCCTTTGAGAAGCGGTGCTCGGAACTCACCACCCAAAAAGGGGGTATCTCCACGATATATGCATCACTGACGGATCATCCCCACAAACCTCCATACGCCAGGAGTTGGGAGAAGGACCTGAGCGTGACTTGGGAAGCGGAAAAATGGTTCTCCCTTTTTCTGAAATCTTTTAACCACCTCCACACTGCCTACCATATATTTACGGCGGCAGTGTAGACGTGTCCCGCGAATCGCCATAAAAAAGTGGCGATCTGCGGGTGGCCACTAGGGGGCATGCACACCCGCCGTACTCCTGAGGAGTGTGTCCGCCGGCGAGCCGCGATAAGCGGCCACAGCCAAAGATGTAAACATGGCGGTTCCCCGCTCTGTTAGTGGGGGCATAGAAGATCTACTGATCCCTGTCACTGGGATCAGTTAGATCTCTTATGCCCATGGTAGCCCAGCCCCCCCCACAGTTAGAACACACCCAGAGAACACAGTTAACCCCTTCACTACACCCTGAAGGTTAACCCCTTCACTGCCAGGGACATTTATACAGTAATCAGTGGACATTTACATTTCTGATCGCTGTATAAATGTCATTGGTCCCAAAAAAGTGTCAAAGTGGTCCGACATTCCCGTCCCAGTATCGCAGTACCACTAAAAATCGCAGATCGCCGCCGTTACTAGTAAAAAAATAAATAAATAAATAAAAACCCCAGAAATTAATTCTCATCATCCGTAAACGCGGCCACTTTTGCGCAAACCAATCAATAAACGCTGATTGCGATTTTTTTTTACCAAAAATATGAGGAAGAATATAAATCGGCCAAAACTGATGAAAAAAATGTTTTTTTTAGCAAAAAGTAAGTAAAACAGTTTTTTTTGCAAAATTGTCGCTCTTCTTTTGTTTATAGCGGTGATCAGAAATGACGCAGAGGCGATCAAATACCACCAAAAGAAAGCTCTATTTGTGGGAAAAAAAGGACGCAAATTTCGTTTGGGTACAAAGTCGCACGACCGCGCAATTGTCAGTTAAAGTGACACAGTGCCGAATCGCAAAAAGTGCTCTGGTCCTGACCTGAGAAACCCTTCCGGGGCTGAAGTGGTTAAGGGGATAGTGAACATTTCTTTGATGGAGGCCAATTTGAAGGTGATAGCACCTTGGTATTTGGTTCCCTCCCGTCTCGCGATTAGGTTCCCAAACTCCTCCCCATTATGCTTTAGGGATTGTAACCTCCAGGGCTCATTTTATCATACTTGCTGGGAATGCCTGAGAATCAGGGGATTTTGGAACAGAAGCTTTTCCTTACTGAGGAAGATCACGGGACAGGCGATTCCCTAAAAAACAGATATTGCTTTACTTCATCACAGACCGGAAGGTCTGTCCAAGCCCCTGGTAAAGTTTACCCACTTCAATTTATTAGGAGCTAAGATTACTTTGGCGAAGGCCTGGAAAAAACCCTTCAATGCCACCAAAAGGAAAATCACCCGGATCATGACCCAAGAACAATTTGCTAATATCCTCCTATACTCGTCTGTTAAATTCAACTGTGTGTGGGAACACTGGTGGAACTACCTCAATTCTCCCCCGTAACCTGGGCCAGACTCTTCTAAGGGGTTGCGTCTCTGGGGCCATTCTGTTCCTCTCATCCCTTTTTCTCGCTTCCCTTTTCCTAGTCTTCTTTTTTTTTCTCTTTATTCTTTCTCTGCTTCCCTCCTCTTTTTCTCCCCTTGTTCTGTATGGTTGATTTCTGTTTTTTACCATAAGTATTTATTCTGTTAATGGTCACAAAGAGCCAGACGGGTTCAAGAGCAAAACCTGTTCTTCTCACAGGATCTTTGGGGGGCGATTGATGTTAATCCTGGGATGGGATGGGGGGGTGGGGGCGCGGTTCGCAGCCCTCCCTTCGGACACAGCTTGATCCCAGATGGGGTGTCCCAGCAGGGGTGGGGGACCGGCTCGGTCTCCCCCAGTTAAGTACTTTAGTTTAATGTTGCTTCTCAAGTTTACTTGCATTTGCTATATGTTTGCTCTTCCTTATACGTTGCGTGTAAGGCCTTGTTTTTTCTCTAGTGTACCTTTGAAAACTCAATAAAAATCTTTAAACAAAAAGACTGGGGTATGTAGGCTTTTGATCAGGGTCATTTGGGTAGTTTCTCTTGTCATTATGCATTTGCGCCGTTGAAAACGCGTTTGGTTAGTTATTTACGGCTAACGTTAAAAAAAAAATGGTTTTATACGTTTATGCGTTTAAAACAAAGCCATTTTACGGCGTGCTGGCGCGTTAACAGTCAATTTTACTGCGTCACAGCTTAGCGTTTTTCACGAGACCAGGATTTTACCCTTTAGGAAGGCCCCGACTTCACCAATTTAGTATTACTGTTCTCTTTGATGGGTTTACTGGGACTAGTTTTCGGATGTATGGGGTCAGAAAAACAAATTTCTAAAAATAACTCAAAAGTTTCCATGTGATCTCTTTTTTG
>BLSH010158810.1:162494-173854 GCA_018402905.1 Glandirana rugosa | reverse complement strand
GCTCTATTCTTCCTATAGCTTTCTATTATGTATCCAGGAAGGTGTTAACAGTTTGGCAATATTTTAAGTCCTATGTGCAAATATACAAACAGTCTGGCAGGTATTATAAATGCTATGTCCCCTGTGCAAATATGGGACATCCAGGGCTAATATAAATAAATATATAGATATACAACTATATCCAGGAAGGTGTTAGCAGTCTTGCCGTATTTTCAATGTTGTGTGCAAATGTACAAACAGTCTGGTAAATATTATGAATGCTATGTGCAGATATGAGAAATCAAGGGGAAGTGTAAAACAAACAAAACAATCTTCCATAAAAAATCAAGAGATACAGATAATATAATATAATGTGCAAACTTGCAAATGTGCAAATCAAAAAGCCTGGAGTAACTATAAATTGTTATGTGCATAAATACAATGCTGGCCCATGTGCAAAAATCAGTGCATACAAGCAAAGTGCATCAATAATGATTGGTGTCATACAGAAAAAAGTCCAGGGATGTTTCATGCAAAAAGCAGTTCTTATTCAGCTGATATAATATAGGCAGACAAAACTTTCCCAACAATCTCTCCAATTGGTATCCCGATACTATATTTGCTCGTGGTAACATGCGGTGTATTTATTCCATGCTGGGTGACAGGTGCTCCCCTCTTGTGGATGAGTGCCTGCTTACCAGATAGGCGTTCCCCACTCAAGGGGTGCACGCCTTAGTAGAACTATCTTGGTTTCCCTGTGTCCTATAGGATCTGGATTACTTTTTTCCACCCGGTATCTCCGGTCCCCGGTTTGCGATATCGAACCACCTTGTCGCCGTCAACCTGCGGTTGGCAAGTGGTTAAAGAGATGATGTGGCAACCCTAGTCAGATTATGTGGCAGGAGACGCTGCTTATAAAACGTCCCTTTTAGCAACGTTTTGTAAGCAGCTATATGCATGTTTTTGGGCGTTTAGCAGCGTCTGCGTTTTTGAGCTTTTTTTTAATTTTTTTTTTACTTCACTAGTTTCCATTGACTACAAGAAGTAGCGGCGTTTATCAGCGTTTATCAGCGTCCAACGTTTTTTGTGGTCATAAGGACGACTCCTGAACGCCAATTCAGGGCATTCAGATAAAAGCCTATAAACGCCACTGCTGTTAAATGACAATAAACGTCCATGTGTGCATGAATACATAGGATAACATAAGTGCCCGTTCACATAGGGGCGACTTGCGATCCGACTTGAGTTGCCTCAAGTCGCCCCATGTCGCTTGACATTTGAAATCCCATTGAAATGAATGGGAGCCGTCTTAATATACATGACTGAAGTCGCTCCGACTTATCAGCTTCAGTGTGCATGGAGCCTGAGAAAACAAGAATGCTATGGGGCCTTTGTATAAATCATTGCAATTTTTAACTGGTAATATCAATTCTTGCATATTTATAAAGCTGCTCTTGGTAAATTTTTACTGTAATTATGCAAATTACAAACCCCTAAACCTCTTAGGAGCCCATTATTTGCAATATAGTGCGGCTGATAATTTCCAATAGGATGAAGCTGAAGTTGAAACTTTACTCGTGGTGGAGTGATACATTTTCTGTTTCATTCTCACTCCATTTCATAAGATTTTCATGAATTTTTTTAATGTGCACTTTTATTTTACACTGTAACTTTCCATATCATTTTTTTTTTTTTTTATAAACTAGTGATTAAATAAAAAAAATAATTTAAAAAATAGGTAAAGTTGGGCAAAACAAAAAGCAATTCTTTTTCTATTTTTTTTTTAAATTATCCTCAATATTTTTATGAAAGTGTGGATATATTCTTTAACATATTCTCAGTGAGAAATGTCAGGTGGGGATCACTACACAGTATGTATTTAGCTGTCAAAATGAATTGTTAAGATATATGATTTGAAAGTGCTCAGCACTTTGTTATGGAAAGAATGATACAGTGTCTGTGCAGGTGCATTGTCTCTGCATCTGTAAATTACAATTATAAATCACATGTCACTTTTAAGAATTACTCACCTGTGTGCCATTTGACAATAGAAGTTACCTTTTTGATGAGGATAAATTATTTCTACTGCAACTGAACTTCTAAAGCTATCATAGACAAAAGATATATATATAGTATGCACATATATATATTATATTGTCAAAAGTATTGGGACACCTGCCTTTACATGCACATGAACTTTAATACTTTAACGGCATCCCAGTCTTAGTCCGTAGGATTCAATATTCAGTTGGCCCACCCTTTGCAGCTATAACAGCTTTAACTCTTCTGGGAAGGCTGTCCACAAGGTTTAGGAGTGCGTCTATGGGAATGTTTGAACATTCTTCCAAAAGCGCATTTGTGATGCCAGGCACTGATGTTGGATAAGGAGGCCAAGTGTTCTATGGGGTTGATTCTGTGCAGTTAAGTGCCTCCACCCCAAACTCTCCCATCCATGTCTTTATGGACCTTGCTTTGTGCCCTGGTGCGCAGTCATGTTGGAACAGGAAGGGGTTATTCCAAAACTGTTCCCACAAAGGTGGGAGCATGAAATTGTTCAAAATGCCTTGGTATGCTGACATCTTAAGAATTCCCTTCACTGGAACTCAGGGGCCAAGCCCAACCCATGGAAAACAACGCCAAACCAATCCCCCCTCTACCAAATGATTTGGACCAGTGCATAAAGCAAGGTCCATAAACACATGGATGACCAAGCTTGGGGTGGAGGAACTTGACTAGCCTGCACAGAGTCCTGACCTCAACCCCCATAGAACACCTTTGGGATGATTTAGAGCGGAGACTGCGAGCCAGGCCTTCTCATCCAACATCAGTGCCTGACCTCACAAATGCACTTCTGGAAGAATGGTCAAACATTCCCATAGACACACTCCTAAACCTTGTGGACAGCCTTCCCAGAAGAGTGGAAGCTGTTATAGCTGCAAAGGGTGGGGCAACTCAATATTGAACCCTATGGACTAAGACTGGAATGCCATTAAAGTTCATGTGTGTGTAAAGGCAGGTGTCCCAATACTGTATATGTATATATAACTGTAAGCCTATTATGTGAGGAAGGAATAGAATAATTCACTAATAGTTCACATCAACGTGTCTAAGCTATATTTAGATATTTAGCTTCTGTTCACTCTCATCGGGCACACCAGGGTACTTTGCATACCATCCCACCAACTTATTCTGCTACTTCTACTTAGCACTCATTTGCCTATATTCACATAACAGTTACAGACATTTACTACATTGTATTGTTTACTACAATAAATCAAATGAATGCAAATCAATCAGCGCAAGGAAAAAGCTACAAGTACTGAATTGTTGGCAGCTGAACACTCTAGGTCAGTGGTTCTCAACTCCGGTCTTCGGGACCCACTAACAGGCCAGGTTTGCAGGATAACTGAAATACATCACAGGTGGTGGAATTTGCAGCTCAGTGATTGCAGCATTCTAGTCTGCATCTCCCCAAGGTAATACTTAAAATCTGGCCTGTTGGTGGGTCCCAAGGACAGGAGTTGAGAACCACTGCTCTAGGTCAATGATTCAAATCCTAGTAACAGAGTATGCAAAGATAATAGTGCAGTGCTAACACATAATTAAACCATAGGAATGAATGTGAAAAAACAGTCCATAGTCCATAATTCAGAAAGATGAATTGCAGAACAGGGATCCACCACAGGGTGAAAATAGACCTCAATGACATAAATACATAATAGAGTGGGAAACCTCCACCAAAGGTCACACAGGCCGCTCATCTCCTTATATGGACCCCTAGGTACTGTATACCAGACAGGTCACACAAGCCTTTCCCACAGCTGGGAGAGAGATAAGTAGCTCTTAGGTGCTGATCCTTCAAATCATGAATTCCTCAGTGCAGCATGGAAACGTCATATAGCCATAGATGTTCTGATATATGCAAAGTAAAAAGAAATCTAGTGCTCTCTGTATTCATTCACAATTTATTTATATAAAAGATAAATGCACTCACATGTAAAAGCACTTAAACTAAGTGCTAGGTGTCCAGACATGAAGGCTTGTGTGACCTGTCTGGTATACCCAGGGGTCCATATAAGGAGATGAACGGCCTGTGTGACCTTTGGAGGAGGTTTCCCACTTTATTAGGGATTTATGTCATTGAGGTCTATTTGCACCCTGTGGTGGATCCCTGTTCTGCAGTTTATTTTTATGAATTATGGACTATGGACTGTTTTTTTACATTCATTCCTATGGTTTAATTATGTGTTAGCGCTGCACTGTTATCTCTGCATGTTTACTACAATAGTCTATCATTTATTTATGTTATTTGCACCCAGTACTCCTATGAGTAAATTTGCTATTTGGCAGTTTTCATGTGAAGGGAAATCCGCTTGGGGTTTAGACAAACCTGAAAGAGGTTTTACTTTTCTGATTATGATTCAAATGAAAAAAAAAAACAAATCTGAATTCAACTTTAACCACTTCAGCCCTGGAAGGATTTACCCCCTTAATGACCAGGCCATTTTTGGTGATTCGGAACTGCGTCGCTTTAACTGACAATTGCACAGTCGTGTGATGCTGTACCCAAATAAAATTGATGTCCTTTTTTTCCCACAAATAGAGCTTTCTTTTGGTGGTATTTGATCATTTCTGCGGTTTTTATTTTTTGTGCTATAAACAAAAAAAGACCAACAATTTCTAAAAAAAAAAAAAACAATATTGTTTACTTTCTGCTATAATACATATTCAAAAAAAAAATATAAAAAAACAAATGTATTCATCAGTTTAGGTCAATATGTATTCTTCTACATAATTTTGGTAAACAAATCACAATAAGCGTATATTGATTGGTTTGCGCAAAAGTTATAGCGTCTACAAAATAGGGAATTGATTTATGGACTTTTATTTTTCTTAATTGTTTTTACTGGTAAGGGACTGCGACATTGCGGTGGACAAATCTGACCCTAAGTTACACTTTTTGGGTACCAGTGACAATATTATAGTGATCAGTGCTAAACAAATGCACTGATCAATGTATAAATTACACTGACAGGGAAGGAGTTAACACTAGGGGGCGATCAAAGTGTTAACTGTGTTACCTGGGTGTGTTCTAACTGTGTGGGTGATGGGTTCACTGGGACAACACAGAGATCGCTGTTCCTGATCACTAGGAGCAGCAATTCTCAGTGTTGTCTCCTGTCATTACAGGGATCCACCTTGTTTACATAGGCAGACCCCTGTTTTGCCTCTCTCTGAAGTGATTGCGGGTGGCTATCAGACATCGAGTCCGCTGGACCCGTGTGCACGCTCCTGCGGCACGCATGCGCCCATAGTATCTATTGCATGAAATGACATATGGGTATGTTGTTTCTCGCAATAGAGCTGCCCTGCCACAGTATATGTGCGGTGGGTGGTCTGTAAGAGGTTAATGTTAAATGGGAACAGGCATGCACCATGTGTTCTATGTGGTAATTTAGAAAAACTGGAGCAACCAGAATCTGGAACAGCTGTGCATAGTAACAGATCAGCTTCTAGCTTCAAATTGTTCAGCTAAGCTTTGAAAATAAAAATTAGAAGCAAATTGGTTGCCGCGCACAGCTGTTCCAGATTCTGACTCCTCCAGTCTTAGTAAATTTCCCTTTATGAGAACAGGACTTATTCATAAATGTGGTGCTAATTGTATGCACAGCTGTATCACAAAACTGATGAAAGGTACAGTATGTACTGTGAAGTAATGATGGACCAAACCCTTCACAAGGTACTCACCTTCAAAGAGTAGAAATGAGGTTAGAGTTCACTGCTACATTGGGTTTTGTTGGTCCTGGTGGTATGAAGTTCACTGTCTCTGTGAATGTATATGCAGTTTTGCCCAGAATTTGTTTGTTTTTTAAACCATAATACACTGCTTGGCATTTGGACTATTACCATCAGGCATGGAAGGGCCAATAAGGGGCTTTTTGTTAAGCCAGTCCCCTCACTATAAAAATGAGGAGGTTTAAGGAAGCCATGTGTCAGTAAATTGCAAACTGTTGCCGGGAAAGCATAAAGAAAGCCAATAAAGCGCACAAGGAGATGTTATGGTCAGTAGACTAGAACTAGAGAGAGCTAGTAGAGAACTGTGCTTTCATTCTGATTGATAGATCTTTGGGAAATCAGTCTATTTGCTGTCCCTTTTTTATTTTATTATTGGGGCCTTTTATAGTGTTTCATTTTATTAGTGGTTAATTTGAGGTCAATGGACACTTTTCTTGTAAATGTATATATTGGAAAATGGAATTTACACATTAGATCTTTATGTAAACCATAGGAGAAAAAAGATAGTATATACCTTTAACCCTTTTACTGCCACTGCCATATGCCATTCTGTCAGGAAAACCAAATTCATGCATGTGCTTAAAGAAATGCACATGCACAAAGAACAGTCTACAGAATGGTGCATGGAATTATGGGCGGTGTGCGCATCTACACATGCATGTGCATGAGCACTTAGTGTGCTCATGAGCGTAAGCATGATCATTTGAATGGCGTTTGGTGCTCAGTGGCCTATTAAACTCACTGCAAGACTCAGGATCAACTCAGGATCATTGCTGAGTGGTCATCAGCTACTTCTGCCAGTGACCTGATTTCATGTTTACATCTGTGTAATGGCCCTGCTTGTTTAACTCTGCTTACTCCTGAAACTTTGTTACTGACTCAAGCTTGTGACCCGACCTTGCCTTTTGCTTGTTGTTTCGGTAACTTCTCTGATCACCAGACATTTACCTTGGCCTTGCTCCGACTCTGCTCCTGGTTTCTAAGTCTGTGCCTCTACCGCCTGGTTGTTGCTTACTTCTGCCTGCCTGACCACACATCTTCAACTCCGCATCTACTACAAGATCTCCCAACCTGGACCTCCAACATGCACCCATGCCACTCCATGTCCTGTTTTACCCTGACATCAACCCCAGAGGGAATGGTACAAGAGGTGTAAGGGAAGTCCTCTTTTCAACCCAGCCTTGACCTTATATGTGACACCATCAGTGGCATTACACACACTCCTGACAAACTGACAAATAACAGCCCTGGATCCACCAACCTGTGGATCACATCCACACATCCCCATAAGTGCCAGCCCCCCCCATGCACGTCCCATCATGTTTTCCTGTATACTAATGGCAGATTCGGGAATGGCATGGCGGATGCCACTGGGTACAGGGGAGGGAGATCAGTGAACATGTAAAACATCACTTCGGTCCTGGTGTCCTGGGATCTGGTGTCAATTTTACCAGCCAGTAAGGTTGGGTAAGAACCTAATGGAGCATGATCTGCATTCCATTTGCTTCATTGGAGAGAAGGTGAGATATTGAAGTCTATTAGACCCCCATTGTCTTGTTGACTTGTCACCAAACAAATCATCACAATCATCACAAAGAGGACTTTTTGTGACCTATGTGATGAAAAATAAAGTTAATTGAAAATGTGTATAAAAGGTAAAAAAATAAAATAATGTGACATTTTTAATTCCCCCCCCCCCACATACAGTACATGCACATACAAATGTAAATACATGCATTGGGGGCACCTACGCATTAAAACATCCTTTATAATTTTTAATACTAACACAAAGTAGTATACAGGATTTTTATAGTGCCAACAGTTTTTTAAGCACTCTACAATATAAAGGGAGACAATACAGTTACAATACAATAAGATACAAGAGGGCTAAGAGGGCCCTGCTTGTAAGAGCTTACAATCTAATAGGGTGGGATACGTGGTAGAAAAGGCAATAACTGAGAGGGATGAGCTGATGGACTAATTAAAAGTTCAGTTGTTAGGTGTAGGTGCGATAGGCTTCCCTGAAGAGATGAGTTTTCAATGATCGTCTAAAGGTGGCCAGAGTAGGAGCTAGCCAGACAGGTTGAGATAGAATGTTCCAGAGGATGGGAGAGGCTCTGGGGAAGTCCTGGAGATGAACATGAGAGGAAGAAACAAGAGAGATACAGAGCAAGAAGTCTTGGGAGGAGCAGATGGGATGGTTTGGGTGATATTTTGAGACATAATTGGTGATGCAGCTTGGGGCAGAGTTGTGAATGGCGTTGTATCTTGTTGTTAGTATTTTCAATGTAATTTGCTGGACAATCATATGCCAGTAGAGAGATTGGCAGAGAGGGGTTGCAGACACTGAGTGGTTGTTAAAGTAGATGATTCTGAAAGCAGCATTCGTGATAGACTGAAGGGGGGGTAGCCTGCATAGAGGTAGGTCTAAGAGAAGGGAGTTGCAACAGTCAAGGTGAGATATAACAAGTGAATGAATGAGTGGCTTGGTGGTTTCAGTAGTTAAAAAAGGGTGAATTTTAGAGACACTACGGAAATCAGGTCTACAGTTTTTTTTTTTTTTTTACATTAATTGGATTTGGGGCTTGAAGGACAGGTCGGAGTCTAGGATTACCCATAATATCTGGTGTGAAGGGAGAAAATGATTG
Organism: Glandirana rugosa; assembly: GCA_018402905.1. Classification (NCBI taxonomy): domain Eukaryota; kingdom Metazoa; phylum Chordata; class Amphibia; order Anura; family Ranidae; genus Glandirana; species Glandirana rugosa. The sequence continues at coordinate 165,431 of BLSH010158810.1, read as the reverse complement.
TTGTATTATTGATCTTTATCAAAAGGTCAGGGAGGAGAGCACAGGCAGGGAAAATTTTACAAGCTTGGTTTTAGAAAGATTTATTTTAAGGACATGGTGTGACACTCATGTTGATATGTCATTTAGTAAGTTAGTAATGCAAGAGGAGACTGAAGGAGTGAGGTGAAGAGTAGAGAGATAAAGCCTAGAGCGGTAAGTAAGTGACCACTTGAGGAGGTGTAGATAGAGAAAAGAAGAGGACCAAGAACAGAACAATGAAAAACATTGGCGCAGTGGTTGTTAATACAAAACCCTGCAACTATTTAGATGGGACTTGAAAGCAACATGACATTTGGAAGGAAACACATACAATTAGTCCAGTCAATCAGGGGGTCTTGGGCAAGCCTCTTGAAAGGAGCAGAAGCCATCTCCAGAACCATGTAAAAGAGAGTAAAATACAGATCTAGACTGTGTAGTGTAGCGTGCACACTGGCAGTAAAAAGGCAGGAGCGTGCATTGCCTTGTTAACACCAGTGTGCATGCTCGGAAATGCACCGCAGCACGTCCTGTGATGCCATCACGCTCAACACTGCACTCCAAGGAGCATTCCATCCCTCTCTCTTGGATCACTACACACACATTGGACCCAGCCCAACAAGGGTTACCAGCATATTAGCGTGTACAGCATGATCGTTGTCCCACAGCCGGTGGACTATTTACACATGCCTACTTTTTATCTACCCAATGTGAGTAGCTTTTTAATCTTCTGCTAAATAAATGTTTTACCAGTCTACACTTAGAGGCACCTCTGCATTTTTATTTTTTTTACCGGTCTAAGAATAGAGCCTTGGGGGACCCCTACAGAAAGACTAAATGGAGAGGAAGAAACAGAGTAGTATAAAACACTTAAAGAGTGCTGTGATAGGTAGGAGGAGAATAAGTGTAGCACCCTCTAGGCTGCTAGAGTGATGTGTATATGTTTTTGATAGAGTAGGTAAATTTAGGCAGGCCTAGCTGGTAGCTGAACCTGTTTGTTTTGATCTGTGCTGGGATTGGCTCAGAATAGGGCTGGGTGACTTACAGGCAGCATCACCTCCCACTTATTTCCAGAATGTTCTGGTGTTTTCTGGAAAGGAAGGAGGAGAGGAAAGGTGGAGCTGTCTGGGGTGTTCTGAGGAGCCTTGACCAGTCCTCAATCTGGATTGGCAGGGACAAGCCTCCTTAAATACACAGGGTCAGGCCAGCTGGGGAGGAGTTTTTAGGGTGGAAGAGAGCTGGGGATGGAGTGCTAGGCTGTCGTGGCCTTTGAGGAAGCTCCCCAGTCTGGGGGGGTGACCTTGGGCCTGGGCTCAGGTGCGGACAGGAGCCTCTAAGAACACGTTGAGGACTGGACTGAAGGCATGGGAGCAAAGGGAGGACAGCAGGAGAGAACACTTCCAGGCAAGTCGCATTCAGGAGGGCTGGTGAGTGATGCACAGTCAGGAGGACTGGAGAGGCACACCTGATAGGACTGGGAGAGAGCAGTCTGGGATGGGTGCAGAACCAGAAGAGAGTACTGGGGAGGCAAGCCTGGAAGGACTGGAAGAGCGCAGTCTGGGATGGGTGCAGAACCAGAAGTGTGGACTGTGGAAAAAGGGGCAGTGGAGAAAGGCAGCTGCAGCCATGAGGGCTGGCAGGGCCTGAAGAGGTGGTGCTGGGAGCAGTATCCACATAGATGGCTAGCACGGGGACTTATCTACATTTTATGCTACACAAAAGGGGCCCGTGATCCCTGCCTGCGAAAGGCATTCACTTTAGGCCTGGTGGAGTCAGTGCCAGGTCCTACAAAACAGTGCTAGCTGGTCTGAAAAGTTCTAGCAAGTTATGTGCTGGTGGTGTTGAGGAGTAATAGTTTGCAGCAAGTGATGTGCTGGAGGAGTGAGGAGTGATGGTCTTCAAGCAAGAGAAGTGCTGAAGAGAAGATTAGAGGTATAAATACTGGAGTGTATATACGTTGTGTCCTGTGTAAATTACATTTAATTCAAGTGGGCATCCCATACTCCCTTACCCTATCCAAGTTTAATACCCCTCAATAAAAATACAAAAACAAGTGCAAGGACTGTTTCATGTCTCTGGATGACTGAAATTGTGGGCCTGGTTGGGCAAGGTGAAAGACAGACCACAACACTCAACAGCCCCTACAGGGGTACCGGTACATAAGGAAATAGCAAAATCTTGGAGGCCAAGGGAGTTGAGTTTATTGAGGAGGAGCGGGCGGTCAACAATATCAAAGGTCGCAGATAGGTCTAGTAGAAAGAGTATGGAGTAGTGGCCATTGGGTTTAGCAGTTAATAAATAATTAGGGAGTGTTAGTAGGGCAGCTTTGCAGTCAGTGAAAGGGGTCGATAAAGCTGTTTTCAGTGAAGTAGGAGCACAGACAGTTGTAGACTAAAAAGTTCTAAAAATTTATAAATGAATGGGCACAAGAAGATGGGTCTAAGATTGTTCAGGTTGGTGGGGTCCAGTGAGAGCTTTTTAAGTATTGGGTGATCCATGCATGCTTTAGAGGTGCGGGGAAGATACCATTAAAGAGGGAGACATTGAAAATGTGAGTGAGAGAGCATAGGATGGAAAAAAGTTGACTGTAGTAGTTGTGAGGGAAGAGTATCCAGGTATGAAAAAAGAAAACTGGACCGAAGATGACTTCTCCGATGGTTTGTAAAGAGTCTACGGGTGGGTTGGTTGACAGGGGACCTATGAGAAGGGAGTGTTGATGATGTCAGTTGAAAAAAGGTAGGATACGAGAGAGTGAGTGTAAAAGTTACAGAGGGAGAAATTACCATAGAAGGGGCGTGGAGATTTCGTACGTACCTAGTGGGTTATGAATTTTTCGAGAGTGACCTGGGGTGGTTGGACTTGTTAGAATCTGGGTAGAAGAACACGGGTAAGTAAATATTTAAAAATCTTGAAAAATCAGAT